>OY978526.1:77927127-78381141 GCA_963854835.1 Megamerina dolium
ATAGAGATGCCGGTGAACTCCTACCTTGGTCGCTCCGACGTATTGTTTTGGACATTCAAGTTGGAGTTTCAAAGCAAATTCATACGCTAATCTTTTCAATTCCTTGATTGTTAATCCATAATGAAAGTCAGCGCACTTTTGAATGTATTGGACGAGACTGGCTTCTTGCACAGGTGTGAAAACCTGCAAAAAATATCGCACATTAATTAATTGTCAAAGTGAATCAGAAAAATCAGTAACACACCATTTTCTGTACGGAAAGGCAATTGTATGAAACTTTTTGTTGTAACAAAACAATCAATTCTTGTTTTTCAATTTCCAAAAAATCAATGTTTTCTTCTGTGCCCAATTTTGCGAGATATCTTCTCAGACTATTCCGGGGTATCCCGAAACTTTTCGCTGCTGTTAGGTTAGGTTAGGTTAAGTGGCTGCCCTCTCTCTGAGAGAACACACTTAGGCCAGAAAGGCCCATTGTGATACCACTGAGCTTCTCTTCCAATGCTGTTGTGCGTGTTAAATTTGGACAGCATTAGAAGGGACCTACTTATATTAGCCGGTTCCGAACGGCAGAACTCTTGTGACATCACTTTAACTTAGTTTTTGTCACAGAGCTCTTTTAAGAAGCACTTTTGGCAAATTGTTACTGCCGGAAAAATTGCCAATTCTTGCCGGCAGGTGGGTACCGTTCGAAATAAAAATCTTTTCGAGATTAAATTTTGTTATGCTTCAGCCGGGGATTGAACCCACGACCTACAGGTCAGAAGGCCAACGCACTAACCACTGAGCTACGGCACCCTCAGAAAGAGCGTAATTTTCTTTCTTTACAGCTAGTACAGCGTCTGCCAATTTGGCAAAGTCAAAATTTGCAAATTCAGTTTTCCGTTTGTACGATGTCATCCTGAAAAAATAAAAAAGTTTGTAAAAAATATTGTTTTCAAACATATATTCCTCTGTTTCGAAAGAATAAGATAGATTTTCAGCCCCGGGGTCCCGCTGACTGTCGCTACGGCACTGGACTCGCAGTGTGTGTGACTGTTAACAATTTATGAGTCACACGCCTGTGACTGTATTTGCTTTTTTACATTTATAAAAACAAATAGGTACCATTTGTGCACAAATTTTAGTGAAAAACGTGAGTGTCCACCTTGGGGTTCAAAAAGTGTCCAGCTTAGGGTGAAAATGCAAGCTATTTGGAAAAAGCATAGAAAATTATCAGACACCAACACTAAGCTAATCTGTTTACGATATGTTTGTTTCGTACGTTAGCTAAGCTAAAAGGGTATTTACCTTCTCGCGAACTCTTTTTTCGATCATTTAATCGCACTTTTCACGAGCGCCGTCAAAACTTTACGGGTCACTTTCGTGTCCGAGGTATTGCAGCGGACAACGCGCCACAAGTTGACACTTCATAACATAACCAAAAACTGCGTCTTATCAAACTGTAATACTGACATGAAGCGCACAGTGCCAACAAAAAATGCAGGTGTGTCCACCTTAGGGGGATGCCCACCTTGGGGGCCTCTCCCCTAATAAATCAAATTTGTCATCTTTATCTGTTTTTTTTTAATTTTATCTAATTGTTTTCGAATTAATCTAATAATTCATTTGTACGATTTTTTTTTTATTTTATTATTATTGTTCAGGAGGATAGGGTGTAGGGTGTATATATGTAGGGGTGTATGAGTCAACTTACATGAGAAGTGAGGTTGTATTTACTATAAGAAGATCGACACGTTGTTGAAACAGACTGTTTTTCTGCCGCTGATGATGTATAGAGTGGATCAAAGCCAAACTCGTACACAACAGAAACTTTTCTTTTCACTTTAATTTTAAAACCTTTAAAACAATTTAAGAAAAAACCAAAACTCGTTTTCAATAGCTTATTTGATTAGCTTTTATTAACAAAAAAATTAACTTAAAATAATTCATTTTTAATTACATTTTTTTAACAAAAAACGAAACAAGTAGTAAATTCACTGCCAAAGCCAAACTCGTACATTTGAAAATGGTTTTGAGTATTTTAATCGTATTTATTAATTAATACTTGGTATGCATTCCTTTATTCTTAATTACCTCTTCCAACCTATTTGGCATGCTTTTTACGAGGTTTTCACAATAATTGGGCTCAATTTTTTCCCATTCTTCTAGAAGTACTCGCTTCAAGTCCTCCTTATTAGAAATGTTGTGTTGGCGTATTTTTGAGTTCAGATAACTCCATAAATTCTCAATAGCATTTATGTCAGGACTCTGTGCTGGTGTTTCTAAAACATGTGGGATGTTATACAGCAGCCAGGATCGAACATTGTAAGCCTTATGCTTTGGGTCGTTATCCTGGTAAAAGTACCAGTCATCGCCTAACCCCAACTTTTCCCTTGCAAAGGGTATATTTTGCTTCAAAATATCCAGATACATCTTCCAGTCCATAATGCCTTCAATGAAATGAAGTGTGCCAGGTCCAGCTGCCGAAAAGGATCCCCAAACAATGACGCCACCGCCGCCGTGTTTGACATTTGGTTTCATATTTTTGGAAAGTAGCTCCTCACTCGATTTTCGCCACACATAAGGTTTGCCGTCGGACCCAAAAATGTTGAATTTACTCTTTTTAGCACATACTGAACAGTGGAATGACTTCTATTCACTATTTTAGATATTTCTCGCAATGATTTCCCATCTTTGGAGTGCTTTACAATCAATTCGAATATATCGAAATAGCTCGCTCTTTAAACGAAAGGAGCGGTACTTTTCTTCGCAGCAATGGATAGCAGGAGACTCGGCATACCCTTTATCTGAAACGTTAATTACGCCCTACAGGAGCAATGCGAGACAGCTTGAAAGAAACGCCCAAATCGCTTTTAATTTACGTCATAGCAAATATCGGGTTAGAGTGGAGCACTGTTTTGGACTCCTGAAAGAAAGATTTGGAAGCCTTAAGCAACTAAGGATGCGTCTTGCGAACAAAGAAAACCATAAATTATGTTGCGACTGGTTTCTTGTCTGTTGTATTCTCCATAACATTTTAATTCAAAATTGCTCAAGTACGTTCGAAGCCGGTGTAGACCCAACAGCCGCTGCAGAAGATTCTACTGAACCTGATGACCCTTCACGAAACAATGCCGGAGAAATTAAAAGACAAGCCATATATTCACTAATGTTTTCTTGAATGTACTTCAATTCATTTATAAATTCATTAAAAATAAAAAAGTAACAAAAAAAAGTAAAATTCTTATACACTATGCACAGCACAGAAATTTAACTAAAGGTAAAAGTTTAACTTTAAAGGCACATAAGTATTTCTTGTTTAAAACTACTTTTGCGAGTGACACTTGTACTTCATCTCAATTTCAAACTTTTGTAGGCGTTCATCCTTTTCAATTTGAAGTATTTTTAGTCGTTCATCTTTCTCTAACTCCATAAATTTTAAATCTAATTCACGTTTTTTATTTTCAATTTCAGCCTTTCCTCTTTCTATTTCTGCTTTAACTTTTTCCACTTCAAGCTTCAGTTTCCTGACATTAAATGCAAGATCTTTTTCATGCTTTTCTTTTTCCCACTGGATTTTAATTTTCATCATTTCTGTGCGCTCTACTTGAAAAGCAGCAAGGTGTGCAGCTGATGACTTTGGAGCGTGTTTTTTCATTTTTTCGGCAAAGTCCTTTGCTTTTTTTGGCACAGCCGTTGACACTTGTGTTGACGAAGGATTTTCGTTTGTTTGGATGTTGGAACAATCGCGTGGAGGCGAAGTGGTTGCCCCAATCTCTGCATTATATTGCACTTCAGCCGCATCAGCAGAAAAACTCAATCCTAAACAAGATTCAGCGACTTCTGTTGTGATGTCCATTAATGTCACTTCACCACTATCGATCACCTCATACACAGTGCTGCTAGTTTTTTCGCCGAAGATTTCGTTCAGTTGCTTGTAATAGGGGCACATCTGCAGCACTTTGCCTGAAATATAAACATTTTGGGCATTAATTTGTAATTTTTGGGACACTAGTGCTTCAAATTTAAAAGGAATTCGCATACCTTCAACAGTTGAAGTTCCCGCATCGGATTCGAGAAGTCCAGCACCCGTCGATTTTCGCCAATCGTTGGCCTTTTTGAAGGAAGACTTGAGATGTCTTACCTTCCACCGAATAAGCTCCCACGTCGCATCAATTCCGCTTATTTCTATAAATTTCTTGTAGAATATTTGAGCTGTTGGTGCCTATTGAGGTTATTAGACGTATTATTACATGTAAATAAACAAATTGAATAAGGTATATGGCAGTGGCCACCAACTGCTTTTGGAAGAACACTCGCAGTCGCAGCCGACTTATTAGCATTTTCATATTTTCTCTTACCTCTATTTCTGGAGCTTCCTGCAGATAGTCCAAAATTTGCTTCACCTCTTCCTCTAACCATTTCTTATTTGGTTTGTCTCGTTTTATTCTTTTTTTGATTTGTTCGCTTTCCATTTTCAGTTTTTTTTTTTATTTTGTTGCTGATCAGCTGTTAGTTTGCAATTCAGTGTTGCATACATAACCTACGGGTTTTTGGTGTTGCGTCGTTGCAAGAGTGTAGTAAATGCACGACTGTATATTTTATTAGTGTAAAGCAAAAATTTACTACACCATTTTGCAATTGCAATGATGCAAGACCATTTGCACAAGATTCTGAACAGCCCTATTGTATAATTTCATAACAACGTTGCAAATTCCCACTGTTGCAATAACCAACTTTTCTGCAATTATAGAATTATAGTCTGAATTATGATGTCCAATAAAATACAAGATTTTATGAATACTGTTTCAAACAAATTGTTTTATTGATATAATATACCCCTGACAAATATTTATATGTGCAATGTATTTTTTTTTGCTATAACTGAAAAAAAAAATTTTTTTTATTATTTTTTTTTATATTTTGGTTTGTACTAATGTGTGTTTTAGAAAAATTAAAAAATATTTTTTAAAATTAATTTTTTAGAACTTCGATTCGGTTGAGATCAGGGTTTAATGCTGGCCACTCCAGTAACGGTATATTTCGTGACTTAAAGAAGTCCTTTGTGAACCGAGCAACGTGGATCGGAGCGTTGTCTTGTTGGAACGTCCAATTATCTCCATATAAATCGCCAGCATAGTCTATTAAATTACTATCCAACAAGTCAACATAAGCTTCCGCATTCATTTTACTTGGGACAAAGCATATTTTGGACTTTCCTCGTGCTCCAAAAGCTGCCCACACCATAAGAGATCCACCAACGTGGTTTCGCTTGTAGCACATTTGGCGAGGATGTCGTAAATCTCTCCAATATTTATGGTGACCATCAGGTCCGTCCAAATTGAACTTTTTCTCATCACTAAATACGACTGCTTCGAATTCTTCGTCCCAAAACTTGTATTTTTCAGCAAATGCAATACGCGCAACTTTATGCCGCTGGGTTAAGCGCGGTTTGGGTACTTTATTTTCATATTGCAGACCCAAATCGTCCCTTAGCAGTTGCTGTACACGCTGTCTAGTTACTTTTAGACCCAATTCTACCTTTATTTGCCTGCAACTCATATTGTCATTTGCTGCTAAATTCCGAATACGCCGCTTGGTCCTCTCGTTTACGGTTGGAATACGTCCACTGCGCTTACTAGACTTATAGCTTTGGGGATCTTTTAGAAAATTCGAAACCGTATTACGGTGCCGATTTAACGCAGCTGCGATTTCACCAATTTTTTTGCCAGCAACTCGCATTCCTTCAATCTTTCCGCGTTCCTGATCCGAAAGTTCACTTCCTCGTGGCATTTTCAACCAGAAAAAAATCTACGAATATTTTTTCTTTAAATATATTCGAAAAAAGGCGTATTTACTCACCTACAAGAAGTTTTTATATATTAAATATAAAAGAAAAATAAATATGTGCACTCTTCAGCGGCAGAAACACGAATGTTTTCCATTTGCACATATAATTATTTTCTATGAAATTGCAAACTTACTACGATCATTTCAAATAACGGGACCACAAACAAAGTCAAAAGAAGAAGTAAGTACATGACGAAGAGAGAGTGGATATAAGCAAAAAAGAATTGTGAAGTCAAATTTTAATTACCGTTAGTTTTTAGATAAAAAGAGCAAAACCATTTTTGCACATATAATTATTTGACATCGCTAGTTATGTATATAGATATACACCCTTACGTCGAATTAGATCGAATTCTTCATTATTAGGGTGCACTGCTCTAACCATGTGGAAATCTGAAGGATCGAGATTTTTTGCTAATATCTCCAAACTTGAAGCCATCAATCTGAATGAATCTAAAAATCTTATCTCCATTATACCATTTTCCTTTCTACATTTAAATAATATAGAAATATACTTCTCTTTTTTTACAGCAATTACTTCAACATAACCACTTTTATGTTGAAGCTCCCTGATAAATAAATGTATGTCATACCACGAGAGGTTATGGAAAAACACCGGAAAAAATTTCGGAACTTTATATTTTAAATTGCATTCATTATGTGCTGGGCCACGATATTTCCCGGTTAAATGGCAATGATCCGTTATACGCTCTTCATTCCCAATAAATTTCCTCTCACATATATGGCATATAGGAGATGAAAAATGAAAATCTGCACAGGCGAGATGCTCCTAAATGTTCCTTACTTTTTCGGAAATCTGTTCATCACATGATTTCAATACACATTCAAAGTCTGCATATACTACAAAAGGTACATCCATCTGATGATGTATGCCGTTAAATTCAAGAAATTTATTATCTTCAGCAGGCATTCTGGTAACCATAAGATTACATTCCCTGGATATATGTTCACTATATTTTTTATCGTTTGAAAAATGTTGTAAACATACATTACAAAAATGAATGGAATTTTTATTGCCATTTAGCGTTGACCGGAAAAGTCGCGACATCTTGGATAAATAGAAGATTTATATGAAATTTTCTATGTGAATCCTTTGTCCAGTAAATTGGACCGAAAACATCACCAATTTCATCATTATACCCAAAGACAGATATGCTGATATATCTGCATTTTGTTCATCGAAAATGTGGATATCATTATAGCCTAGAGAAAACTTCATACCGCTAAAGTTTAACTCGAGATCATTCACAAATATTATTGCATCATTTATATTCACATTATAATTCGAACAACGGTTCGAATTAATTGGTGAATCCACAAAAGATGCAATATAGACCATTTAAAGCAATACATGTCATCATTTTCAACATGGACACATGCTTTTTTCTCAATCAATTTTTTAGGAAGAGGTATGAAACTACTTCCTTTTACCATGTCAAGCTTATTCACATTAACCTCCAAATGAAGTAATTTAAGAAGGGCCCACCCACTATCACGTTCCTGGAATTCACTCATTTCAGTTTTGATCTTTTCAACATGATCGTTTAGTGAGCTCTCCAGTTCGTGTATAGTGTGTATGGGTATCATGTTTGTTTGAAAAGATTTAACCTCCACTATATCGTGAGGTGGTTTAACATACTCTCCAAACAATTCGAAATTATATTTGAAGGTGTCATTACTTAGTAAAGACTCTTTCAAAACGCTAACTACACAATTCGAAATTTTCCCTATAAATTTTTCGGGGATTAAATCACCCTCATCATCATTATTAAATTGAAGGGTCGTTATTCTATTTTTAAACGCTGATTGAATAACTTTTACATTACCATCAACGATTTCACAAGCATTTCTTTTATGGATATTAGTACGTATGTGATAACTCCAAATATGAGTTATCACATCCTTTTTACAGAAATCACAATATGTAGTATTGGATTCTTTCTTTTTTTGTAAATGAACCCGATTAATGTGTGCTTTCAAATTTCTCTTTGCAGAGAAAAATGTATCACATTCCTCGCAAAAGAAAGCTGAATGCACTGTTTTACGCTTTGACATTTTTGTTAAATAAAATTATAATTCATTCCAAAATTAAATTAATCGTTTATTTCATGTGAGTACATATGTATGTATTCGATTGCAGTTTTAAAATGTAAATTTATGATATTTGAGTATGTGGAGAAATGATTGCCGGTGGGCCGCTTAATGGCAGGGCTTGCCTGATGAGGATGTTGCACACACACACCTTTAGTTTTGTCTATATTAAATATTATTTGATTTTTGTATTCATTTAATTATATTTTTGTTTTTAATGTTTTTATATACTGTGAGCGTCAAAAAAAAAGTAAAAACCTTGGCTTTTCATATTAAAGGCTTTATTACAACGAAATAACTAACACAAACAAAAAAGTAAATATAAGGAATTCAAAAGTAACATTATTAGAGTTAAAATCTATAAAAATAGAAAAAATAAGGTACACATAAAAACGAAAATTCAATTCAATTGAAAAAGGACGGAATTTCAAGCGTCAAAAAAAAGTAAACATGTGATAGAAAGTAATGATATAAAAACTACAAAAACAAAATTTCTTTAATTTCAATATTTAGTTTGTTTTCCTTTGGCTTTCTGCACTGCAATTAACCGTCTAGGCATTGAGTCGACAAGATTTTTGGTAATATCTGGGGAAATTTGGCTCAATTCTTCCCTTATCGCCATCTTAAGGTCTTCTTTGGATGAAATTACCCTTTTTCTTATTTGCCTGTCCAGATGCTCCCATAAATGTTCTATCGGATTAAGATCCGGAGACTGCGGTGGGTGATCAAGCACTTTTGGGGTCCGATAGAGAAGCCATTCCTTCACAACTTTGGACGTGTGCTTTGGGTCATTATCCTGTTGGAAGATCCAGTTTGCTGGGAGGTCTAATTTCTCGACACTTGGAGCAATATTGTTTTTTAGAATGTCCAAGTAACCGAATCTGTCCATAGTGGAGTCAATAAAAATGAGATTGCCGACGCCAGTCGCCGCCATACAACCCCATACCATGACTGATCCTCCTCCATGCTTTACGGTGTTGGTGACGCAATTCTCTTTGAAAGCCTCATTTTTGGAACGCCATATTTTTGGCGGCTTTTTTACTCCAAATATCTCAAATTTGCTTTCATCAGTATACAGAATGTTTTCCCAAAAGCTTTGTGGCACATTTTCGTATTTTTTTGCAAAATCTATACGCTTCTTCTGATTGACCTTAGATATGTACGGCTTCTTGCGGGGAATCCTACCATGTAGGCCATTTTTGTGGAGCGCTCTTCTGACCGTACTTGAACTTACTGACTTTCCCAAGGTACTTGATAAATTTTCTGCTAATTTTACCGCACTTGACTCAGGATTAGCTTTAACTTCTTTGACTACGTTCCTGGTGGGTGGCGTATTTATCCAGAATTTTTTTTATTGTGCAATGGTTCCTGCCCACAATTTCTCCAATTTCACGCAATGATTTCCCTTTCTGCCGCAAATCTAATATGATTTTTCTGGTATCTTCCGACGTTTGCTTTCCCATGGTGAGATGGCTTGTTTAAGGGTTATGATATGCTTTTTATTGAACACAAAATAATTAAAAACTCGTATTATAAGCAGAAAAACATTCAACGAAAAAAATTAAAGAACATTTTTTAGGTTTTTCCCCGAAATAGAAAAGAAAGTGTGGAAAGTGTTGCCGTTGTTTACTTTTTTTTTTGACGCGTAAAAATTGATACATTTTTACTTTGAAGGGATTTTTGTAATGTTGCCGTGTGTTTTAAGTTTACATTTTCTGATGATTGTGCTTGAGTTATTACTACACTAAATCCTGCATACTTATGATTTCTGGTAAATCAAAGCTAACTAAGTAATAAAAGAAATAGAAAATATAATATGAGTGTTTACTTTCTTTTGACGCTCACAGTATGTAGATAACACGTATTAGGTATTAGGTATTAACACGTATTTTGTCATCTTTGATGTATTGGATATTAACACCCAGTTCGCTTCGCTCCCTACGGGTTGCAATATCGATTTTCAATGAAATCATTTTATTTCTTACCAACTCATCAATTTGTTCTTTGACCTGCTTACATGTTTTATCAAGAACAGTTACTATGTTCCTCGAATTTCTAGTTGGTTCGAAATTTCTGCTCGTATGGCTCTATAAGCCTTTTAGAAAACTCCTCATCGTCAAATATTCTCAAAGGAATATTTTTTTTAGTCACCATTCCAACGCAGCATCTCAAAAACCCGACGTTATTTAATGTACTATTTATTTTTGCAACTGCTTTTCGTCTAATTTCACCACTTTCCACACTATTAGTTCCATCAATGTTATCTCTTTTTTATGCATAAGTTTGTAATGACGACTGTTGTGTCTTCCTTTTCGACACCGTGAGTTTTCCTTAGATAACTTATTTTCTAGGACTTACCTCTTTTACTCTGCTCCTGCAGGAAATTGCAATTCTTCTCTCGCACAACACAATTATGTTTCTAAAGTATAGTGTTTCTTTTCACAATATAGTCTTTATTTATTGGACAATGTAATTTTTTCTTTCACACAAATAATTCTTATTCGACTATGCAATTTATCCTCCACAATATAATTTTACCAACGTTCTTTTTCTTCACAATAAGATTTCTTACTTCACAGGATGATTAATCTTTTCGCAATGTTCTATTAATTCTATACACACACACTAACTCGCTCTTCCAGCTATCTACTTGATTAGATTGACTAACTGACTTCATTTCAGGCGTTCTCTCTTAGTTTATATATGTAGCCTAAAATATATGACATAATTTACAATTTAACCCCGTTTTTGAATAAAAGAATTTCTGAAGAAATTGCAATTTCTTAAGTAGGTCGATTCATTGCAATTTCTTCAGTAGGTCATAATTATAACTTCTTTTTAGTAAGTCATCATTATTGTTTGTAGTTAATACTTCTTGTTATAAATATTGTGCTTATTTTTTTTTCTTTTTGGTTCTTTTTCTTTTCACTGTGTATGGTTGTTGAATTATTTCATAATCATACAGTGTGGTACCATAACGCTGACCACGCATTTTTATAAATATATATAATATCCCATTTTAGCGAATGATAATCACGTTATGCATAGTATGGTGATGATCATTATATTAATGATTACAGCGATATTCATAAAGTATGCACACATAATAGTACAATATAATAATATTTTTAGTAAATCAAGATGCATAAATTAGATGACTCACAACAATACTGACTTGTCCAGTAATCTCCAAGTATACTGTGACTGGTGTGTGATCCGTTGGACTTACCGCTTAAGCATATGTATCCTGGTGTTGAGCGATAGCTAGTGGTTTGACCAACATTTTCTTAAAAAATTTGTTGTGTGTTATTGCGGTCAATATTTGAACGGAACTACTACTGTTGTGTATGTATTTGACATTGAATTTGTTAGCTATATTTATATACATATATGTATAATATATGTAACAATTAGAATGCGTAGTGAGCCAAGGCACAAAAATTAGGCACGTACCATTTTGGCTCGCAACACTTGATTAAACCCTTTAAATGCCCAAAAATGTGTAGGAGGACAGGGTGCAACTATATGTATGTATGTATATGTGTATGAATGTGTGGACTTACGTGATGTGTGAGGTCGTACTCGCTATATGGTGATCAATTCCGTTGCTGTTGCTGCTGAAGTGTTGTTGTTGGTGTTTGGAAGGTAATTCGCTTCGACAAACAGACCCACCAGCACATGAACTGGCAGAACGTTAGTTTTTGCTTGCGACGAATGTATGTGCCTAATATACATATGTAACATAATTTACAATTTACCCCATTTTTGGAGAAAAGAATTTCTGAAGATATTGCAATTTCTTCAGTAGGTCGATTCATTGCAATTTCTTCAGTCAGTCGATTCATTGCAATTTCTTCAATAGGTCATAATTACATTTGATCAAAGAAACATGGTAAATGGCTTGGAAAAGTTGCTTCTGCATCACAAATACCTATTGCACTACTAGCAATTGGGGTAGTTGTAATTTACCTTTAAGAGCTGCCCAAGTTTGCATAGATATACTTGGGAAAACTAAAGCTAATCTAGGCAAAGTGATATTCGTAGGTTTGCCTGCAGCTTGAGCAATAATAGTTAGGTGATTTTTTATGCTACTAAATTTAGAAAAGATTTCAGAATTTTGTGTATTTGCAAAACTGATAACAAAAATACTAAGTTATCGACAGCATCTTTTTTATTCCAATTAGCAGCAATGCATTTTTTAATAATGTCCTCATACATAGAACTTATGTTAAATCCTTGGTATTCTATTCCATCTACTAGTTGTGGAATAGACTTGATAAAGGTTTCAGAAATATGTTGATTAACATATTGCTCAAATTTGAGTATAGTTGTAACTTTCAAAATCTAAAGAATCCATTTTTAATATTAATTAATAATTATTGGTTTTCTCCTCCTTTTAAAGATTGTTATTTTAAATTACTATATTTGTTTTTTACCCAGACTTTGTGAAAATGTATCTAGCAATACTTCACCAGCATATGTACCCTTAGGACAAACCTTTATCTTACCAACGATGGAGCTCGAAGGACCAATGTTTCAGCGGGGAGCGAGTGAACGCCGGTTAATTCGCTCAATGTTGCGGCACACTAGCCTTCAGGTTGCACTTGTGGTGGTAATGATGAGGGAGTTGTTGTTGTGCCAACAAAACACTTTGTCATACACTTTACTTCAATTGGGTTTATTTTAAATTTAAACTGTGCAAAGCAATGATGGTATCACAATCGAACTATAAAAAAAACTTATTTGCAAATATTATATTATAGCAAGAAATATAAATTGTGCTCACCGTGTTGTAAATTCTATCTTTATTCAAAATAGGAATAAAGGAACAAAAAAAAAAAAGAAAAAATAACAACACTGATCACTGGGCTTTCCTACATATATCCACATGTACATAAACATACATAAGCATATAAGTATGTAAATACCAATATAACGATTGCACGATTCTTTCCTTTTAATTTTTTGATAATTTTAATTATATTCCATTTAATGATTCCATATACAGTATCGGCCAAAACCTAAGCACCCCCTCAGTACATTTTTTTTAAACGATAATTTTTTTAAGAAAACAAAGTTATTAAATTATTCTTCTTATATTTTAATTTATTTATATCTTTATTATTGAAAAACACAAACTTAAGGAATTCAGAATTTAATAAAACAAAAGTTAAAATTCAAAAAACATTTTAAGTCGCAAATATAAGCGGACTAAATAAACTAAAGCACCCCCAATTTAAGATACAAAAAAAAAAATATTGAAATCAATATTTCGTTGCGAATTCTTTATTGTGGATGACACACGCACATCTTTTAGGCATAGAGGATATTAAATTATTAATTATATCAGGTGATATTGCTTCCCAGGCTATTTTTACGGCTTCAAATAAATTTTCTTTGGTTTTGCAATTTTCTAGGTTGATTTTTGAGTTAACGATCTCCCACGAGTTCTCGATTGGGTTAAGATCGGGGGATTGAGCAGGCCAACGGAGAACTTCTATCGAATTGTTCTGGAACCACTCCTTAACCACTTTTGACGTATGTTTTGGGTCGTTATCTTGCTGGAATGTTCATTTAAGTGTCATCTCTTCTTCAGCATTAGGCAACATCACGTCTTTTAATATGTCACGATACATGAAACGATCCATAATTCCATCAATCTTATGAATTGGCCCAATCCCTTGCCCAGAGAAACAACCCCAGACCATTATGTTGCCGCCTCCATGCTTTACAGTCCCTTTGCAATATTTAGGATTCAACCGTTGTCCATTTGGTCTGCGTACACGCCTTATGCCATCTGAATCCTTTAAATTAAACTTAGATTCGTCAGAAAAGAGCACAGTCTTCCATTTTTGGACACTCCAGTTGAGATGGGCCTTAGCGAATTCAAGTCTGGCTTTTTTATTTTTTGACGATATGATAGGTTTTTTTGCTGGTCGTCGACTGAATAATACGGCCTCTACCGCCCTTCTGCGAATCGAATCTTTCGCTAATTTTTAAACCTAAGCGGTTTCGTATGTATGTGACTAGAAGATGCTGTAGGATCATTTTGGATTGTCCTTTTAATTAAGGAGTCTTCATGTCGCGAAGTTTCACGTGGCCTTCCTCCAGAATGAGTAGGAGATGTGCGACCAGTCTGCAAAAACTTTTTTTGCAGCCTAGAAATAATTGATCTGTTGATCGAATATTTGGCACTCAATTTTCAATCCTTATGTTCATGCACTTTTGTTTTTATGTACCGGAGTCACTCTTTTCACTTTTTCTCTTTCGCTATGTTGTTGTATCTTCCGCATCAACTGATGAAAATCAAATTTTCTGGTGTCACCTTGTAGGTTACACTTAGCTCCTGACGAAGTGCATCATGCACTGCGCTATCAGGCCGTTCCACACAGTTTTGTCCCCCAAGCAGTTCTAAGGAGACATGGAAACAGGACAATCTCTCGATAAGGCTCTCAACACCGTGACCTTTCCTTAGATAACTTATTTTCTAGGACTAACCCCGTTTTCTCTGCTTTCAAACTGTAGCTCTCTCTTCCACGAAACAATTAGTTTTTAATATATTAATAGTATTTCTTTATTTGGTAAATCCGTTTGTTTTGAGGAGGTACTAGTTTGTACCACCTTTTGCAACTTTATTGTAGAACCAACGAAAAACGAATGAATTAAATACAATATGTATACAGTACAATATATTCTTGGTACTAAAACTACTGAAAATGATGGCAATGACAGTATTGTGATAGTAATAATAGGTGAGAAACACAAAAAAACCCAATGATTATTTAGTGTACCACCTAAGCTAAATACACATACACGTTTTTTTGTTTTTTCTTTCACCTTATAGGATGTTAAATCCTATAAAAGTAACATTTGTAGTGAGTCAACATGCATAATGCATGATGAGTTTAATTAATTTTTATAATTTTTATTTTTTATTTATTAACGCGATATATGTATTGCTCGAATTATCACACGCATATTTTCGCATACGCACCTTAATTATAAAAAAATTATGTACAGCTGTGTTCATAATAATAGCAGTGCTTACTTAGCAACTAGAAAAATGCGATTTTATCTAAAATAAATTGAATAAAATTTTGAAATATTTTCGTTATTTAACTACGTTATAAAAACAAACATAAGTTATAGAAAAATATTTGACTTCGTCACTTTTTCTTTTAATAAAACAGAAAATAGTTCACAAATAGGCAGAAATGTCTGTTCACAAAAATAGCAGTAAAATAAAAATAGCTTAGAATTCAATACAAAAAACAAACATTGGTTAATTTAATAAAATAAAACAAAAATTTGACTAATATTTAGTCGTATAACCCTTGTTCTGGATAACAGCGGCACATCTACGCGGCATCGAGTCCACTAATCGCCTGCATCTGTCGACCGGTATATTTTCCCATGTTGAGCGCACTACTTCCCACAAGGCGCGTGCATTGGTCGGATTTCTTTCGAATACGCCATGCTTGACATCCCCCCATAAGTTTTCGATGGGGTTCAGGTCGGGTGATTGAGCTGGCCACTCCATCACATCAACTTTGTTCTTCTGAAAGAAATCCTTTGCCCGCCTGCTTGTATGCTTCGGGTCGTTGTCTTGCTGGAAGACCCATTTAAGTGGCATTTCTTCGTTTGCATAAGGCAGCATAACTTCTTCTAATATTTCAACGTATTTGTGCTGGTCCATAATTCCTTCAATCCGAAATATTGGCCCTACGCCATAGTAGGAGAAGCAACCCCAAACCATTATTTTTGCTCCTCCATGCTTTACTGTCTTCACAGTGAACTGTGGCTTGTTAGCGGTGTTGTTTTGGCCTCCTTACATATTGACGCCGACCTTTGGAACCAAAAAGTACCACTTTACTTTCGTCCGTCCACAAAATATTTCGCCATTTGGACTTGGGCCACTTAACATGATCATTTGCAAATCTTAATCGCTTCTTCAAGTGGCGCTTAGTCAAAAGTGGTACCTTTCGTGGACTGTGGGCTTTCAAGTTAGCCTCTAATAAACGCCTACGTACTGTTACTGAGCTCACATTAAGCATCAGTTCCTCCTTTACCTTTTGGGAGCTAATATTTGGCTGTCGTTTCACTAAATTAATAATTTTGCGATCTATTTTTTCGCTTGTTAATCGCTTCGGGCCGCGAGTTTCCGGTCGATTCTTCCATTTCAATGCATTTGACACCATTTTAGCAGAACAACCTATTATTTTTTTGTATTTCCATGTATGTTTTGTTTTCATTCCGCAACTTTATTATCAATTCTCTGGTTTCATTGGAGCAATGTTTTATTCTGTAACCATTAGTTTCTCTTTATTTTGAATTATTCTAATATAGTTATCTTACCAAAAATATTTTGTTTTAACCAAAAAAAATTTGTTTTCTTTTTGAAATTTGTGCTCAATCAACATTCAATGAGAGCACTGCTATTATTATGAACAACCCAAAACAAACGATTCAAGCAAAATGTGCTCGAAACAAAATGCCACGATAACCATGATCAAATTCAAATGTATACTCATTTACAGTACCGTTATCTTAAGCAGAATACACAATTTTAACAGAAACTGCATTCCCAACTTGATCCAAACATTGTGTTAAAGCGTATCGTAACTGGCACTGCTATTATTATGAACACAACTGTAGCAAATAGGTGTAGAAAAAAAAACAAACGCAGGCAAATTCAAAAAATAAACAGCGGATCGGTATGCAACGTTGCGGCAACAAATATTGGATTTGCCAATAAAATGTAAACGAACTAGAATTTGCCAGCCAACACAACACTGGCAGATGCAGCATTATTCAAAATTCGCCGCATCGAACTGTTGCTTGGGGTACAAAGGCATTTTTTGAAGCGCTTTCTGTGGGCCAAATTCGACTTGGCCCAAACTTGCCTACACTTCAAAAAAAACATTGATTGTTTGGGTGGTTTCAGCTCGAAACAATCGAATTGCCAGGCGAACCCTGGCCAGGCGAACCCCCCAAACTACAAAAAATCAGTTTTTTTCAGATATTTGAAAAAGTTTTTGGGCGAGTATGATTCTTTTTTTTTTTTTTTACTAAATTCTATCAATTTTAGAAAAAAATAACCACAAAACAGTATAAGAAAAGAATATTTTATTATACAATAAACAAATTCGTAAAACATCACCTACATAATTGGCAATTTTTGTAATTAATGTAGCAACTTTTGTAACAAGTTCTCGAATCTATTTGACCATTTTGTAACCCCAACTTTGGATAATATTAAGTGATTTATTCGCTTTGGCATTGTTTGGACGAGATCATGGCATTCTATTTTTATGTGATTTGGTCCCATATTTCCTGTAGCCTCTGTTTAAGCTCTGGAATTGTCTTTGTCGGCTTTAATTTCAATTTGGATTTCATTATGTGCCAAAGAGTTTCAATTGCTGCTGGCAGGCCAATTAAGTAGAGTAATTGATTTTTGGCTCATCCATTCCATTGATTTCTTCGATTTATATGCTGGAGCACCATCTTGTTGAAAGATGAAACTCTCGATTTGGAGCCCGGAGTTGATCAATGGACGGAAGTAAAAAGTTTTCCAGGATGCTTATGTACCTCTTGGTGTTCACAGTACCATCTACAAAGTGGAGACGACCTACTCCTTGTGCTGACATGCATCCCCATATTATAACTTTAGCTGGAAATTTAGTTTTTTTGTTTGCGCAATCTGGTGCGAAAGCTTCGTTTTTTCACCGCACTACTCGACCTTTCGGATTTCCAGTTTGCACTTCGAAACAGGATTCGTCACTCCATATAACTGAGTTCCATTGATCCATCGACCAGTTTTTATGAGATTTGGCCCATTTAAAATGATCCGTTATATTTTTCTTGGTCAATAAAGGTTTATCTTTCGCCTGAAAAATTTTACATGAATTTTTAACAATTATTTTCGTAATATGCGGTTAAAAATCTTACCTTGTAGTAACCAAATCCATTTTTTTTTTAAAGTCCTTTGCAGGGTGGACGCAGAAATTGACCTTCCACATGATTCTGACCATAATTTGGTCATTTCGGTCGAATACATTCGCCGATGTTACTGTGGATTCTTTGCCACCTCTTTTTTTTGGCTTAATAGAATTTAAATTTTCATGATGTTTAACAATGTTTCGAACACTGTAACGTGATACTTATGTTTACAAAATTTCCAATTTTTTCACAAGATTTGCCCGATTTTCGCAAGCGAATAATGACCACCTTTCGTAAGTCGTCAGCTATTGCCTTACCACGTGTCATTTTGATATTAAATGTTTGCGAAATATAACCGAGTATATGTCTCATTTAACACAAACAAATCAATTAATAACAATAAAAAAAAAAAACCGCTATGAACACTGCACTTCGAAAGTTTGAAAGAGAAAGACACAAATATAGGTGAATATAGCAAAAACAAGGTGCTCCAACTAAATTAACAGTTATCATTCTGCCGAGATTTCATGGGAGGACGAATCGAGCTGCAGCGGTTCAAGCTTGGGTTTCTCGAAAGTGAAAGTGAGTAAAGCTTGGGATACACTAACTTCATTTCATCCCAGGCGGTTACCACATCACGTTTCAACGAAAATAGATTTTTTAAGCGCTTTTTAGGGCAAGTCAAATTTTGTTTACCCTTAAATAAATCGTTTAGTAAAAAAGAGAAACTACGATGGATTCTAAATGTCCCATGCCCAATAAATTATAAATTTAGACCCATCGCCATCCATAAAAAAATTTTTTTTTTGTATGCGGAGGGTCAAAATTGTTTTCCGATCCACGGTTTATTAGTTAAATATTTCCGTGATTTGATTGTGATAAAATTCAATTAAATCGTCTTGACGAACAATCCTATCCGAAATCTGCAGCTGCTAAAAAAACAGATCTATGCTAAGTGTGAAAAATTGCAAAATTAGGCAAAAATAGGCGTACCACTTTAACAGCTTTTTTTTTTTTTTCTTTTTCCATTTTTTTTTTTTACATGATGACGTCACTTGGACAAAATTGTCAACTTAATTTTTGAATAAAGTAATGCGCAATCTAATTATACTCTATGAGCGTCTATGTATATATTTCTTTCATTCAGAATATAAAACAAAAGGGGGAAAAAATATACAACAACAAATCTATAATATAATTAATCGTCTAAAAGTATGCCAATATATATATCATTTGCTGCAAGACCGGCATAAATCAAAAAACGTGATTTTTGAGTTAATGCTGCAGAATTGTTCGTTATATCATACTTCATGTTGAGTGAAAAATTCATATGAATACCTCTTATATGCTCCGCTTGAGAAGAGAATTTTTTCCGTGTTTTCCGTGTACGGTTGGAGTCAGTTGAAAACTTCTAACGCGTTTTATGTAAAATCGATTTTTTTGACTTATGCCGGTCTTGCAGCAAATGAGCGATATGTATAAATACAATAACATTGTCAATTTTCATTCTGCTGACATTTCATACAATAATAATTTACTCACTCACACCATTCTACCAGCAAAAGATGAAGGGAGCAGATGGCTTGCAAATTGATAGCTAATTCAAAAAAAAAAAAAAAAAAAAACCAACAAAAAACCTAAACAATACAAATAGTAGGTATAGAAAATATAAGAAAAATCAGATGCACTATACACGATCCACTCCCATCAATCACTTATATGCAAGAAAATTAATTAAAATAGTCAAAGTTACAGTATAGCAATGAATACTATAAAATAAATGAATAAACTGATTATTTCAAAATACAAATATTATATAATATAAAAAAATATCAAATATCAAATGTTAAAAATAATTGTTAACAATTATTAGTTATTATTACTTATTATTGCTGGAGACAAAAGTCTGTCATTGTAAATGTTGTAACACAAATGAAAAGGAAACGAATATCAATATCAAATGTAATAAAAAGTGTGTCAATAAAACAGTAAAATGTACTTTATTATAATTTTTATATAGTTTTTTTCTAATTTTTGATTTATATTTTTTACGTCAATGTTCATTAGTACATACGCATAAGTCGCAATATACATTAAGCAACTGCAAGTATTTCTCTACGTATATTCACGCATCACATCTTAACCGATGCATTTTGACGACAGCCTCTCATTCGATGTTCTCTTGTCTTTTCTTCATATAATATTTTAATTTATACATTTCAATTACATTTTATGTTAAATTCAATTATGACAAGCAATGCAATTTTCTTTAACGTGAATCTAAAATAATCAGTTTCCCAAGTAATCCAATTGTATTGATACAGTACGAAATCACTTAACATATATTAAAAAAACACAATACGAGAGAAGAAAGAGACACAGAGATGTACACTGCAACTAAGAAAAACATGTATTATGTACTAAAAAATGAACATGTTCTAAATCGCTTAGAACAGTGTTATGTTAGATATAAAAAAAATCAGTAAAGATGTTTTCGAATACTACCTATTCCATGGTATAATTATAAAGGTAGAGCAATATGAGAGTGAGTTCTCACGAATGAAGTACAAGAAATAAATAAAACAACAATAAACAAATACAGCAAAAAGATTAAGAAGTAAGAAGAAAAGTAAACAAACACACGAGTTTGACACAATAAATTAGAAATCTTTTTCAATTACTCTACCTCTATTATAATATCACAATTTTCGATAATTTTTTTAATTGTAATATTCTTATATCTAACAATTATTGTCCCTGGAATTAACATATATAATCTGCATGTCATTATGCTATGCTGTTAATTTACATACATGCAATTTCTATGTAGGTAGCAAATGTTAATAACAGAGCCTATGCTAAAAGAGCTTAATGATTACATATTTGTGTTATGGGGTACATATTTATTTATGTACATATAATGTAATATTGCACACAAAATGATGAAGAAGAAGAAGAAGAAAAACTAATAAATATATATTCATTTATATACCTATTTAAAAAATATACCGGCTATTCCATATTAAAAGTACGTAACAGGCAATTTGAGCGCAGAAATTAATTTTTTTTTTTTTTTTTTTTTTTTTTTTTTTTTTTTTTTTTTTTTTTTTTTTTTTTTTTTTTTTTTTTTTTTTTTTTTTTTGCTACGTTTAATATGCAATAGTCTGTATTTATTAATTTTTAATTTATATTAAGCATTTTATATTCATAAATTTTTCTATGTATGCTCGGCTGTTGATCATGTTTAGTGAGATGAACCAAGTTCATTTGTTAATAATATATTAATATGAAATACAGAATCAATTGTAAACGACTTATTACCTAAATATTATTATTATTATTATATTAAAATTATTATTAGTTTAGATTTAAATGAAAACTGAAAAAAAAAATTCAAAAAATCAATATTATAAATTTTATTTGAATAAACCAAAATTGATTTAATCAATGCTTTTTGTTTTTAATGTAAATACAAACATGTCTAATTCTTGAATAGTGTTTGTGATTGCAAGTAAAAACATATGCACATATATGTACATAGATACATACCATATTTGATATCACAAATTGATGAAACAATATTTCTACAAAAAAAAAAAAAAAACCGAAAGAAATAACAATTTTCATTCAATTACTGCATTCGGTTACAATTAAATTGTATATTTATTACTATTAATATTATATAATATGACTTATTATTATTTTAATTTTTCTATTAATATTACTAATTATTTGATAAGCTCTGTAAGATAAATATATATAAATATTTATAAAATAAATAATAACAATTTGACATATTCATATGGAATTTATTGAAATGTAAATGATGATTATGATGATGAATATTATTACTATTAATATTATTATTAAAAGAAAAATATTATTATTATTATTAATGAAAAATATAAGAAATAAAACATACAAAAATTGAGAATTTAATTGGTATTTTGTATATTTTTTTTTTTTGATTATGCATACGGAAATAACGGCTACATACGGAAGAGCCTAAAAGTAGTTTGGTGGTAAGTTGGTTGAAAAACCGATCAAAAAGTCAAAGCAAATATTAAAAGCATACAATGTGCGACAATTATGTATTAAGACTGCCTCTAGAAAACACAATTTAGACACGATATCTGCTCATTTTTCGGTATATTTATTCGAAATATTCTCTTCCTGATTCAATACACATGTTACATCGATTTAATAGTGATTCAAACGTGTGTTCCAGCTCATTTTTCGGAATTGCCTCCAGTGCCCTCGTCGAAGCCCGTTGTATGTGTCTGAATGTCATCAAAAAAGCATGCTTTCAACTTCAATTTCAGTTTTGGGTACAAAAAGAAGTCGCACGGTGCCAAATCAGGTGAATACGGCGGGTGATTCAACACACAGACCTGATTCCGAGCCAAAAATTGACGAACAATGAGTGTAGTGTGTCAAATTTCATGTTAAGATTTCAACATCAAACGAACACATGTTTTGTAAAATGAATGTCAATAAACATTAAATGTCAACCAAATGTCATGAAATTTTGACAGTTAGTAGAGGAAGGTTGAAGCTTCAAAACGCATATGTGCTCACACATAGATGGCGCGCTTGGTTGCTGAGGTATGGTTCGAGTCTTAATACATACTTGTCGCACCTTGTATATTTTATATTTTCTTACAATAATCATTATTGCGTAAAAGTAGTGCTGCAAAATAAATTTCATATCATTAGATTTCCAAATAAACAAAGTAGTCTGCATATATAAATATAATCTAACGAATTTATAATGTTAGGTACCAGTATTTTTGCATGAAAATAGTACAGCGTATAAAATATTGTTACGTTTTTATTTTGTGAACGTTTAATTCTATTTGAATCAACAACCTTGTTCGATCATTGGATTTTGTACAACTATCTACAGCAACAATTTATTTAATCAACTCTTTACAATCAACTATTTACAATAAAACACTTTAATGTACTTGCAACTTTTTCCTCTGATACTGTATTAATGTTTGCATAATCACGTTCGAGATTCAATTGATTTGAATTTGTCAACAATTGGCCCTATTTATACTCTGTGGCAACACTCCCGAATCTTCCTTTATCTCTTCCTTTAGATAAAATTGTCCAATATTTGTAATCCAGCGAGTTCAAAACAGCACTGCCAGAGAGCTATTCTTCAGAGGAAATAAATGCTGGTAAATTCTTTTGTAGCCAGGTTTGGGTCCTTTTAGCTTAGATGACAATTTTCGACCCGTGGAATCAGTTCAGATGCTTATTTAGATAATTTTGCATGCTAAATTTTTACTGCACGTTAACATTAATTGCATCGGTAAAGAAGTGTACTTCACATTTGCATTTATCTATTATATTTTTTTTTCAAAGCGGAGACATTCATCTCGCAAGCCATGATTTTCTGATTTCATTTTTACGACTTGCAGTGTTCGGAGTGTGCGTGGAGGCCCCGATCGGTGGCAGTCTTTAACATCTTCAGTATCTCAAACAGTTTTATGTGCCGGTAAGCGAGCATGAAACTAATTCCGAGCGGGTGGAGTGTTTTGAAAATATCACATTTCTTCATTAAATAGCGCGGTTCTCGCTTCTTATACAAAATCGAAAATTATTATTTTTTAATGCATCCTTCTAAAATATCGGAAATCTTTTTTTTTTTACCATCTAAATAGTACAGCACACAAGATTTGACATTTAAAATTTGTAGATTTTTCTTTAGAAAATTCAAAATTGCCATACATAAGAATTTAAATGTGTTAAAAATCTCAACTCCTTAGAAACGTCAAATGCCATGATGCTAACAATTTAATTAAAGCCTAGAAGTATGCATCACTTTATTTGTTTTGTTTTTTCATACAATTTTTATGATGGTAGGTACATAAAAAAAAAAAACAACAAAAACCTTTACACTTGCAAATAAAAACCATAAGAAATTTTCTAATTTTCTTTATTTAAGTAAATATTGGTATTATTGTATTCATTTTCAATAATAAATATAATATTACAATTACATATTCAGCTGTATGAGAATTATGAGAGTATTAAAAACAATCAAAAGATAAATTAAATATATTCGACTGGTATGTGTTCACACTGAGTACATCTAAATTAATACGAATATGTGATTTTCTCAATCTAGCGCTCTATCTCTCTTTCACTCTTTTGTTGCTTGTGTGTATTAAAAAAAATTATTAAATATAAAAACGAAATGCTAATATGCATATTCGGTTCTTCTGTTGCTGCTGCTGCTGCCGCTGCTGTTATTAATCGTTGGGCATTTATAAATGGAATAGGCGACTTCTCAAATTGCGCGATATATCATTATAATTACGTTCCTTCCATTGAGCATTAAGTTGTATAGTCTCTAAAGCACGGCGTACACCCTGTTCCGCTTTATTGAGGAATTGTTTATTTTGTTCAGTAAATGTCTTGAAATTATCATAATCATGTCTGGTAATCATTTGACTGGCAAGTGGTGAGAGCAGACGTGTTATATCTGAACTATCGGGTCCGTAGCTGGAAGATAAGAAAAAAAAAAAAAAAAGAGCAAAAATGGATTATTAAAAAACGTGAAAATTGTTGGGGCAAATTATATCGAAAAATGATTCTCTATCGGCGAGTGAGATGGATAAATAATTAGTGGCGACAATCAGCAAGGCGAAATAGACCACTGACTCCCTGAATAGGGCCATCTAAAATATCACAAGAAAATGAAATTGACATCAACTGATTGTATGCGGAACACAGATTCGCCATCTCTTGCAACCAATTTTACAAATGTCGAGTAAAAAAGTTCATAGATCTCAAGTCTTCTTTCATTTCCAAGTTGACTTACCGATCTCCGAATTCGTCAGACTGGATTTTAATGTTACCGAATGTTACTTTTTACATATTTGGCCACCACAACCCATTTTGATAATGGAGTGGATGGGTCTACGTCACAGAAGCATTCGATCACATGGTCGGCCAAGGTCCATTCATCTCATCAGAACACGGAAATGCTTTGTTCGGGCACAAAACAAAGCACATTCGCATTCTTGCTGCTACAACAACCACAACAACCATTTTTGATCAATTGTGGCCGAAGTTTTCTTCTGACAAATGACCAGAATGTGTAAATAGACACAATCAACATGACAACGCCAGACTACATATCGCTCAACCAATTAAAAACTAGTTACAAGCACAGAACTGGGAAGTATTACACCATCCGCCATATTCACCAGACATTGTTCCATTAGATTACTCAGCTGTTTCTGGAGAACAGCTTCTTATTGAAGTATCAAAATTTGGCTTGATAGGTGGATTGCAACGAAAGAGATTTGCTTCTTTAGAGATGGAATCTGGGTCCAAATTTCAAGCGCCGACACATTCTCCAGTAATTGGTCCTTCTTCTTCTTCTTCTTCTTCGCATACGATTTCCAGTGAAAATTCCGAATAAAACACGTTCTTAGCTGGAGTGTCTTTTTTCCATTACTTGAGTTAGAGAAGCCGCTGGATTTTGATGCGCTAATTTTGACAGTATGGATATAAAGCTCGTACCGTCCACAAACACAAATAGACTCAAAGATTTTGAGTAAGACTTTCCTCTAGAAAATTTCAAGCAACACTTCATTCGAGGTGGAAAAAGGGTCATGCTTTTCGCTATACGTGAAGCCACCCTCTCTTAGTCCAAAGTAGCACCAAAAGTAATATTTCCCATGATCTCCAGGTGAACGCCATTTCTGGTGTTAATGCCGGATCCAATATGGGTAATACTTTGAAAGCAGAGTTGTCAACAATGACGTTGTTGATGGGGCAACAAATTTTGTTGAGCTGGCAAGTGTTTGTTTGGGTTGAAACAAATCTGTCTTTTCTTTGTAATCCCAATTTTGTTCGTGATCACCTGTTGGATGCATGAAGTAAACTATTTTTGGTGATATTGGAATTCGCACTACCAAAATCCGCGGGACTTTGGATGATTCCAAAAAATACAAGTCAATTCCTGAAGATTTTTGTATAGCTCCAAAAACAATTCAATCCATAATTTGCCGCTGGTGCTTAGCCGCATCGTTATCAATCGAATTGTATTGAAACAAAGGCGAAATGGTTCATTGTAGCTTTGAATGGGTTCTGAAATTAATTCCATACCAGATTAAATATACGATATAGTGGCTTATTTTAAGAAGCAAAACATTTTCAGAGAGGCAGGTCCGTTTGCTTCAAAATGTAAAACAGAACATCACTCGTCGAGAGAGAATTATTCAACGTGGCATGAGGCCACCCTCTCATATCCCCATTACTTACAAATTATGCAGAAATTCCACATTCGATAAGAAATAATTTTTAGCCAAATGGAATCCAACCTCACCGCGTGCCACCGCACCGAATGCAAAGAATGAATCCTGTTTACGTATATCGGAGTGATCATCGAATGCCCATTCCAGGTAACGTTGTAATATCCAGACTTCACGTGAGCAACCCAATGCTGAAATGATTGTCTTCTTTTCGGCGGCAACATTGGAATTCTTATAGCGTTGCCATAAGAATTGCCATTCATTTTCGGTGCCATGTCGCACCGTAGTACAATAGACGACCGAACGTAAATCTGTTGGTATTGGATTCGTCTGATCGGGGTTTTCAACAGCACGCCATTCATTGAAATAGGCTTGGGCACGTGGAATACAATCTTCAACTTCGAAACGGCAAGCCCAACCGCCAATCAGTACCTTATGCGATATGTAAGTGGTGCTGCCCTCCTCGATGGCATTATTTTCTTTTTCAGTCACATTCAAACCGTGCAAATGTAAATAGATGGGGGTAAGTATTTTACGCATATATTTCTGAAAAATAAAACATTGAAAAACATTTTTGTTAATGAAAAATTGGAAAATATTTTACACAAATTTCTTTGGAAATGAGGCTGATATGAACTGAAATCCGATTGTGACTCCTAAATTTGCAGAGTCCCATAAGAATCAAGCCCTTTAAGAAGCTGATCGGAAGAAAATTAATAAAATAGAAATGAAACCGATCCGTCCGGCTCGAGCAGTATTTCAATGGAAGTATACAAATATTAAGGCTCAACGCTCACAAGATGCAAAGCGTTGCAATCTGCCCAAGGAAGTATACTTAGATGAAACTGTTAAGCTTTTGTGACTTCGTAACGTACGAGAAGAGACCGCGATGTAGTTCAAAATAAAATCTTCCGTGCGAAGCAATCTTTAATAGACTTGCTCATCATCGAAAGAAAGAATAGTCAAATCTTATTTTAGGGTATTTCGACAAGATTTCATTTCACTACCAAGCCTCCAAAGATATATACGTATTAAAAAAAAAAAAAAAAAAAAAAATAAATATGTGGCACTTAAAGCCCCAAAGGACTCATTGGCCGAGCTTCTCTTCCATTACTGTTGTGCGTCTTAAATTTGGACAGTATTAGAAGGGACCTACTTATTTTAGCCGGTTCCGAACGGCAGAACACTTGTGACATCACTTTTTCTGAGCTTTGTCACAGAGTTCTTTAAGAAGCTTTTTCATGGCAAGTTGTTACTGTCGGAAGAATTGCCAATTGCTTGCCGACAGGTGGGTACCATTCGAAAGAAAAATCTTTTCGATATTAAATTTGTTATGCATCAGCCGGGGATTGAACCCACGACCTACAGATCAGAAGGCGAACACACTAACCACTGAGCTACGGCACCCACGTATTAGATGATGCAAAAAGTAGAAAAAAAGAAAACACCTTGGAAGAATTTCCAAATTTCACTTACAATAAAAGCGAACTATTTTGGTATGTGCATAAAGTGTGTGTAATAAAAAGATGTGTGCCAGTTTAAAATATATAGCCACGATTGCAAGACAAAGGGAGAGAGAGAGAGAGAGAGAGAGAGGTATAAAATCATATGAACACGTTTGGTTTGTGAATAATATTGGACAAAATTACCTAAGAAATAAGTTTAGCATGATTGAAGGCGAATACAAAGATTACGCATTGAGCACACGACTTTTGAAAACGCTATAAATTTTGTATACGTGTGACGTCATTATATTACGAGAAGATTTAATTGATTTTGCAGCTGTAGGAAGAGAAATAGGTCTCTTCCAGCAGAGGAAATAAATATTTCTATATTGAATTCGAATAGCCAGAATCGCCGCTAAGAACCTAAATGTAGCCGATCTTTATTCATTTTCCCTGGTTCAACCCTTTATTAGAGCTACCCTACAAAATTCACTCTCGTCGCACCCAGAGTAGCCCTAGGAGGAATATATTTACGGCCGATTGCCTTAAATTTTTGCCAGTCAACATTTTATCTCAACCTTCTTACTCCCTATCTGTACTCCTTAGTGAGATTTCGCTATAAAATGAACTTAAAAATATCTCAATATCTACAAATAACACCACAATTGTCTAGGCATCGTGGGTATCTGAATTAAGATTTAAATTTCATCATTTTTTGTTTATGTTAAAGACCAAATGAAACCTGGCAGGGTCAAATCCACCCCGGCTTTGAATTCACCGTTCCCAAATGTATATAGCAATATTTATCTCGTCTGCTAAAGACTATCCTCTTTTCGCGTGGCCATGTTATTTCTCGAGATGACCTCATATAAATTCGCCTGCACATTCATTCATTTTCTCTCCATCATCGGAATGCGCAATCTATTCTTCTTTCATTCATGCTTTTCTACTGCCATTCCTCTTTTACCTTGAAATATTCATATTCTGGTGTCTGACGAAGTATACGATTCACATTGCTAAGATTATCCAGCGCCGCCTTCCATGGTATGTACTCTCGTTCACGTATCAAATACTCGATTAGGCGCATAGCCACCTCATAATCCTGATCGCCACTCCATGCTAATGTCAGTGCATCGTCGAGCAGGTGAGCACGATTAATCAAATGTATGCGCTGATAATCGTCGCTCATTAATGTCTCAATTAGCATCTCCCAATTGCGATCATCGTATTTGACCTTATACAAACCGGCCATTTGAATATTGAATATTATCCATTCATCACTGTTGGGCATATTTTCAATAGTCTTCGCGATGGGTGTGTTCGTCTTGTCACACTCTAACCAATCGTGTGGGGCAGTCGATGAGAAATTAGCCCGACCCTTGGTGGTGTAGCTGAGTGGCACCCACCAACAATTGTTGCCTTCCGTGCGCGATGCCTCCGGATCGAGTAGGTAGCGCGTCTGTGTCACTGTCGCCGTCTTGCCATCATAGTTGCGTGTCACCGTTATTATGGGATAGCCCGTTTGTAGCGTCCACGAATCCATAATACTTTTAATATCATAATTGCTTGGTATCGAACGATATTTATGTGCTGTATTAGTTAGTGCTTCCCATAGATTATCCTGTTCGGCATTATTATAGGCATGCTTTTCCAAATAATTATGAATGCCACCGTTAAATGAATCATTGCCGAGGAAATTATGCATCATGCGCAACACAGTGGAGCCCTTCTTGTACGAGATCGAATCGAAGATCTCATAAATTTGATTGACATTATGTATGGGCTGTGAAATCGGATGACTACTCTTTAGGGCGTCCAATTTGAAAATCGCCAAAATATTGTCGACCGATTCTTCTTCGAGGGACTTCCATTCGGGACTGATGTGCTCAACACCCAGACTGGCAACGTACGTGGCGAAACCCTCATTCAACCATAGATCTGTCCACCATTTCATAGTGACCAAATTACCAAACCATTGATGGGCCAATTCATGTGCAATCACCGATGCGACACGCTGTTTAGCCGCCAGTGAGGATACATTTTCGGCATGCAACAAAGCTGTCTCACGATATGTCACCAGGCCCCAATTTTCCATAGCGCCAGCACTAAAATCCGGTATCGCAATCTGATCGATCTTCTCCAATGGGAATTTTATATCGAAAATATCTTCGTAGAATTGCAAAACTTTTGGTCCAACCACACCGGCATAATTACACTGATCGATAGCATCGGGACGTGACCATGTACGGAATGTGACTTTATTTTTGAGACTTGTCTCAGCCGGTGCAAAGGTGAAATCGTTTACCGTATACGCAACCAGATAGGTGGACATTGGTACGGACTCTTGGAAGCTACTCCAAATCCAATCGGCATTATTGGCTCTAGAAAACAAAAAGATGGGAGAAATGAAATATATTTTCTTTGTACAAATTGATCTCTAACTTACATGGGACGCATCTCTTTCAAAGGCATATTACTCAATGCTGTGTATTTTTTATGATGTCCCAGTGTTACAGTAAATACAGCCTTGTAGTCGGGTTCATCGAAACATGGAAATGCGGCACGTGCAAATGATGGTTCAAATTGTGTTATCGACAACCAACTAAAAAATAATAACGATATTTAGAGGGGCTTTGATTAGAAGATGATTGTAGCTAGACAATAATTCATTTAGAACAATAAAATTGGGACGTGTCTCAAATATTCCGGGCGAAACCAACCACAATTAGAGTCGCATGAAATGAAATTGACATTTAATGCAAGCACATGAAAAGAAGTCAAAGTTTTTTGGGTAAACTCCTTGGCCTTGGCCTTGGCCTTGAATATGATTTATTTAATCCACATGCTGGATTTCGCCGAGCTGCATTGTTATGTTCAATCGACTGAGTGCCTAGTTGTCCTATAAAGCCCTTGGACCACAGACATTTCGGTCGGTCAAAATTAAGCACTCACAGTCGAGAGCCCCTGCTGCACTTACCGTGTCTCATTCTTGTTCTTATCATGGTATGAACTCTTATAGTAGCCGCGCAAACGTGAATTTAATGGTGCCGAAAATGGTATTGTCAGTGTATATTGTTCACCCTGACGTATCGGTTGACACAAATGCATAATATAATAATCATGGACGGGATTTGTTTCCACATTCGATATACAATTGCTCGATCGAGCACCTAGTAATGATGACAGCGGTGCATTATGTTGCTGATTTTTCAACATAATCTGTTTGGCATCGATTGTCAGATTTTGTGCATGCAATGTAATATTTCGTGTGTCTTCAATTGTGTCCAAAAATATTGTTACTTGTCCTTCGAATGTTAAATTTTCCGGATTCTCCAAGTGTGTAACAACTTCTAAATCATATTTTTTCGGACGCACTGCTGTCGGCAAGCGATAATGATCATATGTTACTTGCTCCTTTATTATTGTATTCAACATATTATTCAATGTATTGATATCCGTTGGTATGGCATCAGCATGCGTTGTAACACCAGCGGCGACAGGATACCCACAGAGTGTGGCACAAATGCCCAGCACAATGGACAGCATCCAGAGTTGATAATCCATTCTCGTACTACATTGAAAGCGAAATAGAGAAAAAGACAAAGAAAAATGTTTATTTATAAATTAGTTGCTAGTCGTATTTATTATAAAAATGCCGTTTACTATGATAAATACAATTTTTGGAATTTATTGAAAGCTGTAAATGAATGCAACTTCAATTTCAAATGGAAGAGGCATTGAAATCACACTGTAATTATGGTGAATTGACTCACCTTGGTGCTTCGAGATTGAATTCAATCACAATGTTTAGCATGCTACGCTCTAATTGGCCTATGCCCAGCAAGACTGTAATACCAGACCTTAACATTAGGGACCGAACCCATATCGACAGTGCTAGATTTAAGGCAGTTTCCTGAGGTCACTCATGCAAAGGCTCCCATACAGACTACCCACATATCCTTTTCACTGTAGAATTTGTAAAAACTTGGATGATAAGGAGGCACGCAACCTTTTCCTCTGACAGTGTCCGACTCTGGCAATCAGAAGGAAGAAATTCCAAAAGGAGTATTTCCATTATCCAAACGCTTTAACTCGCCCAGAAGGTTATTTCTAGGAGCTATGTCGTCAATCTTAAGGGGATTTTTGAGGGATGTGATGTCAAAACGGAAAATAAATGTCTAATTGTGTGCCACAGTTGAAATTTGATGAATTTTACCACAAATATAAAGAAAAATTCCTTTAAATGGAAGCATTAAATATGGGAGAATCTATGAGAGCTTTAAATCTCTAAATTGTAGTTTTTAGAGCTCATATAAATAGTTGAGCAAGTAGAAGTAACTGCTCCAGAAAATTAAAGTAAGCATTCCAGATTCGATTCCGATAAAGGAGGAAGTCTCAGCTGCTCCGGGGTTTAATTTCAAATGTAGATATATTATTGGGAGTATCAATAAGTTCGTGCGATTTATTTTCGAAAATTGAAATTTTATTGTGAAAAATTGATTATACATTCAATGTTCAATGTTCTTTTTCCCCATTTTTCTTGCAACATACGGATTCTGCGTCGAAAGAAGTCGACATGTTTTGAAGCAATCCATGAGTCGACCCAATTTTTGGCTTCTTCGTAAGAATGGAAGCGCTGTTCTTCCCGGGCGTGTGTCATCGATCGGAACAAGTGGTAATCGGAAGAAGCAATGCCTGAGCTATACAGCGGATGGGGTAGAACTTCCCATTTACGCGTTTCTAAGTATGTTTTAAAGGGTGCCGCAACATGTGATCGGCGTGTTGCAGCCATTTTTCTCGCAATGCTCTGCTCAAACGCATCAATTGTCATCGGTACATGTCCCCTGTGATCGTCTGACCCGATTCCAATAGCTCATAATAAATCACATCCAGCAGGTCCCACCAAATACACAGCATGATCTTGTCGACATAAATATTCGGTTTCGTCGTCGATGATAAGGCATGGCCGGGGTATCCATGCGTTGCCCGACGTTTTGGATTATCGTAATGAACCCACTTTTCATCGTCAGTCACAATTTGATACAAAAAACCCCTTTCTTTTTTGCCTTTGAAGCAGTTATTCACACGTTAAAAAACGGCGCTCGACTTCTCTTGGCTTCAGTTCATACGGCACCCAATTTCCTACATTTCGGAGCATTGTGTTTACACTCTGGAAAATGGTTGGCTGTGTGACTTCAAGTATTTTTGCGAGTTCATCTTGCGTTTGTGATGGATCTTCATCGAGCCTCCAATTTTTCATCTTCAAACTTTGGTGGCGTTCCGGGTCATTCTTTTTATTCTTCCAAATCGAAATTGTGACTTTCAAATCGTACAGCCTTTTTCTTCATATTGAAGTAATGAAGTAAAACTCCGCGTAAAAACACATTATTCGGTATAAAAGTTGAAATTTTCGGAGCACACAGAAACTATGTTGTTTACACATCAGCGAAATGACAGATACTGAAACAGGAAGCCTAACGATGACACTTCAAAATGACGTTGTTGCCAGATGAAACAATGGAATAATAAACTGGTAGCGACATCTGCTATCAAATCCGTACGATCTTATTTATACTCCCAGTATATAAAAAGGAAAAGCTTTTAGATTCTATATAAAAACTCTAGTGAATGGTCGCAAAAAAGCTTCAGCCAAAAAGGTGATCACCTACTTTAAAATCCAATGGTGGACGTCGACGAAGAAAAAGACCCAAACTTGATCGTTGTAGAATCTTTCAGTGTATATAAATCTTCGAACGGTACCCACCACGGTACCCACCTGTCGGCAAGTGATTGGCAATTCTTCCGACAGTAACAACTTGCTTCTGAAAAAGCTTCTAAAAGAACTCTGTGACAAAGCTCAGAAAAAGTGATATCATAAGGGTTCTGCCGTTCAGGACCGGCTAAAATAAGTAGGAACCTTCTAATAATGTCGAAAATTTACCACGTACAACACAGTAATGGAAGAGAAGCTCGACCAATGAGCACTTCGGGACTTTAAGTGCCACATATTTATATTTTTTATATAAATCTTCAACTAGCTTCAAGTGTATGGTGTCTACATGAACGTTTAAGAGCATGGGTATAACCCACTGCAGAAAATCCAAACTTTGTCATAGCAGCATCTTTAGGAAATTGGAATTTCCAACTGGCTAATCGAGCCCTCTCTCGAAGAACGAAAACTACACTCTACAAGTCTCTCATCAAGCCTGTCTTTACATATGGTGCTGAAGCCTGGACAATTTCCACCTCGGATGAGCGAATACTTGGAGTTTTCGAGAGAAAAGTCCTACGCAAAATCTTTCGACCTATTTGTGTTGGTGGCGAGTACCGAATAAGGTACAACCATGAGCTGTACGAGCTGTATGCCGATATTGACAGTAAAGCGCATCAAAATCCAGCGGCTGCGCTGGCTACGTCAAGTCGAGCGAATGGAAGAACACGCTCCAGCTAAGTAGGTGTTATATTCGGAACCCGCTGAAGGAAGACGCAGAAGAGGAAGACCTAACCTCTGGTGGAAAGAGCAAGTACTGGAGAACCTGACGGCGCTTGGAATTTCTAACTTAGTTAGAAATATTAAACATATATAAACTACAGGAGTTTTCAAGAGTCTACAAAAATATTCAATCAAAACTGAACTTCGACAAAGATGAAGACCAAAATACTGTGGTAGAAATTTTACGGAAATACCAAGCCGATGCAAAAACATGTGTTTCAAAATAAAAAGCATTTATACAAATATTACAAATTTTTTTTGAACTGTTTAACGAACTTGATTGTTTTTTCTTCTTGTTGACATACGGGTATTGTTGATGTAATCCTACATCACATGACATTTGAATGCAAATTCATTTCAAATTATTTACAAACATTTACATTTAAATAATTATTTGTATGTGCTATAATATTTGGTTGTATAATTTTATTACATTTTAAATTATTTTTTTTTTTTTTTTTTTTTTTTTTTTTTTGTGTTGAAGATCTTATTGCCAGGCAATTACCCAGTCAATGATCTGCAAGCAATCGTCAATCATTATAAGAGAGTTAATATGAAAATAAAATAAAAATAAAAAATGTAAAATTAACACAATATTTTAATTAAAATTCATTAGGTGTTGTTTCGCGGACTCTCTCGAATGTCTAATAAATTTTAATAAAATATAAAAGTATATACGAGTACAATAACTTATGAGCTACCCAATAAGCAAAATGTCAAAAGGAAATTTACAGCATAATTTTTTAACTTAAACAAAGACCAAGACCAAACAAAAATCTATATTTTTTCAAAAGTAAATTATGAAAAAATAGCATATTTATATAAATAGAAATTATTTTACAAATATTTTTGCATGCGTTTACATAATTAGTTGAATTAAAAGTTGAAAATCAAAAGAGAAAAGAATAAGAAAGTCAATGAATTGATAATTCGTGAATATTCTATAAATTATTTATTAAAATTTTGTTTGTTTTAGTCTTCAATTTGGCAACCATTTGACACAATTTATGTACGTACCAATGCATTTTAGACACTAGAAAGTAGGTTAGAGGAATATTTGCAATTAAGAAACTAACACCGAATTGGCCCCATATATTATATATATTTTATATGCAAAAATACAAATTTTTGGAAAAGTTTAACTTTAGCTATCCTACACTGTACAGATAAACAAACATACTTTCAAAAAAACAAAAACCACGTTTATGTTGGCCGATTTCAGAGATAAAAATAATGGTTCAGTCCGGGTTCATGCGCAAGGTATGGGAGATAGGCGTGGAATTTATCCGATCTTGGCCATATTTACTCATTTGTTAGCAAATGCCAATATATACACGGTGTCCAATAAGTTTTAATAAAAATGTTTTTCGCTATATTAAGGCAAGTTGACAAAATGAATGGAAAAATTTTATTCAAATGAGTTGTCTTATACTTTTTGAAAAATTATAAAAGGTTTTTATTTATTACGCCCCCCTTTGCTTTTTTTACTAAGCCCAATCTCTTTTCAAAAGAGTCGCATGCGGCACGTACATGATTCATGGGCATTTCCTCCCATATCTTTTGTAAAGTTTTACGTAGCTGCCACAAATTTCTTATTTTATAGTCGTTGAGCTTTGCTGTTATATATCCCCATGCGAAGAAATCCATAGGATTAAGATCAGGGCTGCTTGGTGGCCACTCATCCTTCCTCAAAAAATCAGCCAAATTCTCTTCGCACCAGTCTTGAAAAATTTTTGCAGTATGTGATGGCGCTCCGTCTTGTTGAGAACAATAGTAGTCGTCACCAAAGAAGTGTTTGCAAGCAGGGAGGACTACTGACTTCAAAACGTGCTCTTTGTAGTACACAGCATTTACTTTGACCCCTTTTTCAATAAAAACAAGCGGCAATTTACCCCTCTTGCAAAATCCTCCACAAACCATGATCGAGAGAGCACTCTGATATCTGGGGACAAATAATTCTGATTCAGGAACATCCTCCAATGAAACAGCCCATACTCGGTCGTTCTGTGCATTATGCGATTGCTGCAACACGAAAAGTTTTTCATCAGAAAATACGAACTCGTCGCCACCGTGCCAAGCCTGAATACTGCTGACTCTTTCAGCTCTCTTGTCCTTCGAAGAAATGGAAACGCCGTGAATTTTTTGTTTTTTGTACGGCTTAAGTCCAACATCTTTTTTTAAAAGCAAATGAGCAGATGACTTGCTTATTTTTAAAGAGGCAGCGATTTTTCTCACGGAGCGGCACCTTTTTCGTCGAATTTGCTCTCTTACAATTTTGATATTGCTCTTCGTCCGGGCAGTGCGTGGACGGCCACTTTTCGGTCGATTTTCAGTAGACCCAGTTTCCTTAAATCGTTTTATGGTCTTATAAACAAAATCGCACTTGATTCCACCTTGTTTCAATGATTTGAAAATTGCATATGGCTTTATGCCTCGCAAAAATTGATTAATAATTACTTCGCGCACGTTCTTCATCGTTTTTATTTAACTCAACTACAGCTGAAATGAAATGAATTCTATGACACGTTGCTTAGAAATCTAACGGGATTTCATATATGTCAAAATAAAAACATACGCCTCCTTTCTGTTATTTAAAATTAACGGAAAACATATTTATTAAAACTTATTGGACACCGTGTACATCAAGTTTCTATTTCATAGCTTTGTATTTTAATTCGAAAAGTATGAAAACAACTATTTGAAGACATATTTTTGTATGGGAGGTAGGTGTGCCGTTCATCCGATTGTGTCCATTTTTAAACTCGCACATAGATTAGTAAATATAGTCACTTGTAGCGATTTTCAACGTGATAGCTTTATTTTTTCATGCGCAAATTGTGAAAAAATTCAGTCGAAAACATACTTTTGTATGGGAGGTAGGTGCGCTTTTCATACGATTGCGCCTATTTTCAAACTCGCACATGAATTAGTAAATATTGTCACTTGTAGCGATTTTGAACGTGATAGCTTTAGTTTTTCATGCGCAAATTGTGAAAACATTCATTCGAAAATATACTTTTGTATGGGAGGTACGTGCGCTTTTCATACGATTGCGCCTATTTTCAAACTCGCACATGCATTAGTAAATATAGTCACTTGTAGCGATTTTCAACGTGATAGCTTTATTTTTTCATGCGAAAATTGTGAAAAAATTCAGTCGAAAATATACTTTTGTATGGGAGGTAGGTGTGCCGTTCATCCGATTGTGCCCATTTTCAAACTCGCACCTGCATTAGTAAATATAGTCATATGTAACAATTTTCAACTTGTTAGCTTTATTTTTTCATGCGCAAATTGTGAAAACATTCATTTGTATGGGAGGTGAATGAGGTTTTCATCTGATTGTGCCCATTTTTTAGCTCACACATGCATTAATAAATATAGTTCTCGATTTCCAACTTGATAGCATAATGTGCTCATGCCCAAAGTGTGGAAACATTCATACGAAAACCATATTTTTGTATGGGAGGTAGATGCGAGTTTTATCCGATTTCGGTCCTTTTCTAATATATCCATTCTATGGCGAGACTTAAAAAATAAAAATAAAAGTGTGGCCCTTTGGCCGAGCTTCTCTTCCAGTATTACTGAGCGTGCAATGTTTTGGAAAGAGACTTATAGCCTAGACAGACGGCAGCCTAATTCCGGATTACCGGGGCACTTAATCCGAATAAAATAATAACCTGACAGACGGCAGTATTGCGGATTAACTAAACGGCTGATTGCTGTTTTATTAGGTCTGTCCACTTACATTACTATCACTATCAATTTCTGTCAAATATCACTCTCGATATGGGAAAATCTACAAGAAGTACGTGAACTGAAAACTATCAGCAACTTGTAAATTGACATTCACCGTTCGTAATTGACAGCTGGATTTATTTGTTCGCCAACACTTTTCATGTTGAAAACTGTTAACAGTTGTTGAAAGTTTTTTGTTAGCGAACACACCTAATGGTTTGTAAAATGGATGGAGAAAAATTCACAATAGACAATTTTCAGCAGTGTTGCCATCGCAAATTGCCCTAATCCTCTTTTATTTTGAGAATTAACTCATAGAGTTTATGCGGATTATCTGCAGTTAATGCCCGAGTTAATTCGAATTAACTCGATAATCCGGAATTAGGCTGCCGTCTGTCTAGGCTATTACTTATATTAGCCGGTTCCGAACGGCAGAATTCTTGTGACAGTACTTTTGCTGAGCTTTGTCAAAGAGCTCTTTTAGAAACTTTTTCATTGTAAAGTGTTACTGCCGGAAGAATTGCCAATTGCTTGGCGACTGGTGGGTATCGTTTGGATATTAAAGTTGTGCTTCAGCCGGGGATTTAACCCACCACCTACAGAGAGAAGGCCAACGCACTAGCCACTGAGCAACTACAATTATTGCATTAAATGGATTCGAATTACTTCTTTGGAATTAACAACTTAAGAATAAATGTTTGGCAATACTATTTTTCCAGAGGCATTTTCATGGCATATTCTTACAGCTTGAATCGGTCAATCGGTTACAGGCAGATGGACACAAATCATTTTTGTATTTCTGACGAAATGCTATTGAATTGGAAGCCTCTGGATTTCGAACTCAAATTGTTAGCCTTTCTAATCGTGCTCTCGAAAAGTCGCTGAGAAGCTAAAACATGTAGTCATCTGAGTTCCTCTAACAGGATATCATGTAATTTGTGAAAATTGTACATCATATTTTTTTTGTTGCTAATTATGTGATTCGAAGTCGCATCCAATCTAAAAGTACCAGATTGAAACTCAGCATAGAAAAGTGAAATCTTAGAAGTTTACGAATGCAAAATTTTACACAATGACTTGATCGTTTTAGTCGATGCCAAGAAGCTGTTCTAAATAAATGGTGGACGTCGAAAGAAACGCGGAGAGATATTAATTACTGGAGAAAAGATTAATGCTAGTATCGATATAGCAAAATTGCTGCATTCCCTGATATTAGATCATCGCTTATGAGAAAAACTGCTCCAGAGAGTTGGGTATTCAAATAAACTGATGGATGTCTGAAATGGGAATAACTAGCTTTCAATAAAAGGACAAAGGTACTGAAAGATCTAAAAGAACTTGGAATTTGTAGTTGACTCTGGAAGTAATTGGTTTACTAAGTGCTCTAAGGCATTTCTTTGGTATCGTTTTTGCACATTCTTCTCGAAGAGCTAGTCTTCATTAAAAGAACTACGTACTAAAGTATCCAAAAGAACTTCGGATTAGTAATTGACGCCACAACTAATTGGCTTGCTAAGTGCTTTAGGCATTTTCTATGGTATCGCATTTTGGGCATTCTTCGGTTTTCAGTATTTTCTTCAGAAAGGCTAACAATTTGATTCGTTCTCATAGGGTAGCAGCTAATTCTACCTAGTCACCAAATAAATACGAATATATCCCGTCTAGTTTTGTTCAAAGATAGAAGATTTGTCGGCAATTAATTGAGAATTCGAATTCAGCACAACAATATTGGAAGGATGGAAGTTCCGATTGCGCATGCGATATTCGGTCGTGTGAACGAACTGCGAATACTTAAATATCCGACTGATTTCCGCAAATCAGTCAATAGACGAGCAATCCGATTCCAGGCCAGGATGGAGGGCAAAGGAGTCTAAAGCCTGGTCTAGCAATAGAAAAAATTCTTCGTTCACGAAATGTTAAAAATCCTGACTATGAGCTGAGCAGTTTTTGGAACCTTGATGTAGTGAGAACAAAACCTAATTAAAGTTTTGTAACCGCATAAAAATCAGTACCATCAAATATTCGTTTTGTTGAGGCCTTAAAATATTTCTTTTGTAGCATATAAAAAATTATCAATATTATTATAAATATTGTAGCAAATGGAAAATATTCATTCGCATTTCACGGTCAATGAACTGTTCTTGAACGTGTTTTTGAGCCAATCCAAGTGCGTTAGGATATCGTGACAGTGCGGTAGCAATTTTAAACTGGATTTGCGTGTGCTTAGGTGAGAACATAAAGGAAATAGTAGTAGGTATAATTGAAATTCAAGTTTTATGTAAAACAAAAAAAAAATGAACTATTATGCAAACGTATTAGTCTAGTCGCATTGAATATTACTATTCGCAAATGCAACTAAAATACGTGCATATAAGACAAGTATTCATACAACACACGACACTTGAATACCTTCACTGCACAAACAAGAAGGATAGGGAAAAAGTAGGAATTTGCCTTTGAGATTGTACACTTTGCGTTCTGTAATTATCGCTTTACAAATTTAGCAAATTTAGGAAATGCGCACTTAGTTCTAATGGCTGCCTCTGAACAAGTTGTTCATAGAGTCGTATATTTAAAGAATCACAAATCGACTTATCGAAATGATTGGAGATGGCCTTATTTCTTTTCTTCAATAATATTTCTATCTCAGAATGAACTAACGCATATACGAGAGCGGTCCCAGAACTACCCGACCTAACCGACCGAAAATTTTTCTTTATTGCTCAACATAATCTCCTTTTAGCTCTTCTACACTTTTCCCAGCGATATTCTATAACTTCGATACCCTGTTTATAGTATGAACTGTCTAGCTCATTAAAATAGCCATCTACAGCAGACTTCACGTCTTCATTGTTTGCAAATCTTCTACCACCAAGCCATTTTTTCAAATTTGGAAATAGAAAATAATCCGAAGGAGCTAAATCTAGCGAATAAAGTGCGTGCTGAAGTAATTCAAGCTTTAACTCATTTATATTGGCCATCGCAATAGCGGATGTGTGAACTGGTGCATTGTCTTGATGAATGAACACTTTCTTTTTCGCCAAATGTGGCCTTTTTCTTTAATTTCATCACTTAAATGCTGCAACAAATTAGCATAATATTTGTCGTTGATTGTTTTTCCTTTTTGAAGATAACCAATAAAAATTATCCCACGTGCATTCCAAAAAAAACAGACGCCATAACCTTGCTCGCAGTTGGAACTGTCTTCTTGTGTGGACACGATTCTCCCCTTTCAGTCCACTATTTTTTGACTGCTCTTTTGTCTAAGGTGTGAAGTGGTGGACCCATGTCTCATCCATGGTTACGAATAGACGCAAAATCTCGGCTTTATTACTGTGCAACATCGCCAAACAGTCTATAGAAACATCTTCACGACATTGTTTTTGTTCTATTGTGTGCAAACGCGGCACCCATCTTGCACACGGCTTTTTCATCTTCAAATTTTCGGTCAATATACGATGTATAACACTTTTGAAATGCCTGTAATTTCACCTAGCTCACACAATTTCAGCCGACGATCATTCAATACCATTTTGTGGATTTTCTTAACCATTTCTGGCGTGGACACCTCAATTGGTTGACCACTACGGTGTTCGTCTTGGCAGCTCGTATGACCTCGTTTAAATTCTGCCACCCAATATTTTATGGTCGTAAACGAAAGAGGAGACTCCTCCAGAGTAGAATTTAGTTTGGCTTTAATATTCGTTGGACGGAGAACTTTCAAATGAAAGTATTGAATTACATAACGTTGACCAATTTTCTCCATGTTTACAATTACTTTTCACCAAAGTAATTTTTTTCAAACTATTGCCGCCATCTATGTATATGTCAAGTTGGGTAGCTGTGGGATCGTCCTCGTATTTTTAGATTTTAACATTTTAGAAATTTTATGTGACAACAGAGGCCCGATAAAATATTTGGATTTTTGTTGTATTGCTTAGAATCGAAATTTTTATTAAAGCAAAGACTATAGTGAACCTAATCGAGTGTCGCTCAATGTAGTATTCGTATACTTTAATATGCTTCTAAGTACAACCTACGTAAAGAGAAGATAATAGACGATTTATGTAAGTGGGTATATTACTTATAAGCTAGTATAAAATACTTCATGTTTAGGATTTTTTTATTTATCATATTTTTTATTTCCGCGGCCGGTTTTAAGAGAATCCAGTTTTTAACTTTATATAAATACACCGACTGTACCTTAGATTATAAAAAGAAAATCATAGTGGTGATGAAAAATGCATTGCGTAGGCAAAATAATGTTCAATGTAAGAGGTCATCGCCATCATCAATCAGCGGCAACTTAGTTGAGATAATACTGTAATAGAAGTTATACTTTTAAAATATACTATTAAGTTGGACAAGGACCGGGAATACATAGTAACGACGACCTAATCTATAAAATTCCAATGCACTGAGCTACGGTACCTACTCTAATATGTAAATTTTGGTTGAATTTTCAGTTATAGCGCTTGATAAGGAAAATTTAAAGGGAAAACACCCCCAAGTGGTCAAGTAGGAAGTCCTCCTTCATATAGAACGATGTATGGTTGTACAGTTAAGGAGCTATCGTGGCGAAAAAGCTCGAATGTAATTCATTAGACTTGGCTCCTTGCACTTTCTTACTTATTTTCACATTGAATGAGGATATTTTCATCGAATCAGATGCCTACCTTGAAGAACTTTTGAATACGTTTGTTATGCTGGACGAATTATATCGATAAAATGGACTTTGCTTCAATCAATAGCGATCAATAGCGTAACAGTGACCCCTTTAGAAACTCTCCAAATCTAACTATTTGATTGAAGGTACGCTTGGCGAATTGTATGGAGCTAAAAGCTAATTATATTGAATAATTAAAATGAATTAATCACGAAATACGATTTACGGCAAAGGAGAAAATCATCGCCAAAATAGTGGCATATATTGAGAGCCTTCCGAAATCATACCTTTTGGTTGGGCGTATCTTGGGCGAAGAGCATCAAGCAAAAATGTCAAGAAATAAACGCATTAATAAATTAACCCCAGAAAATATTCACGTCGAACAATGAAAACATCAGCGAATCAGACGCTCATTTTAAGAGATCTCCGAAATCTTGCTATTTGATGGGAAGTACTCTGGGCGAATGGTATTGTGCTAAAAGTATTTAGCCTTTTATGTTCAAGAATAAAGATCGAAAAGAAGTTACGGCGAAAAAATGCGCATCTTGAAAGGCTTCCCAAAACATAACTTTCGTTGGACGTATGCTGGACGAAATGTATCGAATCAAATTGACCCTATGTCGGGAAATAAAAATTTTAAGTTTTTTTTTTTTCTTAAAAAGGACCTGCTAAAATGTTACATTTTGATCAAAACTATGTCGATTATGAGATAACATCGAAAGAATCGAATAAATTAACTATGGACACTGTGTGGGGGAAATAAAAGTAAAGCAATACCCGAAGATATTCACGTCGAACAAAAAGATCATCAGCGAAATAGAGGATTATGTTGGGGGCCTTCCAAAATTATAATAATTTCTCATTAGAAGGTATCGGGTTAAGGGTATCGAAGTAAAATAAGAAAAAGTTTCATGTCCAACGAGGAGATCATCACTGAAAGAAAAACCTGAAAGCTCACCATAAAAAATAGTCTAATTTGCAAAATTTTGCATTTTCGTAATCAAACTGTATAATGGAAATTGTCATCATACTACATAGTATTTATGCACTTATATAGTGCATATTATAGTGAATACCTACATACGGTCATTACATTGCATTGCTAGAGAAATGACCAAAAGCTACTGATGATGGTGTTTTACTTAGTTAGCCTAGAATGCAATGTCACACCAAACAAATAAAAACAGCCACAGGGATTACATGAAAAATGCTGTTCTATTGTTAAAGTCCATGCACACGCATAGTCGCATATTCATCCACGCATGTACATAGGTACACATGTAACTACCCAGTCAACCAAATGTTTCATTTTCTTTACGATATTGTTACGTTTGTTTTTTCGGGATCATCCGTTTTCATATGAGTTTCACTTTAAATATCGTAGAGGATCGTAAAATATCGTATCGAGACATATTGAGTAATTATCCAATCGAATAATTTCCAATGAGCATTTTATTATTAGCATCTTATTGTCAATGATTTTGTGATTTTTATGGGTATTTTATTATTTCTCAATTTAAATAAAATAAATACTCGATGCATAGTTGCTAGATTTTAAGAATAATTAATTTGTTTTCATTAATCGAACAATTTGATTAATCAAATAAGAAATTATTCGAATAATTGTGATTTTGAATATTCACAAATTGAAATTATTCGATTAATCAGAATATAATTATTCGAATAAAATATTCAAAATATTTATAATATTTTTTCCCAATACAAAGTATACAAGTAATTTTCCATAGCTTCGAATATAAATTTTGAATTCCAAATAAAATTGCAAAAACATAGAAAAAATATTTTGATTAATCAAAATTACGATTAATCGAATAATTTGTATTTTGATTAATCGAATAATTGATTAATAAGGATTTTGATTAATCAGACTGTTCGACTAAACGATTAATCGCACAGCCTTAATTGTTAACAATTTATATAAGTTTAGGTCAAAATGCATTTACGAGTCTCTCTAATCAGAGTTATTTGCAAAAGCGTATTTATTTCATACTTTGACAGCGCCCTAAAAACCAGTTCTGTAGCACTTTCTAAAATAAAATATCACTCGTATCACTATGCAAATCAGCATTAAAAAATCAAATGATGTAAGTATATTGGATAACTCTGACTTTTAAAAATTCAAAAATGCGGCAGTGAATAAAATTGGAGCTTCAAATCGAATGTTGGATAGGAAATTCAGCATTCCTAAAGATATATTACGCAGTAGCGTAGTAATAAGCAAATGTCTTGCTAAACTGGAAAAATTTATCAATACAACTCACTGTGGAGAGAATATTTTGGCTGGACTGGTTGTAGGAAAAAAAAAAAAAAACATCAATAATGTCCCGAAGCACGCAAATCTAGAAAACATCTCAAAAAGTAAGACCAATCAATAATTTTTCGAATCTTTCGTGCCAGAATGCTTACAAGATCATACGTGATCGGATGATCCTTCACCATCATCAGATCTCTTTTTAACCTCAAATCTGGTAGTGGATTTAGAGTCTGTGATCCAAAATCTATAAAATATGACTACTCTGTTACGTCAAATATTTGACTTTTATTCATTTGGGGAACAAAGCTCCCCAACTTCGAATATTTTCATATGCCTTTGGTTGCCGTTGGTTGGTTTTTATATTATGTTTTTATAATAATCATTATGGAAAATTAATTTAATTTTAAAAGAAATGAAATCCTATAACGTCAATTGAATAAGTACAGAATGTGTCTTACGGAAATGAATTAAACATTTTTTTTTTAACTTTCCAACGAACACATTAAAATTTCGATGAGTAGTTTATGTAAATAGTTTTAAACAAGTTTATTTGAAGTTGAGGGCTAATTGAAATTGAGAAAAATACTCATACAAAAAGAGAAATATTCCTGAAAATGTCATATCGGCAAAGCAAAAAAACTCTTACTAAATTACATTGGAAATGTCGAAAATAAGACATAAAGCCCATAACTGTCAACTATCGTAATATTTGGAGAGTGTCAAATATCTGATCGCATCTTAGTAGACGTTCCCCAACAGACATCAACGTCACCATACGATACGCTATGATTTGAGTAATCACTTGTATTTACTGTTAACATACAGTGACAGTTGTTAACGATACGATATCTTACGATTCGATTGGATAATTGAACCTTTAAAAATAGTATCGGCTTTTTGATGGCTTCAGTTTCAATTCACATCGAATACATTACTTTGGTTTGCTGTGTATTCATACAAGTGCTCTATGTGACTATATCATGTGCGTGTAAATATGGATCAAACATGTTGTATCATTTCAAAGCTGTTTTCATTGTACGTAATTAATTAGGTAGGTGATTAATTAAATGTCAATTCACTTCACAGTATTAATTGATTTTTGTTGTTATTGTTGTTGGTGTTGTTTTTGACATTTTCTCATATGTAAGATTAATGCACGCACGCGAATTGAACTAATTTAAAATTTTCATTGAACATCAATGGTGGAGAAGGGCGATGATATCGGAGGTAGTACATAGTATGAGTATTTACATTTTTAATGTACTGTGTGACGTTTTATTGGCAAATTGAGCAATGACTAGAATAAAAAAACATTATTTCGTAAATACAAAAACAACATCAATAAATAATTTCATTAACCCAGACCTCAATGCGCGTAATGCATATAAAATAAGGTACTATGTGCATGTAGACACATGTTTATGGGGGGCACTGAGCGTTTCTGTGCTTTTTGCTTTGTTTTTTTTTATTGTAGCCAATAGATTTGTCTTCAAAATGTAAAAATTCCTTCAACCAGAGACTGTAGTAAATATTTTATAGTAATAGTTAAATTATATTCTATTGTAATTTAAATCCAGATTAAATTATGTCCGTAAATACAATATTCTAACGTTAGCGTGTGCTCAAGAGCACGTAGGAATAGCGAGCAATGCGATCTCTTACGTTAATGCTATGGACTATTTCAGTCCATAGATTGGTTTGGGAGGCAAAACTGTGCTACTCTTCTTTCTGTAGGACTGTAGAATACTAGCCGGCGTGATCAAATTTTTTATGGGCAAACACAAGGTAAGGATAGGACCACTCCACTGCTTTTTGCCGCACAGGTTTGAGATCTCTGGCACTAACGTCCTAAAAAAAAAATATATATATATATATGTGGTAGTTAAAGCCCCAAAGGGCTCATTGGCCGAGCTTCTCTTCCATTACTGTTGTGCGTCTTAAATTTGGACAGTATTAGAAGGGACCTACTTATTTTAACCGGTTCCGAACGGCAGAACACTTGTGACATCACTCTTTCTGAGCTTTGTCACAGAGTTCTTTTAGAAGCTTTTTCATGGCAAGTTGTTACTATCGGAAGAATTGCCAATTGCTTGCCGACAGGTGGGTACCATTCGAAAGAAAAATCTATCGATATTAAATTTGTTATGCATCAGCTGGGGATTGAACCACGACCTACAGATCAGAAGGCGAACACACTAACCACTGAGCTACGGCACCCACGTCCTAAAGTGAAACTATATTAGCTTCCGGACACCGCAAGATCTGCTTCGATTTCTTCAAACCTCAGCCAAATTTAAGACGGCTTGCTTGGATGTCTGACCAGTTTTATAAACTGTCCCTTCTTTCTCATCGTGATATATGGATGCATTGCCAGGCGCAAGTGTGAACGTGAAAAGTCTCGTTATTCCATCAAGGTGGCTTGGCTTGTCCCAACGGAAAATATAAATTTGGGATCATTTCAAGAATTTCCCCTCTAAGGAATCCAAAAAAAAAAAAAAAAAAATTCCAATTTTGGATCTTGATACTTTTTAAAAATAGATTTTGGAGCTAGTGAAGCATAGCTTAGCATACCTTGAGGAAAAAAAAAAAATAAATATATACAGAGCTAATTTTTGAGAACACACTAAATCAAATTTCCTATCGAAATGCGGCAAAATGACCAAATGAACGCATAAAGACGTGAAATTCGACAAATAACTCTATAGCTCCTCAGTAATCGCCTCTAGTGCTGTGGTATATATGACCGACCCCAATAAATTTTTTTCTTCTAATATTTCCTCTAAACATAATTTTCTATATCTTCGCACCTTAACGCGGCTTCCATACCAAGTGAACGCATGACTGCCCGGTAATCGCTCCTAGAGCTATGATATGCATGACTAATTCACATAAGTTTTTCCTTCTCCACATTTTCTTCTAAAATAATTACCCCCTCTCGTCACTCCTTAAGGAGGTGTCGCTACAAACGGAATGTAAAACAGGCAAATATCCGCATAGCTGCCCAGAAATCGCTCCTAGGGTAGTGAGATGTACGACAAATTTGCATTAATTTTATATCACCAACATTTCGTCTGCACATATTAGCCCTCTATTTTGTCCCCTTAAAGGGGCTCCTCTACACACTGTCTTCACAGGAAGCTTCCATACAAAATGAACATAAAATCGACAATTATCACCAATTTTCATTATTTTTATATCAGCAACATTTCTTCTACACATATTTGCACTCTATTTTGACTCCTTAAAGGTGCTCCCCTACAAAATGAACGTAAATTCGAGAATTATCCCCATATCTTCCGAAGAATCGCCGCTAGACCTATATATAACCCATCCCCGTTACCCACTGTCTTAACTTCGTAAGGAGGCTTCTATACAAAATGAATGGCTTTTAGAGTGCTCAAATGTATGACCGACTCCCATAAAATTTTCTTTTTTATCTTTTCTTCTAAATTTAGACGCCGCCGTCTTCACTCCTTAAGGAGGTTACCCTACAAAATGGACGTAAAATTGATAATTATCACCATAGCTTTCCAGAAATAGTGCCTTGTGTAGTGGAAGAATGATTAAGCTTCATTAATTTTTCCAGCCTAATATTTCTTTCAAACGTATTTACCACCTGTCTTCATTCCTTAAGGAGGTTACCCTACAAAATGGACGTAAAATCGACAATTATCACCATAGTTTCCCAGAAATAGTGCCTTGTGTAGTGGAAGAATGATTAAGCTTCATTAATTTTTTCAGCTTAATTTTCTTACAAACATATTTATCGCCTGTCTTCCTTCCCAAAAGAGGTTTCCATACAAAATGGACGTAAAATTGATAATTATCACCATAGCTTTCCAGAAATAGTGCCTTGTGTAGTGGAAGAATGTTTAAGCTTCATTAATTTTTCCAGCCTAATATTTCTTTCAAACGTATTTACCACCTGTCTTCATTCCTTAAGGAAGTTACCCTACAAAATGGACGTAAAATCGACAATTATCACCATAGTTTCCCAGAAATAGTGCCTTGTGTAGTGGAAGAATGATTAAGCTTCATTAATTTTTCCAGCCTAATATTTCTTTCAAACATATTTACCGCCTGTCTTCCTTCCCAAAAGAGGTTTCCATACAAAATGGACGTAAAATTGACAAACATCACCAGCAACATTTCGTCTGAACTTATTTTCCTTCTGCCTACCTTCCAAAAGCTTATGTTTTTTATTAAGCCAGATTCAGTTTTCTCCATAAAATTTGACCCACCTTAGTGAACATAAAGGGTAAAAATTAATTTAAGATTTACTTGACATAGCTTTAGTAAGTATGGCATAAGTAAGAATATGTACTTTTCCGTTTCTACTACTATGCTTCAAGGATGAATAAAAAATTTAATTCATAATTGAATAAATTTTTAATATGCTACTTTTTCATATAACACGAAATAGTGCATAACGCGACAACAGACAAGCACACACACACACACACAAACAATAACTTAGCAAAAATTATGAGGAGAAATACTAAGAAAATAAAATATTAAATAAAATCAATAATATTTATTTAATTGATTATTTTATGAGTTGTATGGATGTGCAATCAATGTAAGTTACTCACACATACACGCATACAAACTGACGTATATAATATTGTATATTTAGCAGTCGCATTTATTTAGTAATAGAGTAAGAATTGTTCGTTACGCTGTTTAATATTCGTACCATGTGCTCAAACGGAAAAAAAACATACTAATGTACATATACGAGTACGTATGTATGTACGAGCAATGCATATTCATACACGCGTGTACGAACATTAGATCTGTTGAAATTGATAAAATAAGATTTTTAAAATATATGTTGTAAACCAAATTTGTTAACATTTTTGCTCCTTACTTCAATTCTGCTATGCTTCCGCAGCAACAGAGTACAATTCGAATGTTGTTCAACGTTTTTTGAAGGTTCTACGTATAAGGTGGTTCGGAAAGTAATTTCATTCTTTTTTAGTGCATAATTTTCTTATACAGCATAAATGTTTTATTAATTTATATATCTCGATACGTTGCACTATGGCTAAAATTAGAACTTGTTCAATGCTTGAATTGAAGCTTAGAGGTAAATGTGGTGGAAATATTGACAATTTTAAAAATTGAACACACTCACGATCATAATGAAGAATCAGAGCATCACGGCATAGAGCCCTCATTTTTTTTATTAATTAATTACAGTATGATTTTTTAGCCATTTTCTTTTTGGCAACACTATTTTTGACAACTCAGCTCTTTCCGTGTAACATGTTACTGTCAAACACGTTCAGTTTGGTCTATAATTTAACCATGAATCGACTTATTCGGCTATTCGGAATCTTGTGACTAAATTACGCACCAAATTTACATTATTGTTCATTAGCGCAGATATCAAAAGCCGAATAAAAAAGGTAACGGCAGCATTTGGGTCGCTGCAAACAATTTGGAACGCATCGCAAATATCACAGCGAACAAAATTGAAAATATTCAATTCAATTGTCAAACTATCTTTATTATATGGATGCAAAACGTGGAATGCGCCAGCAGCTGATATAAAGTCACTACAAGTCTTCGCAAACCATTGCCTACGAAAAATTCTAAAAATATATTGGCCAAAACCGCTGTCTTATGGGCCAGAATCCAGCAAAAACCAGTTCAATTGGAGCGAATCCGAAAAAGAAAATGGAGCTGGAGCGGCGACCTAACAAGGACTGCGATTGACTGGAATCCCCAAGGAAGTCGTAGACGAGGAAGATCAGCGAACACCTGGAGACGACTATTAGAGTTGGAAACCCGTGTCATGTGCCTTAGCTGGAATGAAGTGAAGTGAAGACTGGCACAAAATAGACCCGAATGGAAGAAATTCGTTGTGGCCCTATGTTCCAGCCTGGAACCCTATGATTATGGATGCATGAAACCACCAACATGCATACGTAGAGTGCAGACAGAGGAAATTATCGCAGCTGTATCCGCCAGCGTTGTTGATGACCGTGAATTATCGCTTTATTCGAGAGATACCGGCCGATATGTTGGAGAGAGTATGCCAAAATTGGACCCAACGTATGAACCATTTGAGGCACAGCCGCCGTCAACATTTGTATGAAATCATCTTTAAATATTCTATTCAATTTGATCAATTAATGAGACAATCTACCTCAGAATTAATTGTAGTATTATCAGGTAAGAGCTTAAAATGTACCGATTCCTTTGAAATCTCACAAAACAAAGAGCCAACACCCTTTCTTGATGAATATTTTTGTAATAAATCTATTTTTACTTCATGATCTCTTGCATTCAAACATTGATTATTGATGTTTGAGATGCAAATCACAGGCCTCAATCATGCAATGGTATATTTGATACTCAAAAACAATATTAATTCAATCGATGAAGATATTTTCATGAAATTGGCTGGAGAGTTGCATAATATTATAAGTAAAAGCCTATTCGAATCAATCGAATCAAACCATTTTTTTAGAGTACCTCACAAACAGGGGTTTTTTTACGAAAAAAAAAAAGAGTGGTATAGACTATTCAGAAGTAATGATTTTGATGACAATGACAAACCACGTTCAGCACAGTCGAAAAAATTCGAAGACGATGAAAACTCAGCTCGAACGTTAGAAGAACTTGGAAACGAGCTAGGAGTTACTGAAGCAGCTGTTTCCAAACGTTTACACGCCATGGGAAAGGTCCAAAAGGAAGGAAAATGGGTGCCACATGATTTGTCTAAAAGTGCCATTCACAACCGTTTCAATATCGCGGTTTCCTTGCTTGCCAAACAGAAAAAGAAGATGTTTCTCTGGCGTATTGTGACTGGCGATGAAAAGTGGATCTACTACGACAATCCCAAACGGAAGAAGTGGTGAGTGGACCCAGGACAACCTAACGCAACATCCACGGTCATAAGGTCATGCTCTGCATTTGGTGGGATCAGCAAGGAGTGGTGTACTACGAGCTGCTGAAACCGAATGACACTGTTACTGCTGATGTCTACAAACGTCAATTGAACAAATTGAATGATGAGCTGTTGCAAAAAAGACCAATAATAGCGAGTAACAGGCGCAAGGTATTATTCTCCTTCACGATAACGCTCGGCCACATACTGGAAAAATCGTGAAAGAAACACTGACGCAGCTCGAATGGGAAACTCTTCCTCAACCAGCGTACTCACCAGACATAGCGCCTTCTGATTACCACTTGTTCAGATCGATGCGAAATGTAGAAGAAGTGCGAAAATGGGTGGATGAATGGATTGCTTCGAAACCGACATCGTTTTATCGAAATGGTATCGCTCATTTGTCAGAAAGATGGAAAAAAGTTTTAGAAAGTAATGGAAATTACTTTCATTGAAATAAATTGTATAAATTTTTTCCAATAAATGATTTTTCCTAAACCTTTTTAGGCGGAAATTAAGATAAGCACCTAATATATACCGAAAATCCACGATCTTTAAAACTTTTTGCAAAACTTGAAGTAAAATACTTGAAGTAGAAGGCCCATTATAAAAAGAAATTAAACGTTTTTATTTTTTTAAGAAAAAATCACACTTAAATATCAGAAAAACTTTTGATTCTCACTAAGCCTGCCACGGTCAACATTCCAATTAGATTATTCGACAATAGTAAACTTTTGTTTTTTTTTTTTCAATATTCTTTCCAACAGTGGCGTCGATTTTTATATTCTTAAAATCGATATTAATTATTATCGGTTATCCTTAATTTGAGTTTTTGAACTAATATTGTTTTTGAGTATCGAATACCCCATTGCGCGGAGTGCTCTATAAAAACATATTCCCCAAACATATCGAATAATTTATTTCTTTCATGGAAAACATTTCTACTGTTTGGGCTGTTGATTTTTAACATTTGTTATGATAACATATATAAAAAAAAAACCTTTTCAACCGGGAAATCCATTTTTTATGCATTTTGATATTTTGAAAAATATTGCCCATCTGTATAAACAAATTTAACACGTATCATCATTAGGTGACTTCGGGTGTGAAGTTACCTATTAATTATTTAATTTTTGTTCAGTCACTTGTTAGGTAATTTTTCCTAATATTTTGCTTCCCGTTTTCCGATTAATTATAACATTCGATTAATAATTTTAGTTTATTATCATATTATTTAGTTATTTAAGTAATGATTATTCATATAATTGCTACTATTAAATTCATAAGGCTGTAAATCATCTATGGAAAACTAAGTAGTATTTCGTGATATAAATCAAAAAAATTAAATAAATAAATTATACAAATTACAAATTCGTTTTGTGTTTTTTTTTTTACTACATTAAATTACAAAAAACAATTGATTTTCATACGGCGAATGATTGCAAATTATTGATCAATTTATTATTAAATAATTTATAGTATTCAAAATAAAAATAAAATCTATAAATAATTAAAATTAATTTTTTTCCAAATGATTTTTGCAATATTTGGTAGTTATTTTTTTTGTTTCAAATGTCTGTAAATTTACAGCTTTTGTTTCATATGGCATAAATCGTGGCCGGACGAATTGCCAATTGCTTGCCGACAGGTGGGTAGAGTTCGAAAGAAAAATCTTTTCGATATTAAAGTTGTGCTTCAGCCGGTAATTGAACCCTCAAACTACAGATCAGAAGGTATTCTCTTAATGGGAAATTATTACTTTCTTCTAACTTTAACAAATAATTTACGAGGGAATGATCTAAAATGTTTTCAACCTAACAAAGATACCAGCTTCAAATATACAACTTCTCCCAATGATATACCCATTACTTTGACGCATTCCAAAAATACTCAAGGCGTTTTTCTGTAAAATAATTCTTCAAGAAAATGATGGCCTACTCATTTGACTAATTTCTAGAGCTTACAGATTATATTTTTAATCGGTTTAGTGGATTATGTATAAAATTTAACTTTTTTTTGGACAAAAGTACTCTTCGAAAATACATTAAAAGAAGAGAGATAATGAAAAAGAAAACCCATGAACAAATACCCAAGTTAAATGTTTTTCCATTTTCAAACCGAAAATTTAATCGAAATAAATGCCTCACTAATTTTTCCCCCATAACATATTTTCAGTGGTTAGTGTGTTCGCCTTCTGATCTGTAGGTCGTGGTTCAATCACCGGCTGATGCATAACAAATTTAATATCGATAAGATTTTTCTTTCGAATGGTACCCACCTGTCGGCAAGCAATTGGCAATTCTTCCGACAGTAACAACTTGCCATGAAAAAGCTTCTAAAAGAACTCTGTGACAAAGCTCAGAAAAAGTGATGTCACAAGTATTCTGCCGTTCGGAACCGGTTAAAATAAGTAGGTCCCTTCTAATACTGTCCAAATTTAAGACGCACAACAGTAATGGAAGAGAAGCTCGGCCAATGAGCCCTTTGGGGCTTTAAGTGCCACATATTTATTTTTTTTTTTTTAACATGTTTACAGAACAGAACTCAATCCCTAATTTTACCATTATTTTTTTGCTAAAGGCTTTCAGAACAACTTTGTATGCAAAAAATGATACTATTCTAATTGCTAATTCTTCCGGCAGTACCAATTTGCCATGGAAAAGCTTCGAAAAGAACTCGGTTAAAAATGTTAAAAAAAAGTAATGTCGCAAGAGTTCTGCCGTTCGGAACCGGCTAAAATATAAGTAGGTCCCTTCTAATACTTCCCAAAAATGAACACGCAGAACAGTAATGGAAGAGAAGCTCGATCAAAGAGCCCTTCGTGGCTTATAAGTTCCACATATTATTATTTTTTTTTTTAATTCAAATATTAATGGCCAAAACCAAAAGGTAAATTTAAAGGCAAACAAGTGTTAGTGTCAGAAATGACAGCTCTAAATTTAATGGTAGTCACAGAATATTAGGCATTTTTTTTCTTCATTTTTTAAAGCGGTTCGCTAGAAACTTCAGCGGCTAAAAGCAGTCGTAAAATGAATGAAGGTAACCCAGTACGACGTAATGAGAGAAGAAGATATTTGGGGAGTTCATCAGTGGCATCTGAAGATGAATAACCACTTCTAGGCACCGATTTGGAATAAAACTAGTAATTTATTTTATGTAAAAAATTTAGTTTAATTTGAATTTAGTTCGATTTTAATTCAATATTCCACAATGTTATTCAATTCCACAATATAAAATCCCTGTCTAATCTCAACAACATCGTTTTCAGGGAATTTTTTGGTATTTTGAGATTAGAAACAAATCAGAGCGTGGTGGCAGATATCTGACCAAGGATTCTGATTCAGCGAACTCAAAATATATGTCTACTTTGGTCCGTTAGACATCATTTTTGTTTTTCTTTTTGATGGATGGGATGGACAATCGACCAGAGTAATAATATTTTATGGATTTTGGATCGCTAAATTTGAATTCGATGTCAGATTTTCGCTGTCATCAATCCAACCCTAAAAACATAGATTTTGGTTTTTTTTTTTTTTATTGTATTTTCGGGTTTTTTAGAAGTTAGAAAGAAAACTGAGCGGAATGATGGAAATCTGACTATAAGCTCATATAATCTAAATCCATATAATGTGACTGCTCTGATTCGTTGGACATAATAATTTTTTTCCAAATACGTGATTGTCTACTTTTTCTTCTTTTTAATTATTAATATTGTATTATTTGGACAGGTCTAATATGCTTGTAAATTTGAAACAATAATAAAAGAATAAAAAAATTAAATATCTGTATAAAGTATCAATAATAACAATTCGTAAAGCTCTCTCACTCTCTTTCTCTCAATCACTCTCAATCACACAATCATTCTCACAATCTTTCACTCTTGGTATTAAGTAGATGATCATGCTGCTATTTTTTTATTATTAATATTTTTTTGAAAGCATGGTAATTCCACAAAACTCATTTTATTGGCTCTGCGAACATATGCGTATATATGTACGTATGTATGTGTGTGTGTGTGTGTGTGTAAATAAAATATTCATTTATAATCAATATCAATAATAAATACAAAAATAATCATTATAATTAAATCACCTTTTTTGTGTGTGTGCTTTTTATTATATTTCACAGAATTTGTACTTGCACATGTACCCCGTAGCTTGAAAAGGTTTGAGGAATCTGGAAATCACCGGCAATTATCACTAACAGACACACAAAATATAAACAGTACGTACACGAGACCACAAACAACGGTCAATATTGATTAGAATCGAACAGATCGAACTCGTTTGTATTCACTTTATCACTCGACACTATATTATTATACTCGTATAACTGCTACTTGTATAACAAGTAGACAATTTTTTATTGATTTTTTTTTTTTTGCTTTTAATTTAATATTTTATTTAATTTGGAGACGTTTAAGAGTGCATGTTCTGTGCCACCGTTAACCGAACTCATTGGCAGCTAATGTCTATCTGAATTGTACTCATCGAAAAACTGTTAACTTATAGAAAGAAATAACGGCGACAACGTAAATGTAAGTATGTATGCAAATACGAATATGTTAAACTAAACGCGTCGTCGTAATAAATAATACATATATGTATATGTTATGTAGTAATGAATATCCAAATACAAAAGTTAGTCGTTAGTTACTCTTATGCTCATCGCACTGTGAGTCTTATCAATAATCCACAGTCGCGGCTTGCTTGAGCTAAAATTGAAGAAATCGAATTACAATTAAACAACAACAATAACAACAACAACAACAATATAAAATGAAATCAACATGTTAGAGTAATTCTGTCGGTCTATATAGACCGAGCTTCACCGGATAACCGGTTTTGTTTTATTTCGAATATTAAACTGGTTAGTAAAATTTGTCAACATTTATTCGTTTTCGAGAACCGATTATTTTTACACGATCTACTTAAAATTACGAAAAAATTGTATACATTTTTCGAAAACAAAACTTTTCGAAATTACTCGTTTTCCAAAAATGGATAGTATAATCAGATCAGCTTGAAATTTTGAATAATTTTAAAATTTTCGCATTATTTTAACACGTTTTTCGAACAAAAAATTTCTTGGACACTTTTTTTCCGAGAACCGATTTTTTTTACTCAATCTACTTAAAATTTCGAAAAATTTTTATACATTTTTCGAACAGAAAACTTTTCGAAATTATTCGTATTCGAAAAACGGATAGTTTAATCAGATCAGTCTGAAAATCAAATAATTTTAAAAAAATTTTCGAACACAATATTTCGAAGAATAAAACATTTTTCAAATAAAGATTTTCTCAGCAATTATCTACTCGAAATTTCGGATTAGTTTAACAAATTCTTGTACAACAAATTTTTCGGAAATTCATATTCGAAGACCACTTACTTTCACTCGAGTCACATTTTTGACATATGAATACAATGTTTGACGGATATTATTCGTAATCGAAAATCGACTATTTAGCTTGGTCAACTCGAATTTTCGCATTATTTTAACATCTTTTTCGAACAAAAAATTTCTTGGACACTTTTTTTCCGAGAACCGATTTTTTTTACTCAATCTACTTAAAATTTCGAAAAAATTTTATACATTTTTCGAACAGAAAACTTTTCGAAATTATTCGTATTCGAAAAACGGATAGTTTAATCAGATCAGCTTGAAATTTTAAATAATTTTAACAATTTTTTCGAACACAATATTTCGAAGAATAAAACATTTTTCAAATAAAGATTTTCTCAGCAATTATCTACTCGATATTTCGGATTAGTTTAACAAATTCTTGTACAACAAATTTTTCGTAAATTCATATTCGAAGACCACTTATTTTCACTCGCGTCACATATTTGACATTTGAATACAATATTCGACGGATATTATTCGTAATCGAGAATCGACTATTTAGCTTGGTCAACTCGAATTTTCGAATTATTTTAACACCTTTTTCGAATAAAAAATTTCTTGGAAATAGTTTTTTTCCGAGAATCACTTTTTTTTACTCTATCAGCTCGAAATTTCGAATGATTTTAATACATTTTGCGAACACAAAATTTCTCAGCAATTATTCATAGCTGACGATCGCTTATTATCAAGACGAAATTTTAAATTATATTAATAATATTCTGCCATAGCCAAGAATTGAATATTTGTACTCGATTAGCTTGAAATTTTGAATAAATTTAACACCTTTTTCGGTCTCATCCGAAAATTGAATGTTAGTATTTGATTTGCTTGAAATTTTGAATAAATTGAACACCTTTTTTGGTCTCATCCGAGAATTGAATGTTAGTATTCGATTTGCTTGAAGTTTTGAATAAATGTAACACATTTTTTCGAATACAAAGTTTTTTTTTTGGAAATTATTCGTATTCGATAAGATAAGATCAACTCGTAATTTGAATAAATTTAATACATTTTTCGAACAAAAAATTTCTTGCAGATTATTCTTATTCGATAACCGGCCTTTTTTACTCGATCAGCTCGAATTTTCGAACAAATTAAAAAAAAATTTCAAACAAAACTTTCCAGATTTTTCAGTAAATATTAAAAAATATCTAATTAATTAATTATTACGCTATTCTTCGAACGACTCTAATAAGGACGACACTATAAAATCTCAATCGATTGAGAAAATGCTTGATTCTCAGCTTGATATTTAATGTTTTTGTCAAATTTAATTAACAGGTTTAGTTAAAAGTTATATATTTTATATGCTGAGTTTCAGAACCGCTTCTACCACAACACGCCTAGGGCCAATAGGATTTTTCAACTGTTGTATACACGATTGAGCTCCCCAATAATAGAGTAGGCTCTATTTTTCCCTTCACTTATCAAATTATTCGTAAATCTGTCGTTTACCTCGCAGTAGGGTTACGCAACACGCTTTTTTGATCATGAAAGCTGCCATTGGTGTTCCGATAGACCGGCTCTAGAGTCACATAATTCCTCATTTGATTGGAATGTGAAGTTCATTCGAGATTTTAGAGCTGCCTGCTCCCTTTTGAGCGAATGCATATCACGAGGCTCTTAGAGAAGATTACTTTTCTGTTCATCGTATTAAAGACCATAAGAGGCGGTGATTTCTAGGCGAGGCTTAAACTCTTAAATCGGCTCATTAGGCCGCCTTCTTTGAGGTGGAGTAGGTTAGATAGCCTTAGGACTGTATTGTTCGCTTGACCGCAAGATGAGAAACGAAAAAATATTAGCCCAAAATTCAGGCAAGCTATTCTATGACCCTTATTAAGAATGATCTGTGTTTTGACTTGATATATTTTGAGCAACCAACTATATTTTGGCCTACTTGGACTCCATCAAATACACAGGACAACACATTCGGTTGATTCATGTATCACTCAAGTGAATAAAATTTTTGAAAAGGAATCACAAATACAAATATTTTCTAATAAAATAAAAAAACTTAAGGCGACACTAAAATACCTATTAAACCCTCTCACAATACCAAAATGAGTGTACTCTCTATCTTACATGTAGGGTATAGAAACAAGAACAATCAAATTTTAACATTGATACGCGTACACATGCTGCATACTGCTGTACTCTATCTGCTGGTGTCACTGTAATAAATTAGTAATAACAGCAGCAGAGAGAGAGAGAGAGAGCGCAACAGTTGTTCTGTAACAGCGATGTTTAATCAATGTAAAATAACAGTCGAATTGAAATATACCAGAGACTTTGGAAGTAATTCTTTCTTCTTCTTCCTCTTCTAAAGGCTCTGGTATGAGTATTTAACATAAGTACATAGAAAAAAAGAAGACCAATAGTATCAATAAAAAAAAAAGAAATAAAAAAAAAAAAGAAATACCAATAATCGTATTTGTGTTGCGTGCTTGTGGTTTTATTGCCTTCTTTCTCATTTCTCTTTTCTCTTTTAATGAATATTAATCTCGTTCATTATTTGAATGCACCTCGGGTGGTGATTGACATTGGCTAGTGACATGCATGCGTAAATACTTATGCGACTGTGTGTCGTGTGTTTTTCTCACATACTCTGTACGAATAGTAGAATAAATGTAACAATTTAATAATGATGATAATACATTTGTAGGAACATTTGTTGATAAGTCTATATCTGTAATGTGTTCTTTTTATACCTACGACATAAACCAGCACAGCATGAATTGAAGTGCATCGCTAATCGTATGTAGCTCATGTGGCGTATGAGTAATTTATAGAAACATTTAAAACTGTTTTTTGTTATTATTCGTTTTGTTTTGTTGTGTTAATATTTTCTTCATATATCGTACCTACTAACAACACGTTATAAATTATTGATACTTTCGCTACACCTAGACATTTTATAAATATTATTTAATATTGATTCATTTTGTGTGGGTGTGGGTGGGTGCCGTAGCTCAGTGGTTAGTGTGTTCGCCTTCTGATCTGTAGGTCGTGGTTCAATCCCCGGCTGATGCATAACAAATTTAATATCGATAAGATTTTTCTTTCGAATGGTACCCACCTGTCGGCAAGCAATTGGCAATTCTTACGACAGTAACAACTTGCCATGCAAAATCTTCTTAAAGAACTCTGTGACAAAGCTCAGAAAAAGTGATGTCACAAGTGTTCTGCCGTTCGGAACCGGCTAAAATAAGTAGGTCCCTTCAAATACTGTCCAAATTTAAGACGCACAACAGTAATGGAAGAGAAGCTTGGCCAATGAGCCCTTTGGGGCTTTAAGTGCCACATATTTATTTTTTTTTATTGATTCATTTTTTTTTTTTTTTTAATGTCATATCGTCATACATATGCATATCCATATGTATGTACATATGCAGCTACATAAATACATTTGTATAAATATTTTCGTGTTAGGTAGTGGAACTTTTGAATGTTTAATCGCCTAATAAATTAGACAGCTACAATTTTTGATCATATTTACAGAATTTATTTGCCGCATACTTTAAAATTAATTGGTCGCTTTCTGTTGACTAATGCCTGATAAAGAAATCGAAACTTCTGATATGTTTCTTCAATGTGCTGACAGTACTTATCTGCCGTAAAATTTTCTCCAGTGACCATAATCATCTTTTGGTGCAACTTTAATTTGGTTTAGGGAAGTGTTGTTGAGTCTCATCACGGTCCAACCTTTAGGGTGATCATCACCGATCGCCATAGAGTATCCATTTCCCATCGCCGTAGGGCATCCTCCATAAGAGGTTGACGGTGACAAAAACCCAAATCTAAGGTGGAACAGCATATAATATGTAATTAATATGCGAACTCAGAATACCTGCCGCCTTTATGTTTTAAGCTAGGCTTCACTTGGCAATCTGTCTCTACCAAGGGTGACTTCTACTTCCAGACTACTCGTGTGCGTCACCTACATGCCAAAGGGCTCAGGCAGCCAAGCTGCCATCAAATCTCTCTCCTCATGGGAGTTCTCCTCAAAACTAGTCACCGAATGCTTACTTCCTTTCTGCCCAGAACCTTTCTGCGGTATAAGCTGGGCATTGGCCAAAGCTATGATAGAAAAACATTATCACAATAAATACCTATTACAATGGATAAATTCGATAGGTCGCCAAGCGAAAACCCTCATTAGCTCCGATACAACTTTTGGCTGAACAAATTTACATCTAATAACTGGCTATCTCTCAGGACATAACTGGTTAAAATACCACCTCCATAAAATGGGACTATCCTCCGACACAGAGTGTAGACTCTGTCTGGAGGAGGATGAAACATCGATCTTTTGCGAATGCACGGACTTGGCCAGGCTTTGCCTCAAACCCTTTCAGCTGAGTTTCCCGAAACCAGAATCGATTTTCAAAAGTTCGACAAGATCAATTCTATATTTCATTAAAAAGGTAGATCTCGTTTGGTCGCAGTGCCGGTAACACTTATGGTTGGCCCTCAGAGGTATCAGTTGTAGGGCTTATACCCTTTAACAGACCTCGGTCTGGTTTCGCGTGGTCCACTTGATGAAAGAGGATTATATCCTTGCTTCAACGTCACGCTCTCTTTTGATTGATTGATCCATTTCCCATCACACGTTACAATAAGTTCGAGAAATGGGTAGTTTTTGGTGTCACAGAACAAGAGCAGACGACAGCGATTTTTTAATTTTCGTGCACCAATTTTTCGAGCTTCTTTGACGTTTCTAAGCTATTCAAATGATAAAAAACCATCGTTTTGCTTTCGCCAAGCATCTCCGCAAGCTCTTGAACAGTTTTTACGAGCGATTGCTTCCTCTTGTACTTTCAATTCGTCGTCATCATGTTCAATAGGACTTTCGCGGCCTTCCTTGTCTTCGCGATCCAAGGAGGTAACCGCTTACTGCCGACTTTTGACGAATGAGTTGTTTGAACAGGAGTGTCGTAACGCTAGCACAGAGAGACAGAAATATCGCCAAGGTAAAACCTCTGCATGCTGATGCTACGCGAGCTGTAAAGAAGCGGTGCAGAGAGATCTGCACTTCCCACGCCACCGTCTCGAAGATTAGATAACTAATAATAATTCTTGTGTTCTTCGAAGAAAAATAACGATAACAACGCGATGCGTGCAATTTAACAGTGACTTTCATCTGTTTAAGTACAGGGTGCCTTAAACACAGATACTTAGTATTGACCTCCTGAGCTCAAAACACTTTTTTTTATTTTTGTATGGACCAGAAGTACTGTACCAGTACTGTTGTGTATGTTAAATTTGGACAGTATTAGAAGGGATATACTTATGTTGTATTAGCCGGTTCCGATTAGAACCCTTGTTGCATTACTTTTGCTGACCTATGCCATAGAGCTCGTTAAGAAGCTTTTTCATGGCAATTGCAACAAATTGCCTGAAGAATTGCTAATTGCTTGTCGACAGGTAGACACTGATCGAAAGAAAATATTTTTGATATTGAAGTTGCCTCAGCCGGTGATTGAACCCATGACCTACAGATCAGAAGATACTATCTACTGAGTTACGGCACCTAAAAGATAAGTTATAATTTTGCTACAAATTTTTTAACAGTAGCGAGATGATTTTAATCTATCCACTCTCTCAATCTTTCATTTTGTACTTTATTGAAAGTAACAATAACTCGAGACTATAACTACGTGCTTTTCAACGTTAAAACAATTCAAGTCGATTTGAAACGAAATGTGAATTGAGTTGACCCAGTTGGCTGAGTTGACTCTAATCGTCACGTCTCCAATTGACATAACATAGTTTCCCATTCTAAATATGTTGCTGTTGTTGTTATTGTTATTGTAATTTATTTTAAACGAAATTTCTTTCATAAATAAGAAAAGTCAAGTAAAGTGGTAAAATAAATGAAATGTAGACAAGAGCCGTCTGTATGTTGAGTAAGCATGTAAGCATGTTTATATTTTGGTTGTCATTATTGTGGGTGCGAATGTTAATGAATTGTTTATTATTTTCTTATTATTATTACATTGAAGCACTATTGTTGCTATGACATGGTCAAATGTTTTTGTTTTGTTTTTAGTTTCTTAACTTTAGAGTATGGGTACATAAACGTGCACTTTACAAAAACATATGAACATACTCTTTATCTTATTTTTATATATGCAATTATATAATTCAAAGATATTGTTATTTAAATTGCATTTTTAGATTAATAAATGAATGACATTAGGTGTAATTGTAAAATTATGTATTGATAATAAATGACAACTAATCATACTTACATGCGATATATATGTATGTTGCAATGGTCGATTTTGGAATTCTGTTTGTTAGCCATTCGTTTTGGTTATGCTGGCGCCAGTTAAGTACGTCAAATGCTGATACATTCTTCAGTGGGTATTCTTCTGCATCTTTTCCTCAACATCAACCTTCATATTCGGAATAGAGCACCTCCATTATTTCTTCCATTCGCCGTATATGATCGACGTGAAGGAGTCGCTAGATTTTAATTTGCTTTACTATTGTAATATTTGCATACAACACTTTGTAAATTAATTAACGAAAATAGAATTAATTTTTTGTTTGTCGAACATTTGTGTAGTTTGTCTTTCCTCCGTGAGAGTAATTATTTTTTACTTCCATTTTACCAAATTAACACTACACCATCACCACACTAACACCAGTAGTGGAAGAAAACCATTACTTCGAAACGCTGAAATGATATTCGTAAATTGTTGTAATTTACTTTTGCATCACTTAAAAAATGACTGAACCAATATTAAAATTACTAAATGCATCATTTCACCAATTCATTAAATTTTAGCCATAAAAAAAAACGGTGAATATGTCACGATTATGTTCACCATTCACCATAATATCTTTTTCGGCATTTTCAAAAAGAACTTACAGCTGTTATTGCATCACGAATACGAACTAGGCGAACATATTGATATGGTCTACGACCTTCCACTGAACCAATTTCTTTAAAATGAGGAATAATTTTGCCAATCGCACGCTCAGTAGGACGATTATGACTACCAAAATTTTCACGTAATTTGTGAAATGTAGTTTTCTTTTTTAACGACCATCTTCGTAAAAAATTTGGACGATTTAAATGCGTGTGTGGTTGACGACTCCATGATTATAAATGGCAGAACTTTGACTTTTCATATTTCAAACGATTTTTATCATCGGACAACATGTAGTACTTAAAATCAGTGATTGAAAAAAAGACCAACAGATCGCTCAGCTTGTGTCATCAATTAAAAGTTTGATGGGATACCCACTTGCTAGATTTTTCTTTCAACAGTACGAGTAAAAGCAGACCTTCAGAATTTGGCAGGCTCCAGTGTCAACTATTTATTTTAATTGATTTCATCATTTTTCCAATTCCGTAGTAGTGGAATCCCAAATATTAATTACATTTCCCAGTAATGGAACTGATGGAAAATTCATTCCATTTACGCGTAGTTAAACTTACTAATCGAAGAAACAATAATCTGCTACATCTTTTTTAAAAACATTTGTTAATAATTTTTAAAAATACTGGTATTAACTTAACAATCACATTTCAAAAGTAAAAAATAACATCCCTGTATTAAGTAACATTGCAAACAGCTGTTTGCAATGAATATGGCATATGACAAAAAAAAAAGGAAGAACAAGAAAATATAAATCACAAACAACAACAAATGATTTCTAACAAGAACGCGCCATTTCTTTACAAATCGTCCAGGTGTTGGCATTACAAATTGAACAAACATCGAAACGAAGAATCATTAGTTAATTTGAAAAATGTTGCCCAGTGATGAGGAAGAGAATCAGGTACAATCAGTCATCGTATCCGATTCATCGGATGAGAAATGTACAAGAAGTGCACTAATTCGGATATCGCCGCGAAAGCGAAGTACAACTAAAAAATATAAAGATTACGTTCTATCTAATACTAATAAGAAAACCGTACGTAGTAGACGTAATGATGAGAGAATAACAGTCCATTTACCGGATACAGATGTGGATGACGAAGTAGAAGACGACAAAGAGGAGCACAGTGAACATACGGATGATGCTGCTACTAGTAGCAAATCGCGTGTAGGAGATGTGGAGATGTTAGATGAGGATAATGATGTTGCTGGTCGTTGTATGTTTGGTTTTAATACACCGAAAAAACGTGATGGCATGGCACAATTGGCTGCATTGAATACACCGAAAACTCCAAAGACACCACAACGCAGAGAGCGACAGACAAAAACACCAGATACAAAAAGTCGTCGAAAATCGGCGACAGTGACAGTGAATGAACCGAAAACACCATCACATATAAGAAAACATGTTAAAAATCGTAAGTTGTTTTCTTACTTGATAATATGTTGGTTAATATTCAATAGATTCATTGATTTGCACAGAAATAGCTAAACTTGTGGATGCGGACAAATCCGGTTCGGATTTCTCAGCGGATGACAGTGATTTTGTTCCAAGCAACAACAGTGATACAACTACATCCGATAGTGATAATGATTCTGGCTCATCGGATGCCGTTGATGATGAACCGAAAACTCCGCATCGCAAACGACGTCCCATTATTGTGCCCGTCCTACCGAAGACACCATCAGCTGCACGTTTACGACAACGTACGGCACGTTCCAAACAATCCACCGAATATGTGCCCGAAAGTGATAGCTACTTTCAATCACATTCCCACAATTCGGGAAAAATACTCACATCCGATCATACGCTTGATCGCCTGAAACAACCACGTCTACCGGCTGATCGTCTCTTCACGCTACTATCACAAATGAAATTATCCACAGAGCATGAGAGTGCAATGAATGCCATCATGGAAGAGTATCGCTCATATTTTGCCAAATGGATGTACATCCTAAACGAGGGCTATAATTTGCTGCTCTATGGTTTGGGCTCAAAACGTCCATTACTACAGGCATTCCATCGTCATGTACTCTCCGAACAGACAGTATTAGTTATAAATGGTTTTTTTCCCAGTCTCACATTGAAGGATGTACTCGATAGCGTGATCAGTGAAATATTGGATGCTGGCTTAAGCCCAGCGAATCCACATGAAGCTGTCGATATGATTGCGGAAGAATTTGCACTCATACCAGATACACATATGTACATGATTGTGCATAATTTGGATGGTATAATGCTGCGCAATGCCAAGGCACAATCGATAATGGCACGTTTGGCAAATGTGCCAAATATTCATTTGTTAGCATCAATCGATCATATAAATACACCATTGTGTAAGTAGTGTGTTAAATTGCGTTTGATTGCATGCATTTTATCTGAATATTCTTATTATTACAGTATGGGATCACACGAAATTGAGTTATTATAATTTCTCATGGTGGGATTGTACCACAATGTTGCCATATACGGATGAAACAGCCTATGAGAATTCGTTGCTTGTACAAAATTCCGGTGAATTGGCTTTATCATCAATGCGTAGTGTATTCTCATCGCTAACAGCAAATTCACGTGGCATTTATATGTTGATTGTTAAGTATCAACTTCAAAATAAGCCGAACAATCCAAATTATCAAGGTAAGATGATGCTGGTGCATCGTTCTGAGTCAATTAAAAAAAAGCTCAATTTCTTTTGTTTTTTTTTTCTCTCACATAGGTATGTCCTTTAAAGATCTATACTGGAGCTGTCGTGAAGCATTTTTAGTTAGTTCAGATTTGGCATTACGTGCACAACTAACTGAATTTCTAGATCATAAACTAGTGAAATCGAAACGTAACGTTGACGGTTCTGAGCAATTAACCATACCTATTGAGGCAGCATTGTTACAACAATTTTTGGACGAACAAGAAAAGTCAGAAAAGAAATTATAATGAAATTTCGATCAATGCCATTCACACACACACACACACAGATTATTTAAACTGTATTTATTGTTATTATTGTTATTCTTAATATATATTTTTGAATGCATTTGTGCTTCGAGTAGCAATTTCTATTTATTTTTTCCATTATTTTTTTTTTAATATGCAGCCATCTTATCTCACAAATAAGTATGTAGGATATATGTATTTAACTATTTCCAGCATATTTCTTTACTAGTATATCCTTTAATTTCAGTGTATGCATTTTTTTTTCTCTTAATATTCTATTTTTAGTTCAACACGAATATAATATTAAGAATTGCAAGTACAATTACAAATAAAATATTTATTATTATTTTTCAAACTAAACTTTTTCAATTGTATTTAATTCAAATTAATATTACAAATAAATAAAAATCGTAACATTCATTTGACGCGACTCTCTTTCCAATTCACTGCTCGCGTGTTATCTGCCATCTATTCAAGAAAAGATAGTCCACGAGCCTATAAAAGATTGAGGTCTATGCTCCACAACCAACAATTGGATCTTATTATTGTGGCTTCAGGCCTAATAAATCGACCATCGATCAAATGCTGGAGAAGACCAACGAAAAATGGATCGGCCCATACTCCTTAATTGTTAGATATAAAGTTGAGGGATGACCTCAACACAAAAATTTCGGGGTATGGTATTTCTTCAAAACTCATTCGACTTGTTCAACTTCCACTGTGGACCTGCTATAAGTAGAGTTTACTCAAATTCATCTTGAACATTAACTAAAATAAAGAATTCGTTATTTTGATTTAAAAAAAAAATTGTTTAATGGTTGATTTGATGGATTTCTACTTCTAAACACCACCCATCACTGAATATACGATGAGACAAATAATATTTTGTGCATTTATTTTTAAGGTTAAGGAACAGCAGCTTTCACAGAAGTATACCTTAAGCATTGCAGAAAAAAAACGGATTTCATTCCACATTACTTCATATGTAATCAATGCCCTAGATGGAGAGTAGCAAAAGAAATCCATTTGGTTTGTTTTGGTTTCAATTTCTAACCTTTCTTACTTATTAAATGCAATTTTCTTTTTTGTTGAAAATCTTTTTATTGTTTACTAAATTTATTTTTAGATATTATTATTATAATTTATTTGATCATGCACAAACTACTACACATAAAAATAAACAATTGATTTGTTGTTGTTATTTCCTTTTACTTTATCATTACATTTTTTCATATTTTTTTATGTATTTTTGTTTTTGTTTTCTTCTTTAGTTTTACTTTTCTTCTCTATGGGTTGTATACTTAATTATGCTTAATTATTTTTTTTTTAATTATATATTATATATCGTGTAAGTGTATATTTTATTAATGTATTATTAAAATATTTTACAAGTACGCATTATACATTGTATGTATGTAAGTAAGTATGCATACATATATAAATGGGTAATATTCATAATTATCATAGAGTAAACAAATAAAAAAAATGTATTCTATGTATTTAAATGAAATAATTAAAATAATAGACATTAAGAAACAAATACCAAGCAATGCTGCATTATGATTAAATACAGTTTAACTACTCAAAGAGAGAAACATTAAACAAACGTAATGTTTACAATGTTTGTAGACATTCGTATGTTTACAAGCACACGAAATGTTTATCAACATATATGAAATGATACATTTAGAAATCGTAGAGTAGCGGTCGTGGTAGAATGGTGATGATGTTGATGTGGTGGTGTCTTTCACTTAAAAGTTACGCGTAAACAATTGAACAATTATAATAATAAAAAAATATAAGAGAAATAATATTTATGGTTTAAGACATTCGTATGTTTACAAGCATATGCAATGTTTATCAACATATGTATATGAAATGAACATTTAGAAATGCTAGAGTAGCGGTCGTGGTAGAATGGTGATGATGAAAAAAAAAAAAATTATGAAACTTGAATACACCATTATGCCCGGAGACAGAAATACAGTCAAAACTGTAAACTATGAAGGCGAAAAGGATACGTTTTTCTTCGGCTAAGTGATGGTAACGGTTTTTTTTTATAACCATGGCTATCTTAATCGATTGTCTTCAAAAAGAGAATCCCACTAAAGGAGCATACTACGCAGATGTTAGAAATTGCAAAACAAGGCCACAATTGTAAAAAAAAAAAAATTGTTTGTCATGGCGAAAATCCACGAATTATAGTTTGAATTGCTCGACTATCCTTCTTACTCACCAGATCTAGTCCCGAGCGACTTTTCTTTGTTCCCTAAGCTAGAAAGCGGTCGTTATCGTCAAATGAGTAGATCATCGCCTCGATAAATAATTATTTTGCAGTGAAAAATGTCGAGTACTATGTGATAAAGTGATAAAGAGATGAGAACACATCGCTGGGAGAAATGTGTAATTCATAGAAGTAAATATGAAGAAAAAATGACATTATAAAAAAAGTGACTGTCGCATTAAGCATAAAATAAATGAATAACCTCGTTTTTGATTTCGAAAACATTTATTCTTTGTGGTTGGTAGAGGATAAAATGTTTGCCTTTGCTGCAAATTTGCATAAAAAGTGAGAAAACAATAAAAAAGTAATTGTCAAACTCAAAAGTCAAAACTATGGAATGACTTCGCTAGATGTGTTTTGATTTTTTTCTCGTTACATTAAATTACCTTCACTCGTTCATTCCTAAAATTAATATTTTAATGAACGGCGAAAACCAAAACGGTCAAAATCCACAACTGCCACCTAGGCAAATATCTGGGAATGCCGAAAATACCATACAATCGCTTTCTTGTAAATATAATATAATGCAAAAAATAATTTATTTCACATTTCAATACCTAAACTAATTTTCGATCAGTTGGAACAATCGATTTCGATCGATAGTGAATTGCATTACATGACATATTATAGCAATGAAAAATCAAATCAAAATTATTGTAACAAAAAAATTTAAATGTCTGCATATATGTATATATTGATAAGCTTATGTACTAAACAAAAAAATACAAAGATTACATTAAAATGGTTGTTGTTTTATTTTTTTTTATATATTTTATTTTTTATTATTTGTTTAGAATTATACATCAAAATAGTATAATAATAATTGTAATTATAATATATTTTATTAAAAAGAAATAATAATATATATAATAATTGAAATTTAAAAATCAAAATATCAATATAGAAGTAGTAATAAAAAATTAAGCATTTTGTTATTTTGCACTTTACTCACAAATTTCATATCAAATTTAGTAGTAGTACTGTGCTCTGTTTTCGCTAGCAACATGTATATATGTACTGATGTGCAATTAAAATAACATTAGATCAAACAATTTTAAATAAAGTATTGTTAAACTAAAAGTTCATATCACAAAAAATGAAAAATTGTAGAAAATTTCTTGATCATTGATTTGTTTTTAACATTTTTTTACGTACCATAAATGTTTCTAGTGCTATCTCGCCATGTATACACAAATGTTGCTAGATATATTGAATGTTGCGCGTCATGTTATTTTGTATATAAAGAATAGTACTCTGTTCGATTTTTTGCAATTATGTTCGAGAAGAAGCTTAACAATCATTAATTCTAGTAAAAGAAAACATTTATTCTATTTCAAATAAAGCAATTTTTTTTTCAAACAAATTTCACTTTGTGTTCTATTACACATGATAAGTTGTATTTTAACATAAAATCAGGAGCAAGAGAGCGAGAGAGAGATATAGTGGAGAAACGGCTACAAAGTTTATTGTACTCGAAACTTGACAAATCAACGCATGGAAAAAATTTGAAATAGCTAGCATTTAAAATTCACATTTCTATGCAAACTAAAATGTTGCTAAAATTCATGTGGTTTGATACATGTTGCGAATTTTTCACATAATAAAACAAAGTAATAATAGCAGGTTCCCATTATGAACCTTTCAGATTTACTAAAACGCCCTGATTCCATTAGTAAAAGTGATTTAAATTTGACATTTCTTCAACATTCTTTTTGTATTTAGTACTTTTTTTTACTAATAATTGAAATGAAAATGAGGAAGATGATAAAACAACAAAAGATCTTGCTGTTTGCTGACTTTTCATAAAAAGATTATTGATTTTTTTGGAAAAGGGACAAATAAATAGATATTTCTAAAAGGTATATTTGATTTTTACCGATATTTACAGAAAGACCGTTTTTAAGTCATTTATGTCATCCAACAATCGATAACTTAGCCATTTTTCAATCGATTCCTATTTCGAGTTTTTGCCAAAAAATACCTTAATTTAGCCACTATTTTTCATTTTTCGATTTTAAAAACAAATTTTCGTAACACTTTCTTAAAAATTATAGCGGTTTGCACGAATATTCTGGAAATTCATTAGTAATATTCGAATTGATTCCAAATAATTGTAAAGATGACACATTTTCGATTGAAAAATTACTGAATTACTGATTTTTAATTGTTTATCGAAAATTTGAGGGCGTTTAAACTACTTTAAATATGTGTTTGGTATTCTTCTCTACCAGACTTGCAGACAACCTGCATTGGACTATTTAAAAAATTCATAATCATTGTAGTATTGTATTATTAACCGATTTTTGAAAGAAAAGAAAAAAGATTTAAGCGAAATGATTCCTTTGACTCCTATAAATCTACTAGATTTATTGTTTGAATAAATCTAATTATAGAAACATGGTATAAGTACTCATTCACAGTGAACATTTTTTCACTTTTTCACATAAATTTCGTATGTGATTTTATTAACAGATTTCACGTGAAATCGAACATACTATGTAATACTAACCTTAGAGAGAAACAATACTACTACTATTTTGATAACATTTAATGAAAGTACAATTAAATTTTCATATAGGTAATATTGTAATATGCAGCCATTTTTTTGTTGCTTTTGTTTTTGTTTTTTAATCATTTAAAAGAAATATATTTTTTTATACGACATTCAATATTAAATTCAACTACATATCTATTTATTTTTATGTGAAGCTGTTTCAAATAAAGAAAAATCGAGCAAAAGAAATTGGAAATACAATTTTTTTTTCTTTTTTTTTTTTTTTTGTTAATTGTTTTGTTGTTCTTACTACACATTTATATCACGTTTTTACTTTTCATCCTTTCATTATTAATTCATTACTTCAACAAACAACTTTGCTATTACATTGCTACTACACTAAATGGTTGTCATTGTGCCGATAAATTACCATTATTCCTTTATTTTCTCTAATTTATTTTTCTCAATTTCTAGCGATAATTTTTTCTCACTATTTCTTCTCCATTTACCACCTCTTTCTATTTTAGAAACAGTACTACTGATGATCGTTTTTCAATTAATCGATATATCGATTTATATTACATTGAAAATTGTTGGAGCAAAATATGAATTACACACATAGAAATATTGGTGTTCTTTTAAAGTAGTTTTTTCTTGTTATATTGCAGCGTATTTTGTACATTTTCATCGGAACGAAATTCGAAATTTCATTAAATATTTCTTAGATTTTTATCGATATACTTTTAATTAATCATCTTTTGGTTTTTGGATTATTACGAGTTAATACTATGTTCTCACTATCGTAATTTATATCTTCTTCTTGATTAATGTTTAAATCATGCATAAATTAAGTTTTGCTTAAAAAAAAAAAACAAGAATTCGGCTTTAGCGCAAAATTTGTCGATAAGTAATCGTAAAATTTATGTTTATATCGCTGTCTGTACCAGCAAAACGTAGCCAGTGCCCTATATACATTGACGACGGCAACTACACAACTACTTCTGTCAAATTTTAAAATCATAAATTTTTATGGCGGTGTTTAGCCTTCCCGTCTACCAAAACATTTTAGTGTATAGCAGGCTAAAGCCACAGCCGAAGCATATTTTGCCATTGTCGCCAATGAAAAATACATTTGAATCGATACTAGCGAAATTCGCCTGTCATGTTCTATACACACACTGACGACGGCAACTGCACGACTACTTCTGTAAAATTTTAGAAATATAAGCTCTTATGGCGATGTTTAGCCTTCTGTCTACCAAATCATTGTAATGTATTTCAGGCTAAAGCTACAACCATAAAGGAGGGACTTTTTTTATTGTTAGAAATAGTATCTTGTCGACAGAAGAAATCTACATTTATTCCGAGAGGTAAGCGACAATAAGATCACTGCAATCGAGTAGGCATTCTTAATTCCTACAACGTCCACCTACTTTGAGTACCAGGCCACAGAGATGTCAAAGGCAATTGTAGTGCGGATGAATTGGCCAGCCATGGCACAACGTTAATACTCCACTTGGACAAAGCATCAGCGATAATGCCACTAACAACTAGCAACTTGTATATTACTGAAATATAGTTTCACCATCGATACTGCTAAAACGATCTGAAGACAGACCGATAACGCCTTAAGTTGTAGGCCTGGTATGGCCGGAATGGAACTTAGTACGAACTAAGCTATTACTGAAACAAAAGAGGCAGAAAATTAGAATAACAATTGAGATTCTAACAGGTTACCACCTTTTTGGCACCATTTGATGACCAATGACTACTGCAGAAGCTGCAAAGATATTGCCAAGAGAAGGTTCACGGCATTCGGAATTGCTAACCCTTGACAGGGTCTATAGAAAACTAACTACTAAAATAGTGTAATTTATTCAATCTCGAGGTTGGCTCAAAGAGGACCAAATCGGCTACGGGATAGCTCTGGTAGTTTTTACTTTTCGCCATTTAAGGTGAGTATTGCTTGCATAATTTAGCAATATAACAGATGTACAAATAAATTATGTCATGTGAATGGTTGGTTGGATTAAAAAGCATACTTAAACGCATTCATTTCGCCCGCCATTTTGGCTGTTTGTAGCTTAATCATTCCTGTTTCAGTGACATAAGTTTCAGTCGTTTACAAGCTGTCATTCAGTGTGTATCGATTTTATAGGAGATGGATATCGATAAGTAAAATTCACGCCATTGTTTTTCATTCTATTTTCTAATGAAAAAACTTGGGTGAAAATTATGTGAATCTTAGAACAGTAAAAAGATGATTTGCAAGATTTCGTGACAATAACTCTTGCTTTGAGGATGATTCACGCAACGGTGCCTACAGCAAAATCTATTAAGGAACTCATCTTCTCCTTAGGCTGGGAAGTTCTCCAGCATGCGGCGTATTCTGCAGAGTTGGCTCTTTCTGACTACCATTTATTCAGATGAATGCAGTCTTATTTAGCTGACCAGCGATTCTCCAAAGTTGAAGTTGATGTGCGGAAATGGCTCGATAACTATTTTGTCTCAAAACTACAAAGTTTCTGTCGCGATGGGTTCCATCATCTATCCGATAAATGGCAAAAGACCATGGATAGTAATCGATAATATTTCGATTATTAAGCTTTGTAACAAGTATGTTTTTCATAAAGATGAAATTCATGAAAAACATGACATAATTTATTTGTACACCATTATTAGGAGGATTTTTTATTAAAATCATATGCACATTTAGATATGAAACATTTTTGATAAATTTCGATAACTCATAACAAAGTAAATTATTCCCCTACTACAAGGGTATTTATTCCAATGACAATGATCAAATTTTCAAATATCGGCTACATGACGACAATTCACTGCATTTAGAAACAACAATTTGACATGTAGTAGAATATGTTCTCTAGTTTTATTTATGATAGGAATATCGAGGATTTAATAAATTTTAAAAATTAGAAATGGTAGCAAATTAATTATACATTTTCACTGATGCTTCGTCCGAGTGGAGTGTTAATGTTGTGCCATACCTGGTCAATTCATCCGCATTTCGATTGCCTTTGACATCTCTGTGGCCAGGTACTCAAAGTAGGTGGATGTTGTAGGAATTAAGTATAAATAAGTCATATGTTTATTTACTTTTAAAACGAATTATTGATAAGTTGACCAAAAATAGGCCATCGATAAACGGTATGCGTTTAATCAACCCAATCAAATAATTAATTTCATGAAATTTCGAATTTTCTATTGGCTTCAATGTACATACTATAAAACAGATAGAAAATCGTTGTAGTTGTGGTTGTTGTTGTTGTATTGTTGTTGTTGTCCTATGATTTATTACATACTCATTTATATTATACATTGATTATTACTATGTGATTATTACTATATATTAGGCATTAACATTAATTATTCTCTTAATTGCGAATGCTTGTGATTTCTTTGTTTGTAGGTACACAAAGAGTTTATTGAAAGAAAAGAAGAAGAAGAAAATAACAAAAAACAAAAAAGGTATATAAATTAACAATTTACTTGCTTAATTATATATGGATGTGTACGAATGTATCACTATATTTATAAGGTAACGAAACACGCACGCAAACATAAAAAAAAGTAATATATATTGTTGTTGTTGTTGTTGTTGCTTTTAATCTTCCAGTGCCATTTGATATCGTTTTTATATTGAAAAGATGAAAAATGTCAAAAATTATAAAAAGAAAAGAAAACTATTTAATTTTGAATTCAAGTTTTGACATTTATTTCCGCTCTCTCTCTCTCTCTCTCCAAAAGTGACAGCAAATTGGCATTAAGTTGACTGAAAACCTCAACTTCATCTATCAAATCTTTCACATCACAAAAATCACATTTTTATAATTTAAGTTTTTCATGATGTAATGAATAAATAAGAATTTGCGAATTGAAATGACCAATATTTAGGGTATGGAAAAGGAATGCCGAAGAAAAAGAGAATGTGGTCATTCAAATGCGGAAGGACATCAAAATTTTAAAAATATTTGATCGAGCGCTTAACTAGCGAAGTTTATCGCACTCCGAATTCGATGAAGAAGTTCCAAATATTATGGATATTTCGAATGTCGAATTATTGGCTCTCGACGTTCGACGTATCGTATCTGACTCGACTTCAAATCCTATAGATTTGGAACATGCACGAATCTAGTTTTCCAACTATACCATCAAAAGTCGTAAAATTCATTGCACCAAGAGTTTTGGTTGAAACGATTTTTGGTTAGTATGATATCCTTAGTGATCTTAGTAGTATTCTGACTTTTGTAGATAGAAATGTCAAAATCATTATTACTTTTTTTATTGTACTTTGCAAATTTTTCATACAATATGTGTATAATTAAATGTTTTTATAGCATTTTTTTAAACATAAAATGATCTTTGAAGGTTAATATTAAAAAAAAATAACCTCAAAACTTTTGGAGACTTATCAACATTTTTATGTATATCATAAACATCGTTTTGAATGTTTTTTTTTTTTTTTTGCTATACAAGCGTAAGATATATCTGCAGTACAAAGGAATTGTAGTACTTATATTTGAATTTCACGTGAATTTTCTGTCTGAAACCTTATCTCATTTATTGCTATGCCTTTATAACGAACGAGTACTTTTATTGCATGAAATGCTCACAACATGTAGCTAGCAACATTTATTTGTTCGTAGGCATATACTATTTAACACATCGAAAAAAAGTGACAAATCATTGAATTTTTTTGAAAAATGATGAATAAAATAAATAACTTTTTTTTTAGAAATGTTAACGAAATGTGTCTGCTGCAGACAAATATCACATTTCACATGAAAAAAATTGGTGTTGCTAGTGAATATTTACATGAATGTACTTTGTACTATGAATTGAAAACTTTCTTTTTTTTTTTTTGTTGGACGACTTTGACTACAAAATCGATTTTCACGTGAATTTTCTGTCTGAAACCTCATCTCATTTATTGCTATGCCTTTATTACGAACGAGTACTCTTATTTTATTGCATGAAATGTTCGCATCATGTAGCTAGCAACATTTATTTGTTCGTAGACATATACTATTTAACACATCGAAAAAAAGTGAGATATCATTGAATTTTTTTGAAAAATTATGAATAAAAAAAAATAACTTTTTTTTAGAAATGTTAATGAAATGTTTCTGCCGCAGACAAATATCACATTTCTCATGAAACGAATTGGTGTTGCTAGTATGTGTTTACATGAACGTACATTGTACTATGATTTGAAAACTTCCTTTTTTTTTGTGGGACGACTTTGACTACAAAAACGTTTAAATATACTTATACATTTTGCCAAATGCTTCAGATTCATTTCAGGAGGATTACATTTTAAAAATTTTACCAAGAAATCAATGAAAATGGATTGCTGAAATAAACAACGAACACAAGAAACAAAAATGTCAAATTGGAAATTACATTTAATTGAAATCTTTATTGAATGCAAAAAATTTTGTATGTATTTTTATATAGATATATTTATATTTACATGCGCTCATAATCAAAAATTCTAAAATATTTTAATTTTAATAAACATTAAAAATTGTACCTTTAGATTCTATTTTAAAATTTTTTTTTCCATTATTATTTCTTTCTCTCTCTCGCTTTCTATCTCTTGTAGTAAAGTACATATTTTATTTACGAATTATTAAAAAGAATATTAAAAAAAAAAAAAAAATAATAAATATAGTGCAAAATATACATAAATATATAGATAAATAGAGAAAAGAAGAATAGAATAGTACAGCAAAAATAGACAAATTATTATAATAAAATACAACATTGCAATATGGCATTAACAACAACAACAACAACAACAAATCAAAAGTATAATATATTAACAGCGCGCGCCCCAGCGAAAGAGAACAAGTTTCTGTAAATTAAGGTGGCCAGTATTGGAAAAGTTTTTTGTGCCAAGCTCTCATAGGAAAAATTTATTCGATTTGATAACAAACAAACAAAAAAATGGACACAAAAAATTGATGGGAGGAGAGCTTACATTTAATTTCTCTATAGGCAATTCAATCTGCAATCTGCAGGTGTTTTGCGTTCATTTTGTATGGGCCCCATCTTAAGGGATGAAGAATATATAAAAATGGACAAATTGAACAGGGGTTGCACATATAATTTACCCCTCTAGTAGTATCCTGAGAGGAGGGAAAGCCTATTATAGACAAATTTAAATTTATTAGGGGACCCCCCGGTAAGGAGTGAAGATAAAGGGTTAGTATATTCCTGAAATGTTGTAAGAATAGAATTAATGAGATCCGGTTAAACATTTGAGCCCTACATGGGTGGCTCCAGAGACATCCCTCTAGTATAATTTTAGCAAATAGGAATCGCTCATATATTTAAATCCGCTAGTGGTGAGATTTTATAATTAAATATACATTAAATATATTTAAATATAATTAAATATATATATATTCTTCTACAATACTGTTGGGCGTCTTAATTTTTTGAATTAGAAAGGAAGACCTAACCTCCGGTGGAAAGACCAAGTACTGAAGAACCTGAAGGCGCTTGGAAGTTCTAACTGACGCCAGCTAGCAAAGAACAGAGATGGCTGGCGAAGCATGTTATTTTCGGCCTAAATCGATATTCGGTTGTTATGGCCACATAAGTAAGAAAGTAAGTATTAGAAAGGACTTACTTATATTAACCGGTTCTGAACTGCAGAATCCATGTGACATCACTTTTACTGAGCTTTGTCACAGAGCTATTTTTAGAAGATTTTTCATGGCAAATTATTACTGGCGGTGGGTTCTGTTCGAAAGAAAAATCGATATTTCGATATTAAACTTGTGCTCGTGAACCCACGACCGACACATCAGCTACGGCTGAGCTGAGCCACAATTGAGCGCTGATTAAATATGGTTAAGAATATTACAAATATAAATAAAATGATGAAAATCCATTTTTGCGAGTTCTAAAATTTCATCAATCGGAACGGAATTTTCTATTTTGTAGATTTTAATAAATTCGAACATTTTTTAGCCTAAGAGAACTAGAATTTGCGTTCAAAATATATCTCACATACGTTTGGCAGCCACCTTAATGTATATATATATTCTTATGAGAGCGAGAGCGCAAAAGTGGGATATGTGTCTACCAACAACAGCAACGTAGTCCTTATAACAAGCATATGCATACAATGAAGAGGAAACAACACAGTATACACAGTAGCAACTTCCCTGCAATGCAGCATGTCTCAGCAACATACTTACTACATGTCCATATTTCCAAATATTATAATTACTTATTATGTTTGAACTTAATTTCTTTGCTTAAAATATAAATTATTGTTGATTTTTGATATTTTTGTTGTTGTACAGATATAAAGTTAATTCTGAGTTATTTTTTTTTTCTGGCTTAAAAATAAAGATGTGATATAAGAAACTAGAGAAATGTATATTTCTGACAAAAAAAAAAGTACTCAAAAATTATTATTTCCGAACCAATTCGAGCAACAATACTGAGCAACATTCTTTATACACATACACTATAATTGATGTTGCTGATGAAATCTCATATGTGTGCGTTGTAGTACTTAAGAAATAATGTTGCTAAAGCACATGTTTATAAGAATGAAGCAACATCGTTGATAAAATACACATAGCCATTGCAATATTGTCTATATGCATTACAAAGCTAACGCAGCATGTTGCTTAAATATAAAATAAAGCAAATATAATCAGCATGTTGCTGCAATACGACATACAATATATATTATTAAATTCGAAAGCAACATTATTTGGAAAAGAACTGAACGTGACTTTTTTTTTTAAACTAATAACTAAATGCTGCTGATTACGGCAATTTTTAACGACTGACGGCTCAAATAAGATAATATTTGATATATGTTGACATCAACATGTATATCATATACTACATACCGACACAATGTTAATGGGCAAGAAGATTTAAATTGATACATATTCTTGATGTTGTTTCAGTTGGTAATGCTGTTGCTGCTGCTACTGCTGCTACTGTGGGTATGTATATTGTATTGTTGTAGATACAAATTGAAAAATAATAATCGTATTAAAAATGTTGCTAAACTATCCAGTGCGATTACAAAAAATTTTACTATTGCTATTTTTGTGATTAGTACTTTTGTTGTTGTTGTTGTTGTTGTTATTTTGAACATTGCAAAATGATCATCCTTTTCCTTCTCTACACATTTTTCACTTCCATTCATTATTAGTAGCACACGCTGCCATATATTTTTTCGCCTGGCAATGTCATTGTTGCTAGACGCATGTTTACCAACAAATGCAAATAGTTATTGATATTATTGTTCTCACTATTTTTATTGTAACTCTTATTTTGTGGCTGATAATGTTGCAGTTGTTGTTTAAATGTGAACATGTTTCCCAAAGAGTTGCTGTCATTTTGTTGATGCTCATCATTATTGCAATTGTTGTTGTTGTTGTTGTTATTGTTGCCGTTGCTGCTACTGTTATTTGTGTTGAAAATTTGTTTCTTCTTCTGCTGCTTCTTATTTAACTGTGTCATCACTATGATTATTATAATAATTATCATCATCATCCGCATCATCATCATAAGCATTTTCATGATTATCAAATAGTAAAAGTAGTAGCAATTGTTGTTGTTGTTGTTATATTTGTTATTGTTATTGTTGTTGTTGTTCATATCATTGTAATAATCCACATTATGATTATTATCATCATCATGATTATTTTTGTTGTTTTTGTTTTTCTTTGTGTTATAATAAGAGTAGTAATAATAGTAGTAGTAGTTGTTGTTGTTGTTGTTGTTGTTTTTGTTGTAACCATAACAGTAATTGTCGTAATAGCTGCGATAATTATTACTATTATTATTATTATTATTATTGTGTTTATTTATATAATCCTGATTGACATCATCATAATCATTATCATTAGTATCATCATTGTTGCTGTAGTTGTTTTCTATGATATTATTATAACTATTATATTTTTCCTTATGCTTCAGCTTCTTCTTATTGTTATTATTAATATTATTAATATTATCATTATTATTGTTGTTAATATTATTAATAAAATGTATACAATAATAATTTCAGCTCATTTTTACACGCTTTCTTGGTGGTCCAATTGGTGGGATTTGTTGTGTTGCAAGCGCTCGAAATGCCTCAGCAATTAAATGTGAATGTGTGGTTATCATATTTTGCCAACCGGAAGTTTCCATTACATCAGTGGCATGACTATATATATATAAAATAATATAAAAATAACAAAGTAAGTGAGTAAGCAGCAAGTATCAGCAGCAAGCATAGTAAATGAACTTACGTATTAATGAAATCTATCGTTTGTGCTTTCAATTGATCCGCACTATGGAGATCGGCTAATATTAATGTTTCGGCAGCTGTTTCAACTGAAAGATTAACGCATAATGCCTCCTCACACATAACTTTCAGTTTTTCCAGGGCATACTGTGTTGATAAGAAATAATCGAGAATTAATAAAGAAAAACTCAATTCACATTCATGACTACTCACTTTATCAGCAGCTGCTAAGAGATCATCGGCCATTTTATCCAAATTTGGCGCTTTGCCCGTATAAATAAAACGTAACATTTCCTTTAATACCTCATGATCGACATCGGTTATGGCGACACGATTCAATTTGCGTTCTTCCATTTCATGTTCAAACATTGCAGCAAAGACATCACTGCGTGCTGCAAAATAAAATATTTTTATATATACATTAGCAACTTTGACAATTTGTTGCATGCTTTTTGTTTCAACACATACCAGCTAAAATTGCTTTATGCGCTTGAAATTCTCGTCCACCAACAGCTAATGTAACATCACTAAATTTCTCATTATCAAAGAGATTGCCCAAATCTTCAGAGAGTTTACATTCGGGCACTTTAAATTGTACAATATTTGATTGACCAGAGATATTCACACTGTCAGCAACAACGCTAACTTCACAGAAAATGGTTAATTTATCCTCGGGTAATAGGCCATTGGCTTCGTCGAGTAGAAAATCTCGTCGTATGAATTTTTTGAAACCCCAATCTTTGCCTTGTACAAAACGGTATGCTCTAAAATAAAAGAATTTTTAGTTTTTTGAATTGAATTTGAATTGAATTTGAATTTTGAAACTAACCTCTGTGATTCCATGGCTTTGGTTTCTTCACGTTTCGCATTTAATATAGAAAATTTAAATTTAGCTCTAACTTCTGATTTATTACACGATACTAAAAGTAAATATAACGATAAGTAATCCTTGCTTTCTTCATCCAAGCCTTTTGGATTGACACGTAAACACCTACAGAAATTATAGAATAGAAAAAATGTATTAAACAATTCAATTCAATTTTTCAATTTTTAATACAATTCAACTTACCATTTTAATTTATCATTAGCACCAGCTGAGAATGTAGATGATTTTAAAACTTCACCCATTTCCTCACGACAAAAACTAAAATTATTTATGGTCCACATATAACTGAATTTAACCACTTTCACCTAAAAGAACATAAGAAAATTGGAAAACAAATTTAATTTTCAATTTCAATATGATGAGAACATGTATTTTTTCAATAAATAGTAAATTAATTTAATAATTTTAAAGGAGGAAATGAGGACGTGGAGGCTGCGAAGGAATGCCGTAACGGTCGTACTCTCACCCCTCGTTATTAATGCTTTCTTGTATACTCCTTTCTAACGAAACGTCTCAGGACAGTCTTTGAGTATAATTTATATTACGATGCAAAAGTTCTGGACAAGTTTTCGGGTTTTGATACGAATTTTGAAACGCCAAATAGAAGGCTTGTTACTACCTGCTTTAAAAGAAGTCACCTTATAATAACTGTTTTCTGAAGAGAAATATCTGGCGGTGACCTTAGGTTATAGGGAGAGCTCACATCGAGTTGAACATTTCGCGAGCACTTAAGGTTTTCTGGCAGTGCAAGAAAGCTTTTGGCATGACGTGGGGTTTGAATGCGGTAAGGCTGTATTGGATTTACGATCCTCTAATCAGACCTATTGCGACATATGCTTCGGTGGTATGGTACCGAAGAACTCTGATTAATTCTACAGCCCCTGTCCTGTCCAGACTTCAAAGAAGCATATGCTCGGTCATTACGGATGCGATGAGCACTACTTCCGGTGATGTGCTTAATATTCAACTTGATTTGGTTCCTTTGATTCATTTCAATTCAATTTATCGTACGACGAGAATACGTCACAAGCACATATACCGTTAGCTATCGGATCGGTGCCAGTTATTTTTGATGTCATTGGACGATCATTTGCCCTATTCACGATTCGGACAAGGATATGATGTTATATTATCTGACTGACTGACTGACTAGCACACTTTCTCCACAAGGAGCATAGCGAAAGTCATTTTAGCAGAAGTCTTGGTGATACTCAAGGTGGTTTGCTGGATTATTGAGGGAAAGTGGTGTAAGATCACATTAAAATTTATAGGGATAGTAAAATTGCACTCATGGCATTTGCGAGACCTGCACAATTCTTTTAAGGTGATCAGTAAGTGTAAGATGAAGTTGAATAATGTTGCGAAACCAATCGAACCAGGACACTGTGTTATCGAAGGGTATGGTTTAACTGATAATCTGGACAATAAGAGCTGCTAGAAGTATAAACCCATAATCAACGTCAGCTCTGCGGGATTCCTGTGACTATTTCTTTATTACTAAAATAGTTTTGTGAGAAAATGTGACAAAAGACTGAAGAAATTTCTCTTACAGTTGCGGAGGAACTGAGGATATTGATCAGGATTATAACAGGGCACAGTACGGGTAGACATCACATCTCTCACATCTTCCCTCGAAGATGTGAATACTACGAAGCATTTTCTGTTACTCCCGATAAGATTGTTCGGAAGCGATGTTTTGTATGAAATTTTCGCACTGAAACTGAAAAAGCTAGGGGAGTCCATTTGAGTGAAGTGGAAAGTCAATAATGAAGGCCCACTCTAACGTAAAAGTAGTATCATGAAAACAAAAATAGAGAGATGGAGAGAGAAATATAATAGCGATAGAGAAAGAGAGAGAGAGAGATAGAGAGAGAGAGAGACAGTTAGAACCAAAGAATCAAATTTGTAATTTAATACTCGAGAGAAATTTAATATTTGAATCATTTACAAGGTTTTACATGTTCCTCTACTACATTAGATATGTCCAAAAAACATATGGAATTTCTAGAAAATGCTTCTTGCCGAGCGCTGGATGTTTATTTGAAAGCTCTTTTATCAGAAGAATATACAAAAAAAAAATGCATTTCCTAAATTTCGAAAAAAGGGAATTCTCCTAAAAATTCTTTCTGCGCTTAGAGTAGGAAAAAGTTCTTCAAAAAGAAATTCTGATAAAATTTCAGCGCATAAAAAAATTCTACTCTGCAAATTTGGATGGATCTAATGCAACTACACATTTTTGTGTGTAACAAATGTATGGGAAAATGTAAAAAATACATTTTGCAACAAATACATGGCAAAACATAATGTTATAAGGCGAAACAAAAAAGCAGCAAAGAAAAGAAAGTTGTTGTTGTTATTTTTTTGTGGTTACCTGTGTGTAACACCAGTTCTCAGCGACTGGTGTATTAACTTCCGGCAAAGGTGGCGATGGTACTCGACTAACCGCCATTGTACTACTTGATGCGTGCAGGTTAGATGTGACTCTAGCAGTTTGGCTTGCCTGACATTCGTTCACCGGCAATCTAAAAGTACAATAAAAGAAGAAAATAAAAAATGGGTTTCAAATTACTTGAACGTTTTACAATAATGTAAAAACAAACAAAAAATAGAAAAGAAAAAGGTATATAAATACTTAGTATAATACTTTCATAAATGCGATAAATGAAAAGGTATAAAATACATCCTAAAAAGAGATTATGAGTTTTTTCTTCTCATTCATTTCTTCTTCGTCTTCTTAATATTTCCTAGTATTATATGACAAGATAATTCCATTGAGAATATTATTTGCAAAAATATTATCAATAAATTCTATTCACACGCCTTTAAAAAATTAACCCTGAATAATGTCAATTCTATTATAGCAGTCATTATCATTATAAGCAATGTGAAAGAACTAATGACACTACAGTTGGTCGGGACCGACCGATTTGTACTCTCAATGTCTTGCAAAATTATTATTATTCTACCTACGATATTAATCTGCATATTAAATTGTGGCCGTGGCTCGGTCAATTCGTGTAAAATTATATATATTTACGATATTAACCTACAGGCGAAATACGATTGCCCTAAGAGATACGTTTGGGGGTTTGAATTTTTTGTTAAACTTTCTATGGAAGCTACAAAAACTAATGGGCGTAAATTGTCAATTTCTTATGAAAATTTGGAGCAAAATAATATCAATCTATAGGCCAAATATTGTCCTATATATACAGATTATTGAATGAGTTAAACGGGTTAACATTTTTAAAAATTCCGAGTTTAGTCTCTCTCATAGATATCAATAGCATCTGTATCCTGTATCTGTATAGTTAGCTAAAGCACAATTTGGTTCAAATATTTACATATTCTTCTTCTACAGTTTCAAAAACAATGTGCATTCCTGAAACATTTTGAAGTTTGCGAGTTTAGAGTTTTCGCCAAAATATTTTTTTTTTAGAAATCAAAATTCATGTTTTCAAATAATTCAAATATAAACAATAATTTTTGATTTCATTTAATTGAAATATTCATTATTTGGGTTGTTTGTAAGGTCTTAACACCGGTTGCATTATAAAGGCTCTTCTTACCTTTGTTGATTATATATTATATCCATGATATTATAATCAAATTCAATTGGTATCAATTTATGATCTGAATTTGTTGTTGATGTTGTCGCTAATGTAGCCAAAAAATGTAATAATTTTTCAAGCAATGTTTGTTTAGCCAGTTTGATGCTTGATGTATTATTGCACAATAACAAAAAATAGATAGATACTTTTAGGAGTATATGTACAACAACAACAGCAAGAAAAAATTTCACATATAATTACTGATTAGATTACTTTTACGGTGCAAATTATTATCAACTGTCTAACCTCATCGGCACCAACAAATGTTTATATACACAATTTTAGATACATGTCTGCTTTATCAACAAAGAAATGTTATAGGTGTTGGGTTGTTACGAGCGACGATTATACTTAGATTTTTAATAATTTTAACTTGATCACAATAATAATAAATAATTTCGAACACACTTTTGTTCATCTTTACTCTTATCGACAACAAAAATTGCAAACAAATGTTTATATACACAGTTTTTGAAATACTCAATCAACATGTGGGATTTATGAACAATGTATCAAAGAATATTAGAACGATACCAGCGATGATTATAGATAGATTTTTAATACCTAATCACCACAATATTAACAAATAACAAATAACACAGTTTTTGCTTCTGCTTACTCTTATTAACATCGAAAAAGCAAACAAACATTTCTATACATAATTTTTAAAATGTTTATCAACATGTTGAGGGATATTAAGTCAATACAAGCAACAATTATAGATCAATTTTTAATATTTGATCACCAAACTTTTTGATTGTTCATTTTTTTGTCTGCAAATGAATTTGCCGATAAAACTGGTAAGGTGACGTTTTGGTTCCTAACACAACAACTGTTAAAGTAAAACTAACTGTTATTTTCTAGTGAGTACAAAGTACAAAATAAAATTTAGTGTGTTTATATATCACACACTCAGACACACACACGCACACACAACATACAAGGATCATTTCAAGGATGCATATAGCTACATACAATAGTACATAACATATGAACAATATCATGGCATGAATGCATGTATACAATGTGCCTAAACAAAAGAATCATTACCGAAAATATAGTCGCATACCTACGAGTAGGTATGCGAGTACATAAAAGAGAGAAGACAGATGCAGATGCTGCATTTCATTTCAAACAAAACCAAACAAACAAACAAACAAAAGGACAAAAATTTCAACACAACACTCTTAAAGCATTTCAAGGTGTCACGGATATTCATTCGTACGAGGTGAATGAGTGAGTGTACAACATTTACAACAAAGTGTATATACATTACAACAGTTACCACCATCATCAACGCAAACCAGCAACGCAGCAGCATTTATGGCATTCAATAAATATATTGAAACAACAATAATAAATTGTATGAAATCAAAAGACATATATTAGAGCGGGTCAATATATTGTTTGAAAGAAAAAAAAAAAGAAAAAATTGACACAGATTATATCAAAATTTTTGTATTGAAAAGAAAAAGTCGAAAAGCAGCATTTATCTCCCATTTTCATGCCCTTTAAAGCTTAAACTCGCATTTTTTTTGTAATTACATCATATATATTTAATGAAATGCAAAAAAATTCAGTATAAAGCTGAACTTTAAGGTTCACAATGTTCTGTAATTATGTTTTGTTTCTATTTTTTTAACATTTTAACCCTTTCTCTCCCATTTTCATAAAATTGTTTAAAGAAATGCGATAAAACTAAACTTGAAGACTTTAAGGTTCCAAATATTCTGCGAATATATTTTGCTCTTGTTTTGATTCTAAAATTCACTAGCGGTTATTAAAATCGAAAAATTCATAAACGCAGTCATTGTAAAATCTTAAAAAAAAAGTCTAAATTGTCATTATTTATCACTAATGAAGAATAAAATGTTGCTCACGTCAAAAGTGAAAAATAATTTGACGTTCAAAACATGATTTTACCATGTCAATCATACTGATAAAAAAAAATTAAGGTTCACTCTAATGTAATTATATGTATACCACATGCCATGATACATTTTTTTTTATTGAGAGAGCAAGAGTGAGATGTTGTGTGTTTGTGTGTATATATGAGAGGCAGCAAACATATCAAGAGAGAGAGAGAGAGAACAAACATAACATAAAGGTGTGCTCAAGGTGAAGAAACTGTAAATGTTGTAAGAACAATCACAACAACAACAACATTAAGCACAAGTATGTACTATTTTAAATATAAATATTGTAAGTATCTATGTAGGTTTTATTACAGGGTTAGATAGCAATATTAAATAGCAATTTGGTTCTAATTACATTTTTGTTTTTTTTTTTTTTTTGATATTCAACTGCATTTTTTGTTGTGGTTACTATTACTAGTTACACTGGTGGTAGTCACTTAGTAATATTTTACAACAGAGAACCTTGAATATTATTAATAGAATTCATTATGTTGGGCTCTTCCGGTTTAATTATTAATGTAAAATATATGTGTAATATACATAAGTAAAGAGGATACCAGCAAATTTTAGATGAAGCATCTCATCTGCAGGTCTAAATCATGTGACAAGTATAAATCTCTACATTTGTTAATTTTTTCCTCGCAAATGGTTCAAAAATTAAGTAACCTATAGTAAAATTTTATGAGCAACATTTTTTCTCGAACATATAAAGCTGACAATGGGTTCAAAGAATAAATTTGTCTAAAGAAGATCTATTAAGAGTGGAGTTAATGAGGTTTCTTCAATATATTAACCCTCTGTTGACCCTTGTAATGGATTAAAATTACAATTTCTTTGGAAAGGGTCAAAAATGACCCATAATGGTGGGCAATAATGTATTAACTCCATTCTAAAACTATCTTCTATGCAAGATTATGATACAAAATTCTCAACACAAACGTTCTTAGATGAAAGACGACAAAAATATCGTATCATTTTATTACACCAAAATGTTTAACAATGGATTAAATTAGCTATCAAAATATCATTTGGTATCTATCATATAAAATATCAATAAATTCAAAAAAAAAAAAAAAAAGAAATAAATAAAAGAAAAAAACAGAAAAATATTTCCAAAAATCCACATTCAATAAAATTAGACATGCAACGGCTTTTGTCAATTGTAGCATTTTGTATCCGTTAAAAATTCAAAATGATCAATTTCCTTTTTTGTTATTATATCAGTGATCCATTGATACCATTGATAATTGCTAACAAATCACACATACATATATTTATAGTTTTTATTATTGTACATTCAATAAAAAAAAAAATGTACCCAAATCATAGAACACCTTAAAAGATAGTGTCATATAATTTTATTTGTAATCAGATTAATACCCTTTATGAAAAACAGAAATTTGTAAAAAAAAAACGTTAAATATAAAGCGCATCCCCAAAAAAGAGAAAAGTTTTTAAACAAAAACAAAAAAAAAAAAAACAAGCAGATGTTTTACTTAAGAAAAATACACGAAACCAACTACAACAAATGGTCAACATTATTATCTTTTTTTGATTGTGTTATTTGATTGAAACAGTCGTATACATCCTCACACATACAATTATGTGATGATTACAATGATAATAATGGCGATAAATTTCTTGAATAAATCACCATTAACAACACACATACACACACACACACATATATATACGTACAAGCAAACATTGCTCTCCCTCACTCCTCCCTCTCGCAACATGAGATAGAATACAAAGGCATTAAAAAATCATTGGTGTTATAAAAAAAAGTCATATGTACCTCTGCATGAGTATGTGTAATAAAATTCATCAAAATTATGATAGCCATACACTCCATACATTCATTCGTACACAAATGTATGGAACTACGAACAGAAAAGTTTGAAAGAAATTAAAGAAAAGAATTATTCATGTCGCTTAATGATAAGATCTCGTCTTTTTTGATTTGAAGCTTTCACAAGCAAACATTAAAAGACATTAGGGTGATGGGACATCGAAATGTCCGATTTCGACCACACAAATGTTTCTTGGAAAAAACAACTACAACAATATGTATATTGAAATAAATTCAAGAGAATAACGAAATCAAAGAAGAAGAAGAAGAAAAAACACAACTGCAAAATAAACAAGCAAGGCAACATATGTAGTACGTACATACAAGTCTTGTATGCATGTCAACATTATAAATGTTTGTATACATGCTGCTAGTGATAGAAAGCATATGCACATGTATATTGTGACTATGCATATATTTGTAGACATGAATGCACATGAAAAATTTTATAAAAAAAAAAAACTCAAATAAAAATTTTTATAAAAAAAAAAATCACTCAAATAAAAAATTTTATAAAAAAAAATTACTTAAATAAAAATTTTTTTCATTTAGAAAGCTTACTTTCGAAAAAAAAAAAACGTTTGTTCTGGAGGTAGACGTGTTATTCATCCGATAGCACATGCATTTTCGTATGTACCGAATTTCAGTCTTATAGTTTTATATATTCGAACCCAAAGTACAGCCAAGAACATACTTCTGTATGAGAGATAGGCGTGGTTTTTAAGCGATTTTGCCAATTTTCGAGCTTGTTCATTTATTAACAAATACAATGATATTTGGGTGCCGTAGTTCAGTGGTTAGTGCGTTGATCTTCTGATACTTTCGCGCGTAAAATGTGAAAACGTACATTCAATAGCATACTTTTGTATGGAAGATCGGCGTAGCTTTCATCTGATTTCGCCCATTCACGAACTTATCCATGCATTGGTGAAAGTAATTGTATGTACTAAATTTCGACAGACATGGATAAATCGATTCAAATTGTGACTACCACAATAGTGGCATATATTTAAATGGCATTTAACATAAAATTTCAACTAAATATTTGAATAAAATGATATACTAATAAAAAATTACGATAAATTTTATTGTAAAGCATAACCATTTTCTCCGACATATGCAAAGATTTGAGCTATACATCCGAAATAAATAATAGGTATAAAAAAAAATGAGGAAATAATGATGTATCATTTCGTGTATGTAAATTGTTATTGCATGCAAAAAAAAAAAAAAACAAACAAAAAAGGTGTTATGAAAATTTAAACATACACATATGTACGTTAATTACATATGAATAAAAACAACAACAACAAAAGGAAAGCCAACAAACTTCACTTTAGCAGATACTTTCCAACAAAAAATGCTGTATTCATACGGCATATAAAATATAATCATAGATAGATAGATAGTAGTAGTAGTAGTAGTAGTAGTAGTAGTAGTAGTAGTAGTAGTATTATGCAACAAAAGATGTATTCGTATAAGAAAGCTCGATTTCCCTTTTAACTTTCCCAAATGCTACTGCAATATCAACAACCCCAACAACAACAGCAACAGCAATAGCAACAGCAACAAAATGATTGTACATATTGTACATTTACATTTTGATCATCAAAGAGCAAAATAATATAAATGCGCTTGCGCGCAAATGGAAAATATTTCAAAACAATACGTTTATGAATAAAGCAATCAACCAGCCATTCAGCCAACCAACCAGCCATCCATCCATCCAATCCAACCAACCAACCCACCACCAACATGCCATACAACAATTGTTTTTCTCCCATGCGATCTTCCTCGATTTTAGTGAAAATAACGTCATAATGTGTGATTGTTGCACGAATTTTCACTCTGTGCAACAACAACAACAACAACAACAACAACAACAAACAACATTAGCCATTTAATACAATTTTCCCTCCTTTCACAATTTTCCCCAAAATAATTTCGTTGCTCGATGAAAAGCAAAACAAAAAAATTCATTAACAACAACAACAACAACAACAACAACAACAACGTGCACTCACATTAATAGAAAATATATACATTGTTGTTGTTGTCGTTGCTTTCAATTAATTGAAGAAAACTTTTTCTGCAACAAACAATAAGCAACAAGAACAACAACAACAACAACAATAGCAATAGGAGCAACAGCAGCAGCGTAAACAATTTAATTTAAATAATTTCAACTTTCATGCTTGCAACATTTACAACAACAACAACAACAACAGCAGCCACAACGCTAAACATCTTCAGGAGACATATGAAAAATCAACAATAACAACAACAACAATAATGCGAAATAGTAAAACACAAACAATACAATACAACAACCCAGCAAACATTATTCATATGCTTTTACGACTGCATTACATTTTGTAATTAAATGCTACAGCAGGATTTTTTATTAAAAAAAAAAGGGCTAAACTCAAAGTCAAGCACTGCGACCTTAAACACCTCCAATTAATTCAGGAATTAATATCACATATAATTGACAACAAGTAATGCAAGGATTAATGTAATGATAATGATCATATGTATACTATTATAATTCGATTACATGCAATGTAATGGTTATTCGCAATATTTTTTTATATTTATTTGAAATATTTGAATATGCAATGAGTATAATGTTAATATAATAACATTGATAATTGATTACTCTTTCGATTACATGTAGATTACAGATTACATTACAATTACAATACAATAATTCACTGTTTAAATACAAAATTTAATTAACCAATATTGAATATTAAATAAAAAAAAAAAAAAAAGAATTCAATACGACGACTATTTATTTAATTATTTTCCATTACAGAATTCATTACTTGTATATATTACTTGAGTATATAAACTTCTCTTAATACCATTGAATATAAGCGATTACCTCTAAAGTCATTAAATAAAAAATACATTCAATATGACGATTACTTATTTCATTATTTTGCAACAATTACTGAATGCATTATCAACACATATATTCCATTATAGAACTCATTACTTGGAATGACTTCGACTGTAAGTATAAAAACGTCTTCTAAAACCATTTGATATAAGTGATTACTTCCAATGATAGAATGTTCTCAAAGTAATTCATTCTATAATTTAAAAAATTGATCGATGAAAATCACGATTACCTTTGACATTACATATGTACTTATATAGTTAAGCAACACTTTTGCTGGGTAGCACCCATTTGTGATGAGCAAAAGTGAGAAGTGAAATTCGTTTTGTTGTGATTACAATATTTTTTTTTTTTTTTAATATTTCTTTTGCTTTCTTTACAAATTGGTTGTGTGATCTGTAGTACTTCCGCTAAAATTTCTACACTCCCACAGCATATGTTTATATACAATGTTTACTTGCATGCATCGGTGAAAAGAGAAGTTTTCAAATAGTGGCAACATGCCGACGCAATGGAAAATATAGTAAAAAAATACTAAATGAAATGCATCACAATAGCAACAATAGCAGTGTGAGAAAGAAGCAAAAAAGCAAGAGATCTTAATATAAGAAAATTGAAAACAACAACTCAGTTAAAGTTATGAGAGTAGCGAACGTAGTAACATCAATGCAATATGCAATCTGGCTCTCATTCTCGCACTGTGTTGCGCTCTGTTACTGAATGATGTACTCATTTCAAAGAGTGCGACAACTTAGTGTATTTCTACACTGTCCAACAATTTTTTTTTCTAATCAATTTCACTGCACACAATGATGTTGGTGTTGGTCTAGATTTCTAACGCTTAAAACGATGAGTATTCTTTTATCAAAAAATCATTGTGCTGAAAGAAAGCATTAAAGTGACGTAGTTCACCGGCTATAGCGTTGGTGTTCTAACCTATAGGTAGTGCGGTCAGTACCCGACTGAAGCACAACTTTAATATCGAAAAAGATTTTTCTTTCGAACAGTAAGTAACCTGTTAAGTAGTGTCGCTTCGAATAAATGCTTTTCAAATTTTTCAAATCAGAATTACATAATGGGTGATTTTGTTTTTGGCAGCTCAGCTGTTTTCGTGTAACATGTTACTGTCAAACATGTTCACTTTGGTCTATAATTTAACAATGAATCGACTTGCTAACGAAAAACGCTTGCAGATTATTGAATTTTATTATCAAAATTCAGCAATGAAGATCATTTCTGGTTGAATGGATACATGAACTATCAAAATTGCCGTATTTGGTGTGAAGAGCAGCCAAAAACATTGCAACAATTGCCAATGCAACCCGAAAAATGCACTGTTTGGTGTGGATTCTTGGCCGGTGGCATGATTGGACAGTATTTTTTCAAAGACGACGAAAGCAGGAACGTTGCTGTCAAATGCGAGCGCTACCGTGCGATGATTACAAATTTTTTTTTTGCCTAAAAGGGAAGAGCTGGACTTGGCTGACATGTGGTTTCAACGAGACGGTGCCACATGACACACAGCACGCGAAACAATGGCCCAATTGAGAGGCGAGTTCGGTAAACAGTTCATTTCCCGTTTGGGGCCAGTCAATTGGCCGTCTAGATCGTGCGATTTAACACCTTTAGGCTATTTTTTGTGGGGCTATGTTAAGGATCATAGGGATATAGGGATAAACCCGCAACGGTCGACGCATTGGAAGCCAATATTGAAGAATTTATTCGTGAGATACCGGCCGATATGTAGGAGAGAGTATGCCAAAATTGGACCCAGCGTATGAACCATTTGAGGCGCAGCCGCGGTCAACATTTACATGAAATCATCTTTAAACATTGAATTATATAGATCGTTCTATCGACTCAAATAAAGATTTCATACATTTCTCTAAATTTTATGGCGTTTTTTTTTTAAATCAAATCCGAAGGCTCTTTAAAAAATTACCCTGTTTATTCTATAAATCATACTTCAAATAATTTAATAAAATTTTGTTTGACTGTGTTATGATCAAATAAAAAAAAAAGGTGCATAGGATTATAATAAAAAAAATGCCCATTTTCCCCCCCCTCTCCGTTTTATTAGAGGAGTAATCATGCATTCGTATAGAAAACACAAATAAAAGCAGATAAGAGAGTGAAAATTGCAACTCAAGTATGTAATGAGTGAGTATTGGCGTCGCGATTAATATAACACTAATTCATAATTTTATAATTAACCAGATTAGACGATTATTCACTTAATCGATCGTATGATACGCTTTATTAAAATCATTCAATTTCAATTTCCAATATATAAAGGAAATTTCATTTCGTTGCAAAAATCAGCTAAATAAAATGTGTTTTAATCAAATTTAGGCAAATTTTTATTTTGAAATAGTTGATTTCCACTTCAAGGCAACCAATTTGGGTCATCAAGTTTGAGAAAACAAAAATTGAATGTGTTTTTTCCCAACACTTACATTAAAAATCATATAGTTTTTAATAAATAATACTTAGAAAATGTTTCACTTTTAAACTCGTCTATTATATACACACATTTTATATATAAAAGGGAAAGAGAAATAATTAAAAAAATTTTTTTTGGTGAAATTATTAATTAAGAAATTACATTTATTGTAATATATGCCACCTACGCCACAAAAAAAAAATTATTACTAAAAAAACCTTTAACTGAAAGTTTGATATGATTTAGTTTGCTTTGGTTTGCCATGGTTTAATGAGTAGGTGATATCAACATGCATTCGCATGTACTCGTACATACACATATAAATACAAGTAGAAGCATACATGAGAAAAAGAGAAAATTATAATTAACACCAACAACATATTGTATATTTTTTTATTGTTGTAATTTTACGTAATCTTCCCAACATGGGCTAGTAACAGAGTATATGCGAATAACTCTTAACCAATTTCGTTGTTGTTGGTGTTAACTTTGTTCCATTATTTACTCAGCTCATGCTGTTGATAAATGAACTTATTGTCTATTATTGTTATTACTTATTAGTGTTATTGTTATTATCGTTGTAATATACAATAATACAACACTAAAGCAATGTACAAGTAGGTACTAATACCTATGCATGACTTTGTGTATTTAATCAATTTCACTTATAAACAACAACAACAACAAAACAGTTGACCTATTGTTCATACTCGTAGTGCATACTTTCATTTCCATGATTACAAAACAATTTGTCGCAGTTGTTGTGGCAGCTAAGAAAACCACTTTACACAATTATATAATAATATGGAGTCCAACAAACAAGACGATGATGCATTCAGTTGCAATTCATACAATAAGAGTGTACAATTTCATGAAATTATCATGCAACGTTTTATTATACATGAATCAATTGGCCCAACTACGAACATCAAACGTGTTGCAACTACATCAAATAATATCATACTTGGATCAATTGATCCAAACATCAAAATGTCCTGATGAACATCAAACGTGTTGCAACTACATCAAACAATATCATACTTGGATCAATTGATCCAAACATCAAAATGTCCTAATGAACATCGAACGTGTTGGAACTACATCATGATATTACTATGAAAGGCAATTTATCCAACTACATCAATAATTATGTCTCCTTACAACAAGTGCTATGAACATCGAACGTGATGCAACTATTTAATGCCATTATTATTCAAAATAATCAAACAAATATCACTGGGGTGCAAAAAATCGAATATAATCGATCAAATGGCAATAGAAGAAGGGTACAGAACATCGAACGTGTTGCAACTGCTTGGATCTATTGGTTCAACTACACTATTGATGACGCTTCTATGCAACAATAGTACAATACATCGAACATGTTGCAACTACTGCAAGAAACTACATATTTTATTATCAACACCGATGAGAAAAATCGCATTAAGGGACTGAATTATTTCTGAATTGTCCGTAAAATATCAAACTTTCACAAGAAAATGTCTAACGGGTCAAACGGGATCAAATAAAATCGGTGCTTCACGTGATTATCAAACTTAGCATTTTTGCTAGTAGAACGATCTACCTCCCAAGAATGGATAGGTCTACGTCCCGGAAGCACTCGACCACGTGGTCTACCAAGGTCCTTTCAACACAGCAGAATACAGAAATGCTTTGCACGGGAACAAAACTAAGCATTTCCGTATTCTTGCTGCTACAACAACCTCCTCTAACGACTAGGGAGTATAACTCGACCAACGCTTGCTGACCTCAACAATAATAGAAATCATGATGCTGGCTGCTTTATTCCTGGGGCCTAAGAATTTCGAAAAACTAAAATGAAACATAAAAAATGTACGTTTATTGATGATGACACATTACCGAGCTCAGCGCTCAGACGATTGGCCATCCTGTTGTCAGCAAGGATCATCTAAGGCCATGTCCTTAATTTCAGCCCACTAAAAGTTGAATGACGAGTCCAAGGTTCTGTATTGAGTTGTGCACTCAAGACCACAACATCATCATTCTCATCAGTTATGGTGATAATTAGCAAGTCAATCTCATGAAATTTTTGCACAAACTGTGCAGGTTTCATTTCGGCCAAAACTTCTTGTCAATGAACACACTGCTTGGGCAACACACCACTCACTTTGGAAGTAAGTTTGCAAGATACCCCAACATTATTCAAGCATAAAGTGATTAATTTCGTTCCGCGGAGATATGAAACTGATTGACAGTCAAGATTTTGAGCGGGAAAGAGCTGTCAGTGTTAACATGTCCTGTGATAAAACAAAAAAAACAACAACAATGGGGACCACCGATTGAAAAATTCATTTGTTGTTCTATTTGTCTAAATAAATTGGAAATATTTTCATTCAACTACAGTCCAGCGACTCATCCTTACAGGTAACCGGTTATTAACCAATTAAGAATTAGATCATTAACCGTTAGGGTATAAGTGCATATGTAAGTACATACATTTTTATTATTACAACACCTCTTTGATAAAATACCAAACGACAATGACTAGTATGTATCTATAAAATTTTATGAAGTGTAACTAAATAAATTAACAACTACAAACACAATAGCTTTGGTTTGTGCAACTTCACTTTTTTTTTTTTTATTTATCATTCAGTTTACGTTTTCGCTTTTGTTGCGAGTTATGTAAACGTAAATGAAAACGGAAAAAAACAAAACAATCAACTCCAATACTCGTGTGCTATTTGTTGCTGCTATTGCGCAAACTGAGGATTTGTTGTGATTACTGTTTGTTTGAATTTTACTCCAAAAAAAAAAAAAAAAAACAAACTTACAAACTACATACTAATTATATGCAAGATTATGCAATTATATTGACAATATGATTAGATACAAAACTCGTAATATGTATTTGTCCAACACTTGTTGGCTTTACAAAGTGAAATCATCTGAATCTGAAATTGCTCGACAGCAAGATCTTGTGGAAATTGGAAGAAAGTATGAAGCTAACTTTGTGGTATTACAACAACGAATCTAGTTGGTCTGTTCATGGTAATTCAACGGGAAGTGACAACACCAATCAATCGAATCTAATCTATATAGTGCTTAGCACACTAAGATACATTTGTGCGACGTGATCGTGTTATGAATGGATGGTCCTAAAACTAACAGAAAACTTTCAGGCGGCCAAGTATCAATTATCACTCATTTTTTCTCCAATGTGTGGGATGAATAATCCATGCTTCCATACCGAATTTCATTATTTCACCTTTTTTAGTTTTGAAGATATGAAAGCGACCATGCCCACGTTTGCTATCAATTCATTTTTATGCGCTGTGTATAAAGCAGGATTTACTTTAGATTGTGATTAGAAAATGATCACGCAAAGTGAAATCATCCCGCACACTGTCACTAATTAGTGAATGATATTGAAATGAATGAATGAATGACCATATGTTAGAATTTTTCACTGCATCTTCCCTTTGGATGTGGGTACGACTATTTCATCAAAAGTTTGCATCAAGTAAATATGATTTATCATTCATCATCAGTGTAAGTACGCTTTAGATGAAACAAAAGTGAAAGGCTATTTACACTTTTCACCTTGGATGATTCGGAAGCATTTTCATGACAATTTTTTTTAATGTAGGCAGACGGCAAATGAGCCCTGATGGAAAAACAAAATGTTTTGTGTTTCTAAAGGAATGCTATATAGTTGATCAAGCTGACGTTTAATTGAGAATTTATCCAACACTCTGGTACGGCAATTTATACGACAAAAAAAAAAAACACTAAGTCCTATTCAGAGCAGTTGTATTGTATTGTTAATATGGTCGTAGTTTAATTGTGTAGTGTGCGTTGGTCTTCTATGCATGAGACGTGAGTTGGAACCTCCTCGTCCGCGACAAACGGTACCACCATCTGATAAACAATTGGCAATTCCTTCGCCATTAACAAGATGCCATGGAAAAGATTCTGAATAACACATGTAATAAAAATGTGATGTCACAAAAATTCTGCAGTTCAGAATCGGCCAATATAAGTAGGTACCTTCCAATATTGTCGAAATTTAACGCACTCAAAGGTTCTTTAAAGCCTATTAAAATGTTGGAGTTTTGTATTTTTTGCCAAAAAAAAAAAAACAACAAAAAAATCTCAACCCCAGAAATATTGAATTACTAATTTTAAAATTTGTTGTTGTTGTAAAATTTAAATTATTTTGATTTAGATTTTTTTTTTGGAAATAAAAATTTAAATTAAAATTAAATTATTTTCTTGAAAAATTGAAATTATTTTGATTTAGATTTCTTTATTATTTTTTTTTTTTTTTTTTTTTTTTTGGGAAATAAAAATGATTCACTGATTTTTATTTTAGGTAATAGATCAAAATTAATATAAGCCATGTCCATAAATCGACAAAAAAATAAATAATTTTCTGATCAGATTTTTTTTTATTCTAATATAAAAATCATTATATATTTTATTCGAATTTTTCGAAAGAAAGTGGAAGATAGTTCAGCAAGAATTCTTCAGACCTTATTGCTTGAGTTTTATATTATCTCAGAAATAACAATGATTTTGTTGTTGTTGAAACATACAAATTTTGTTTGATTAAATTTTTTTTTGCGATCAAAATCATTATGATTATGTTCAATGCCCAAAAAAATTAAAATTGTTCTTTGAGAAAAAAAAAAATATAGATTTTTATTTATTTTTTCTCTAAAAAATAAATATCAGATATTCTTGAAGTTTTATTCCTTTGCTTAGAAATAAAAATAATTTTTTGATTTTGCACAAAAAATTTAAAATTGTTCTTTGAGAAAAAAAAAAATTAGTATTTTATTAATTTTTTCTCTAAAAAATAAATATCAGATATTTTTGAAGTTTTATACCTTTGCTTAGAAATAAAAAAGTAATATTTTGATTTTTATTTTTTTTATTGGAAATGATTGAATTATTTTTTTCGCCTCAAAATAGAAATCATGATTTAAAATTTTTTTTTGTTTTCTGAGAAATTGATTTTTATTGCTCTGGAAAAAATAAAAATGGCAAAAAAAAAAAAAACTATAAAAATTGTTTTATTTCGAATGAATTTTAGTACATACATAATTACACGAGTCAATTAAAGAAAATAATAATCTTTTCACTACACTCCAGTTTTTTGTTTGTTTGTTTGTTTGTTTATTTTTTCTGTTTTATTAAATTCAAAAATTTCCCTATCCAGCATAAAAACATACACATAGCTTTCACTGTATTTCGATATGCCTATATTGGATGTAGGTACAATGTATTCATTTGATAATCTACGCTTCGATTGTTCGCACTCACACTCTCCATCTTGAGCTCTCCTCTTACTCGAGTCATCACCACTATTTGCCGCCTTTTGCCATGTGTTCCCATTTAAACAATTTGAAATGCATTAAAATACGATTGCTGTGTAAATTATTGTTATTGTTATAGTTGTTGTTGCTGCTTGATTGTATAATAGTTTTCACAAAATTTCTACAACAAGCATTTATGTACGTACAGCAAAAGCAAGCAAAAAAAAAAAAAAAGAAATCCAAAAATGAAAAAGAGAGAGCGACCCTCTATGCAAGAGAGAGTCGAAAGCGATCATAAAAATACACGTGAAAGCTAAAAAGACCAAAAATAAAAACAATCATCATCATCATCATCATCATCACTATCATCATATAATGAATGTAATAAATTGTTTTTATTGTTGTTGTTTGCATGTTGCTTGCATGGTTACGTCGTCGATGTGCAACAGCAAACACAAATTCCCAAACTCTATGCAAAAGTGTTCAGAGAGAAAAAGAGCTCACAATCGAATGAGAAAATAAATAAATAGCGTGAGAATTCGATCAACAAATATTGTAAATGAAAGCAGAGAAGTCAGCAATAACAGCAATGTTTGACGTCGACGTTAATGTTAACATTAATGTTATGCATTTAGCAGCACACACACTCAGAGAGAGAGAGAGCGCGCGAGAGAGGCGAGAACAAATATTCAAACACTCAAAATGATTCGAGAGTTTTATGCAAACCAAAACAACAAAAAATTATATGAAACGAAACGAGAGAAAAGCACATGGCTGCGCAGCATGTGAACGCTCCAGTAAAAGCGCGTGCGCGCAGGGGACAATCAATAATGACGCCGCTATATTGCTACATTTTCTATTTTGTTTAGCTTGCATTATTGGCCTTTCTCCGCACTTTCTATACAATAATATGTGAGGTATACAAAAATGAAAATGCTGTTTTCACGTTGCGGCAACGACACACAACACACACACACACACACACACACACAATAAAACATATGGTACATACACAAAACCCAATAATACTTATTTACTTACTTACTACTAATAATAATAATGATAATTTCACATTTTGTGCTTTCTTTTCATATCGTTTCACTTCAATTTCTATTCGAAATTATGATTTCTTTTATTGGAAACATATTTTATGTAGGTCCCTACATGGTATATATTTGAATATAATCGTAAGTGCACATATTAAAGAGCTGATAACTGCTTGGTGTTAAGGTCAACACTATAAGGTAAGTTGATCAAAACTTCCCAACCAAGCTCCTAGAGTTTCTGGCAAGTCACTACAGATGTGTGTGTGTCCAGAGGCAGTACAACATCTCTTCTATTGGCCAATTCTGACCCTCTTTGCTCAATTAAACAATCCATTAAGCTCCGAATTTAGTGTTTGAACTTAAAAGATTCCTTTCCAGTCTCAGAAAAAGCCCCCAGATCCATCGTTTTCGAAAAATATTGTCATATGTCGCCTTTTCCTAAGCCCCAGGGCCAAACCGTTTATGAAGTCAGACAGTTTCGTATGCTTTGCCATACGGCAATTCGAGCTATCTTATCTTTTTGTATCAATTCGTTCGGCATCCAGATATTGAGCTTCTTTTTGAAGTCGAATTTTAATTCCTGGGCGATATTACGACTGGCAACATTCATAGTTACTATGATCATTTCCAAAACATTTACTTTGTTTGCACAAATTCTTTGCTCTTTTTCACAGTAACCATCACCAATATAATATTCGGGTTCTCTTAGCTTCCATCAGATATTTTGGTAAGAATATCTGAGTGGTCGAAAGAGCGAACAATTAATATTTACAACAATAATGATTGCAGAATTTTTGATGACAATAATCATATGTACTGCTATTACTTTTACTAAATCTCCGTATGGCGGGTCTGATTGATTGACTGACTGCCTAATATAGGTAGACACATTCACACTCCCAGTCTAATGATGCTGATGTTCGCCGATGATTCGCAATGAAATTAAAATAACTTTCCAATTTTTGTTATTTCTATTCCCCCATCATGCATACTCGTCGCAAGCTTTCCCTCCATCACCTACATACACCTCCTCCTATTTTACATTTTCACAATTTTCAAAAACAAAACAAAAATAAAAAAAAAATGCAAAAAAAATAAAAAAAAAAAGGTTTTGCTATTTCGTGCGATCATTTGAACTTTCCCAAAATATATTGTATGATATAAAAACGCGCGCGCTTTCGCAAAAAAAAAAAAAAAAAAGAAACTGTATACACATGCACTATAGCGATTCGTACGAATATTATTTACAATACAACAACAATGACGACAAGAGCTAATTAATTAATGTGGCTATCGAATGCGTGTGTTGTTTGCCATTTTAAGCTGCTTTTACACATGTTAATTAAAGCACACATGCACATGGGTAAAAACAGAAACAAGTCAAAGAGCAACAACACTAAGCAATGTATTTACTATGAGCATTGACAACGGGTATGTAGTGAAAAGATTGTGAGTGAGATAGTGGAGAAAAATTGTTCGTCTCTCTCTTGAATCGGAATAATTAATCAAAATATATTATCTCGCGATTACTTATGTTTTCCCTTCAACATTGAATTAAAAATCACTAATTCATTTTCAAAATTCATGTTTTTATAAAACTGACATTTTGTAGAGGAGCCCCTTGCGGGATCGTGATAGGTGGTAAGTAGATAGGTGAGGCAGAGAAACTAATGGGCGTCTGTAATTTCTGGGCAGCTATGTGGATATTTGTCGATTTTTAGATCTTCTTGTGTTCATTTTATATAAAAGCCCGCATAAAGATTGATATGAGGTAGCAAGCTCGTTTCAGAAAAATGTTAGAAAAAAGAATAGGGATCGGTGAAAAATTTGAACCCACAATGGGTACCCAGGGATCGCTGGCAGTGAATTTCGTAATGATAACAATTTTGTATGAGAGTTTACAAAAGGGTTTGAGTTGGAAGTAGGTAAGTTCGGGAAAAATGTCGGATAAGCAAAATCAATGGGAGTCGCCTTTACATTACAAGATCATAAATATGATTCTGAGTATTTTAATGAATGTTTCAACCATTCATCAAATAGTTTTTAAGGTTGCAGACGTAAAACGGCCTGGCACATAGACAAACCATACCCAGATTTCCATTCTGCGGCCCCAAATATTCATAGAAATAAACCTTCGGTGGGAAGACCTCCAGTGGAAGGATAAAATACTGGGGAAACAGTCAGGGCTTGGAACTTCTAACTGCGAAAAAAACAGAGATGGCTGTCGAAGTAAATGACATTCGACCCAAATCTATTTTCGAACATAATGGCTTTAAAATAAGTAAGTAGTAAGTGCAATCGCTTGGAGCCGTAATGCTCTGAAATATACTGAGATTGATAAAGAAAAACTAATCAAATGTTTTCTTTAGCAGTTTTCATATACCTCAGGGTCAATTATAGTCTTCTTCAGTGTGACAATTGCTCATGGTGTTAATAAGTGAGACTGTTATAAGAGAATTGAAAATATCATCTTAAAATCCACGACACCTTTTCTTCAAATTAGGCAATCTTTGACGCTAAAATTCTAGATAGATCGCTACGCCACTCAGCTCTTTTGTTTCCATCAGCCTCTAAATCGAAATGATCGTTTTAAAAAACGCAACCATCTAACACTGATCATACATTCCAAAATCGACGGAACTAAAACCAAAACTTTCAACTTTAAATATTTAAATCATTGTTAATTAAGTTTATAGCAGCAACTTCTGTTCTTCCTTCAAATTAGCTTCAGTCGAATGACTCTGATGAATGGATCAACAGACTCAGTGACTGACTGACTATTATACATGCGCTCCCAGCAATTATCACGATAATAGACTTGCTATATTCATCCCCTCAAAAAAGCTAAAACAAAAAAAATACAAAAAAAAAAAAAAAAAAATTTGCAACAACAACAAACATGTCAGAGCCGAGAGATATCAATGCCAAAAAATGTGGCAATCAACCAAGCACACTTCCGCATACAATTTCCGTAGATTAAACAACAAAAAAGTCGTAAAATAATACGATTAAAGTGAAATGTTATATGAATAGGTATGTACAAGTATTTACAGATATATTTACGAAAAGAATGGGGAACATAATGTGGTGTACGTATAAAATTAAATAAAAGCAAAAAAAAAAAAAAAAGTGAAAGGAAAGGAAAAACTGCCATGACAAATGTTCATTATGATGATGACGATGTTGACAGAGAAACGAGAAAGATCAATACTTTTCGCTCACCACCAAAAGGCATGACACAACGGTGCTCATATCTCACCACAGTTCCTCACATACAACACCACACTATACACCTGCTTCAGCCAGTCCAAGGTTGAACAAATTATTTATTGAATTCTACCACCCAGTTATTATTTATTAAATAAAATGAAAATTTATAATTTGTAATGATCCAAAGGGCAACGAACGAATTGTCGGGGTCAAGGCAACCGCCTTGATCCCCAATCTCATGGTGCTCAAAGCGCACGTATCAAAACAACGGGTTGGTAAGTACCCCGCAGAACTAACAGACTAGAAAACTGACTTCTAGGTCGTACGGTACCAATGGGGCACGTAACTGGACGTGTTACCCTTCTTGGTGAAGATCGAGGCCCAGCTAATACCTCTGCTGGCACCCGTTGCCAATGCAACTTCACATCGAACACATGCGCGTGCTACATATAATTGCTCTTCCTGCGTAACTTTGGGTTTTAATCACAGCCACCATCACGAAGGGTCGTTCCCAATGATCAGGTGTCTACTACTAGTTTCAGCTTTATCTAGCTGCGGCAGAACCAAAGGGCAACGATTTAGCAGTGTTTATCGTGAGCACCTACCAGTATGGCCTTATGTCACGACGAATAAAGCGTAATGTATCAAATTGAAGCGTTGATAAGCGCTCCGCAGGATTGGAAAATCAGAAGCCAACATCCAGGTTCTTACGTTACCAATTGGTGAACGTTGAATAGACGTACTACCCTCCTTGGTGGGGATCGAGGCCTACCTAAAACCTCTTCTGATGATCTTTGGGTTACCACAACCATAACGAAAACCTCCCCGAAGGGCCGTCCCCAACGATCAGGCTGGAGAGATTCCAACCTGATCACCCGTGCTATCAAATTTAAAGTCTTTTGGTAAGACCTCGTAGCCGAAGCTACTGCCAGTTTCAGCCCCTTTCAGGGAGAACCAAAGGGCAATCATAGACAATCCAAATACCGCCTGATCACTTTCCACCTCTGAGTAGAAGATTGATGCATTGAGTTTCTTAGAGAAAAGTCTTTGCATGGCTTCTTGCACTGGCTCGGTCATATCGAATAACACCCGTATAACACATACTTTTACAGTTGGGCACTATAATCTCCGCTCAGAGGTTAGTATGCTGGCCTTCTGATCTGTAGGTCGTGGGTTCAATGTACTGTTGAAGCATAAATTTCATATCGAAACCATTTTTCTTTCCAACGGTACCAACCCGTCGGCAAGCAATTGGCAATTCTTCCGGCAGAAAAAGTGAGGTCACAAGGGTTCTGCCATTTGGAACTGGCTAAAATAAGTAGGTCCCTTCTAATTATTGTATTGGAAGAGAAGCACCGCCAAAGCGCCTTTGAGGCTTAAAAATGCCACATAAATTCTTTTTTTTTTTTTACCATAGTCGGCAAAGAGGCTTGCTTGCTGTGCTTCTCTTTAAGCATTGTTGTGCGTATTTAATTTACACAGCAATGAAAGGAACCTAATTTTATCAGCCGATTCCCAATGGCACAATTTTTCAAACCTTTGCCACAGGGCAGTTTCAAACGTGTTTATTTTCTTCGTGGTTGTCTGCAGTGATGACTGCCACAAGAATTATCAATTGCTTGATGTCTACTTAGGTGGGCAACCGTTTCAAAAGAAGAGCAAAAAAAAAAAAAACAAACATGATCGATTTATTCGCTTGGATTAAAACCAGTTTTTATCCCTGGCTTATGAACCCTTACATTGAATAAATCATCATGAGATGATGAACTCTAAACTTAAGGTTATACGCTTAATATATGCGCAAATTTAATTACAAAGAAAAATATATAAAAAAAATCATAATAAAAAATCACAAAACAAGAACAGAGAATCGAATGAAAATAAAACAAACTAAAAAAAAAACCTCATTTTATCAATGTTCTTTGTTGGCGTTTTGTTGCTGTTGTTCACATTATAATTTGTACCCACTATGAGTCATGAATTTATTAACGATCAGGCAGTCAGCAGCAGCAGCAGCAGCAGCAGAAAAAAATATATAACAAAAACTGCGATTAAAGCAAAATCAGCAACACACAATTTCTTTTTTGCTTTCTTTCTTTTGTTGATATCAGCAGAAAATTTTTGTCTTAAATAAACAATAAAATAAAACATTGCAAACAAGTAATGGGGCACAAGCACAGTTGTAGTCGCAATGTATAATTCTAGCACATGGCCAAATTAAAAATGTTGCAAAAAGAATCATTTTTGATTTTTAACAATCACGCCATTTAAAAAAATTAAACAAATGAAAATATAAAGTAATTCTTAAAAGAATTACTTAAAAAAAAAAAAAAATAAAAAAATATCATAAATACGAGTATATCAAAATTATGATGATTTTGGGGTTGAAAATATATTCATTCAAAAAATGGGCGTAAACTGAAACTTTGAATTTTGTTTTTATACTTTCGTGCGCAAAGTGTGAAAACATGCCTACTGTAGCATAATTTTTTATGGGTGGTAGGCGTGGTCTTTATCCGATTTATTTACGAACGCGTTTATTAATTATTAACAGCTCAAAAGCGTTAAATTTTCGTGCGCCAAGTATGAAAACATACATTCAACACCACACTTTTGTATGGGAGATAGGTGTGATTTTCATTCGATTACGCCCATTCATGAACTTATTAGTTCGTTGGTGAAAATAATCTTATGTTCCAATTTTCAGTTTGTTCGCTCAATATTTGCGGCAGTTATAGAACAGAAAGACAGATAGACATGGCTAAATTGACTCAGATCGCCATTGTGAACCTTTTATGTGTTGCAAACGTAACAACGAATTCACTAAGTCATTGACTCTTTGAATATAGGGTACAATAGTGAAACAATTCAAAAAAAAAAAAGAATCAATCGGTTAGTCAGTTAGTCAGTCAATCAAGCATGCAAATAAAATAATACAGAAATATGTGGAGAAAAAAACTAAAACAAAAATAATTATTAAATAAATACCAAAAGGTTACCACAGAATAATCAGAATAGACCAGCAGCAAAAGTACAAGAGCAGCCGTCATTAATGGACAACGACAATGACAACGTCGATATATGTACATAAGTGAATTGAGCTGACCTAAATGAACAATAATATGCACTTACATACGCCAACCATACTAACCATACATATCTAGTTCGTCGTTATTGTTGTGGGTTGAAAGTTGTTGCTATGTACGAATGTACCCAATTCAAAATGCAATCACTTCCAACACTAGTGTATGAGTTTATCGTGCAACAAAGACTAATGACTAGAGTGCTCCAATTAGAGATAATTGGGATTACTTTAGGTGCACATAAATGTATGTCAATAGAATTGCGCTAGACGACCAATTGCTATGACCATTGACTCAATCAAAAAAATAATTGCAACATGTTGTAAGTTTGAACAGGTTGCATCACTCAAAGGAATATGATACAACATGTTGGATGTTCATATGGCGAAAAATATCACCACAACAACCACATCGAACATGATGCAACATCGCTTCGGAGTAATCGAACATCATCAAACTTCTACAAATTGGATGGTTAATACATCTAAACATTGATTTCTTCTGCACTTTTGCAAAATGTTGCATCATTCAAAAGCATGCTGATGCTCGTGTAGGCTTTTATTTTGTGACGAAAAAAAATCACAACAGCAACATCGAACACGATACAACACCGCTTTAGAGTTCATACACCTAAACATCGATTTTCCATATATGTACTTTAGTAAAACCAAAATTTTACAATAATTTTCATTTAACAACAACATCAAACATAATGCAACATCACTTTAGAGTAATCCAACATCATCAAACTTGTACAAATCGGCATGTTCATATATCTAAACATCGATTTCTTCTACACTTGTGAAAAATGTTGAATCATTCAAAAGAATACAATACAGCATGCTGATGTTCGTGTGGATTTTAATTTTGTGGGGAAAGAAAATCTCAACAGAAACATCGAATATGATGAAACACCACTTTGGAATGATCCAACATAATTGAACTTGTACAAATTTCCATGTTCATACACCTAGACAACGATTTTCTATATATGTACTTTAGTAAAAATAATAAAAGCAAAATTTTTCAATTACTTTCATTTAATTATTGATCGTTCCTCATTGCAACTATAACTATTTTGTTGCATGTATAATATTTGAATAAAATGTTGGTATTTCTTGTTTAAGCAACCACAACTATGCACAATTTTTGTAGATCAATTTTTTTTTTCTTGTATTTGCTCTCGTTCTCTTTTTTCTTGTTGTTGTAATTCAACTGAAATCATTAATTCCTTCATTGTTGTATTTTTGTTTGTATTTATACACATAATTCGAATGTTTTAAATTAAGCGTGTCAGTCGATGAATGTATCTGACACTAATTGTTTGATATAATTTCGACACAATGTGCGCATGCAATGACTGTAGTAGTAATAGTATCGTAGCAGCACCGCAGCACCGCAGCAGCAATTATAGAAAACAAACAAAAAAGCAACAACAACAACAATCAAACACACAACTCCGCATTCAACTGCATACTCCACATACAACATGTGTGTGTTTGATTGATATACGTAAATTATTTATTCTCAGTCGCCTCAGTCGCCATATTGATCTCTTTCTCTCACTAATGTGTGTTGTACTTCTGTATGGATGGCAACACTAAATCACGCACAATATTAAGAAGAGAAGCAATTTTTTTTTGGGGTAAATTTCTTTTTCAACTTTTTAGCTTAATTTTGTTGTTGTTGTTGTGTTTGAAGTAAACTTATTTACAATCATAAAAATAAAATAAACTTGCCAGCAGCAGAGCGGTGGCGGTTGCGTCGGCGACGTAAGAACAAAAAAACACGCGTAATCAGCAAAATTTCACATATCAAATTGATTTGAATTACTTTTCGGTGCTCTCATTGCTTAATGTGGTTTTCTTTTTGCTTTTATTAAGTTCTTTAATTTTATTTATTTAATTATTTTATTTTTTATTTCTTTGGTTAAATGTTTTCTGTTCCCATTTGTTTATTTTTTTTTTCGTTCTTTCGCTTAAGTGTATGTATGTACCCTCGTTCTAATATTCTTTAGAAATTGTGCTGCATTTTTTTGTTGATCTTACTCTTTTTTTTAGGTTAAAATGGTTGGTTGTTGTTGTTACGTTGTATTTAATTTTAAGCGAAATGCGATAAGAAAGTTACGATAGGTTGTTACATGTGTGAAGGTGAAAATTCATGCAGAGTGTGGGAATTTATGAGATTTAATGCTTATCAGCGTTGCTGTATTTCTCTCATTTAATTTTAGTTTAAACTCCAAGAGTTAACGTTGGATACAGTTTGTGTTCCTATATGGAAAAATATATGTATCGTATGCCATGAATGTCCATCTGTCTGCCTGCTTGCACCATAATTACCATAATTATAGCACAATCAAGCTGTAAATTGGTAAACATTTATATTTTCACCAACAAACACGTGAGTTCAAAAATGGACGTAATCGGATAAAACTCACGCCTACCTCCCATACAAGAATATGTTTTCAAATATCAATTTTCACACACACTCTGGGCACGAAAACATCAAGTTATTTCGCTAAGTCTTGATAACAATGACTTTTTTTTTATTAATGAATGCTCTAGTTTAATAATGGCGGCAATTAGATTAAAACAACACCTACCTTTCGTACAAAAGTATGTTTTCGGATGGATATTTTCACACACTCTGCGCACAAAAATGTAAAGCTATCGCGATAAAACTTGGTACATATGATTATAATAGCTAATAAACGTACAAGCTTAAAATTGGGTTGAATCGGATGAAAGCTACGCCTACCTCTCCTACAAAAGTATGTTTTCGAATGAATGCGTGTAGACTTTGGACACGAATATATAAAATTAAAGTACTGAAACTCTGCACATACGATTGTTTTTTTTATCGTCGGAGCGAGTTTGTTTAAAAATATGCATTATCAGATGAAGACCATGCTTGTCGCCAGTACAAAAGTATGGTTTTTCGACAGGTTGTCTCTCCATTTGTCACAGTGAAAGGTATCTAAATTTCGGTAGTACTGAAATTAAACTTAACAAACTAAATTAAAGCAAAATTTTCTGCTGGTGGACTTCGTGATCCTTTAAAAGGTAAATAAGGCTGACGCTATAACCTCTAAACATGGATACAAGAGTTTCCATTACGTACAGGGAATCTCACTGATATCGATTTTGGTTGAACATTTTCAACATTTTCGTATATTGCTGAGTTGAATGGGTTTTGGTCGACCTATACAGTCGAGTACTTCCGGGACGTAGACGCGTTCATTATTGGGTAACAAATGACTTGAAGTTTCAACAAAATGTTGCAATGTATCACACATAGGACGATAAATTCCATTTGTTGCATTCAAAGTTCCCAGAAGAAGAGACAATGCGAATTAGAACGTTAAAATTTAGTTCTCCACATCAAATCTCGCCAAAAGGGTCACAAATTATATACGAGCATATCAAACTGTAGATTCATAGTAATAAAAAATGCTGCTACCAAATATACCATTCGAAAAAAATAAAGCTTAAATGATGGATTTGAATATTTCCTCCCTTCCGCAACTCGAACCTTCCACTTCCACCATTATCACAAACAATTCCATATGTTGGAATTAAAAAAAAATAGAATTTCTAATTCTTAATGCCCTTAATAATGATGATGATGATTATATTGTGAATGTAGCCTTAATATGCATACATGCTCATCCATATAAACTACTCGTATATCAATAGTACAACATCAGGTACCTACCTATTAAATATAAAAAAAAAAATGAAAAAATAAAAAAAGGAGAGTAGGTCAAATATTTTTATTACGCTGATGAGAGTGTGTGGCTGCTACACACACATATATAAATATATACATACAAGCACACACAATAATTTTTAGAAAATTGTGAAATTTTGTCAGAGTTTATCTATGGAAGTAAAAGTGTGTCGATTATTATTGCAAGAATTATTTTCGTGGCATATTGAACAATTTTAAGAGGAACGAACATCATCATCAAAGTCACTCCTCACCATTCTCATCACAAGGTATTGGTAGTACCAGTACCAGCACACTATCATCAAAATTAGAAAAGAGTTCACATATAAATGTGCTTCATAAATGAATAGATGTGAGAGTAACATACAAATAGAAATATGAAAAATAAAATCAAATGAAAATAATAGATCATTTAGAAAATATCATCAACCCACAAAAAAAAAAACAGCGAAAAAAAAGAAGCAACATATTCAAAAATAATAGGTACATACATATGTATGATGATTCTTATTATTACCATCACCCAACAACACCACAATATTATAATTCACTAAATGGTGTCAATAGTTTCTCTGCTGCTTCTGCTGCTGCTGACGTACTCGTACTACAAGCACAAGGTGATAGTACTCGCGTAACACTGGCAGAAGAACAAGAAAGAGCAAGCACACACATGAAAATTTCAATAGTGAGAGAGCAAGAATTTTATTTGTTCATGACCCAAATGAAAAAGAGTAAAAAATATAGAAAATCAACTACAATGAGTGACATTCAATGAGAGAATGAGTTAACTGCGTTCAAGAGTGAGTGAATCATTGAGTCATAAAGAGTAAAGAGAGACAGAATATTATTGCAACGTATGTTAAAAGCACAACAACTTTTACGTAGAGTTGCCATAGTTTGACGTCGTCATGTTTTGGGTGGAGTTGATGATCCAAAGATGATTTGAACAAATTAACAAAAGGTGATAAATCACTTCGAAAATAATTTTTTTTGCCATTATTGCAATACTGTTCAATTTTTCAATTTTATTGTCAATTTTTAGTCAATAATAATAATGAATAAATATTTGTTAAAATCAGGTGAGAAGTATAGAAATCCTCTGCTTGAATTAATATTATTTAGAATAACATATACGGATTTCTCTATGAGTTTTTCAAACCAATTATGACAACAAGTTGCATACTTATTATAGACTCATTAAAATTGGTCTGATGCAACAGATGAGGTACAAAATTGATTCAAAATGTAAAATATGTTTGCATAACCCTAAAGGATATGAGCAAATGAATTGAATTTTAATTAGGTTTGTACGATTAATCATGTAGTTGAACAATATGATTGATTAATCAATTATTGTTTTAATCTAAATTTTGAATAATTCGATTAACTTTTCGATTTGCTTTAAACAAAATTTTGAATTATTCGATTAACCAAAATTTTATTTAATCAAACAATCTTTCACTTTTGGATTCTATTTTCGCTTTCTTCTTCTTCTTCTTCTTTCATTTGAAATAAAAATTTCAAACGCACTCTTATGGCACTCTTTTCATTCGTAAAAATATTATATTGTAGATATTTTGTTTAAATAATTTTATCAGAATGCTGAATAATCCGAAAATTTCAATTTTTGTTTAATCAAAATCATTTTTATTCGAATAATTTGTTATTTGATCAAACAAAATTTTCATGAATCGATTAATTGATAATTACAATATTGATTAATCAATTTCTTCGACTAAAAGATTAATTTTAAGACCTAATTTTAATAAAAGCGTTGACATTTGTACAAATTTTTGAACCAATATGAATAGAGTGATGATATCTTTAATGGTTGCATTTTTAAAGATTAATCCTACAGAATTTTTTTGTCTCTAAAACACTAAAATTTGTTCTTTCAAATAATGCAGACTCTATCATACATACTTAAAAAAATTCCGACACCAAAAATGTGGAAGGAAAATACTGTACGACAAAAAACTCAGAAAAAGTGATGCCATAAAAATTCTTCCAATACTGCCAAACTTATTCATTATATTCTTCTGTTCGATTTTGATATTTAAATAAATATTGGTATATTTTCAACAAACGAGTGTAATATTTATTTAACGTTCTGAATGCTAGAATAATGAAATGTAATCCCCAAATGATTTAAAACTGACTTTTCGTGGCAACACGGAGACTTAAATCAATTACAGAAGAACAACAGCAACAGCACTATTGAGAAACATAGAGGGCGAGAGAGATATAACGACCTCAAGCGAGTGCAAAAAAATATAAAAAAGAGAGTAATATAACGAATTCGAGTATAATTTGAGTGTATTAGCACGCCAATGAGTGAATGAATGCGGGTGGCGTATGAGCGATTTAATTGTTCTATACATGCAATATACATACATATAGTAGAACCAATTGACAATGTGTTGAGCATAGAGATGCATACTTACACATTTGTATTTGTTATATATGAAATGTGTTGTAGTACACACGAGTTTGTAAGTATGCTTATATGAAAGTAGGTCCTTCAAACAAAACATATAAATACCGTGGCAAGAAACATGAACAAAAATATTTGTATATACATATGTATGTACATACACATATGTATTATAAATTCCTTCTTGAAGCAAATGAAATTTATGAAATTAAAACAAATTAACCTAATTAATAAACAACAACAACAACAACAATAATAATAAGAGAAGTGAAACTCTATCTAGCACACATCCACCGCCACCACCGCACAAACAACAACACCAACAATAAGCTATAGTAGCACTAGCAACGAATAAGGGATACAAGAACAACAACAGAAGAAACTGTTGCGCGTGGGGGGCCACACTAATGCGATATCTACACAACACAGAGCCACTGCTACTGTTGCTGTGCGCTTTATGATTATAATTGGGATAAAAACAAAAAATGCCCCCATTACTTGGAAAAGTGCCTTTAGCTTTCGGCCCATATCAGTTGGAATTCTTTTAAGAAAAGATCTTGTATATTGTATATTAAATCTTCATATTGAAATCATAGAGTTTTTGGCACTGAAAGCATGATGAGGTTAGAGCTAATGATGTGCTCGCACCTGATCTAGTTTCTGACATGTTAGCGGTGTTTTCATGCATGATAATTCAGCAGTAAATTGTCTGACAAACGAAAGCAAATTCGATAAGCAACAGAATTTCTACTCGCTATGAATTATCTGCTATATTTGCCACATATTAGCCAGTACAATTCTCATTTAGTTCATGCTGTGACATATACTGAACCTATTTTCATTGAGACTGTGAGCAATAGGAATGTAATTCTTATTTAGTTCATGCTGCAACAGACACTTAACCAATATGGACGTGCAACTGTCAGCATATTTCTCAATCTTCTTTCTGTATGTTTTATTTTTATTTTTTACCTTTTATCACAGCAATTGATAGCGGCTGCAGAACTGGTTGTCGTCGTGGTAGCGGTGGTTATTGCGGCACTATTAGCTGCTGCAGCTGCAGCTGCTGCAACTGAAGCCGCATTACAATATTCCTTTGAATTGGGGCATTTAACTAAGAATACTAGGCACACGGGAGATGATTGCTGAGGATGCTGCTGTTGGTGCTGGTGTTGTTGCAGATGTGAATTATTATGATGATGTTGCGTTTGCAAATGCTGCTGCTGCTGTTGTTGTTGGTGATGATTGCTAAAACTGCTGCTGCGATGATTATGATGATGTTGTTGTTGTTGTTGTTGTTGCTGCTGTTGTTGGGGGTGGTGATTGTGGCGGTGGTGTTGCTGTTGCTGATGCTGCTGCTGCTGATGGTTGTGTTGGTGTCGGTGGTTTATATTATTTGTAGCACTTGTCAGCTGTTGCTGCTGTTGTGGGGGTATTTGTTGTTGTTGTTGTTGTTGTTGTTGCTGCTGCTGCTGATTCAAATGTCTTCTAATCGATTGATGAATACGATTTGTAATGGAATTTGTTAAAGCCGCCTGAGTCGGAGGAGTAGGAGGCGTATGATGGTGATGATGATGATAGAGATGATGATAATGATGGTGTTGTTGTTGTTGCTGCTGGCGTAAGGCAGCAGATGAGGTGGCTGGCGCAACAGAGTTGCCATTATTATTATTATTATTTATGTTGCCACCAAATAAATGACTTGCAATAACGCTGTTATCATTATTGTTGGTTGCCGTTTTGGCTGTGCCAGTATTTGTCATGCTATTGTTGTTGTTGCTTAAAGCATTTCTTACAAGCACAGATTGTTGCTGTTGTGTTGCAGCCGCCGCTGCCGCCGCCGCCATCGAGGAACTATGCACACGCGTCATAGGATTATTACTGCCGTTGCTATTATATGAATGTTGTTGCATGAGATTATTATTAGTGCTGCTGCTGCTGCTGCTGTTGCAACGTTTTGGCGAAATAGCCAAATGTTCAGCTAATGTTGTTGGTGGCAATGGGCCATCAATGCCATTACAACAACTGAATTTTTGTGCGTCCACGTCATTATTGTTGCAACTCTCATTACTGCCACGACTACTACTACCACTACTATTTCTACTAGATGATGGTGCAGCAGCACCACTTGCTGTTGTACTTTTATAATTGTGTAGACCCAAATGTTGTTGCAAAACTGTAGGTGGCGTCGTCGTTTCCGCCACATTTCTTGTCATTTGTTGTTGACGATGTGCTGGTGATTGCAACAATTGTTGCTGTAAATTCGATTGTTGTTGCTGTTGTTGTTGTAACTGTTGACGCAACACCCGATGTTGTTGCTGCTGTTGGGGTTTCGGTACAATTGCACCACAATATTGTATTGAGAAATTTCCAAGCAATGATGCTGGTGGCGCTGCAATTAATTGTTGCAATTGACTACAATTGCTCCTGCTGCGACTACTAATTTCACTATTACCGTTACAACTATTAATACTATTGGAGGCAGCAAGGGGCGTGGCTGCTGCTTCTAAATTTAATTTTGACGATGCCGTGGCGCTCGATTCTGAAGTTGCTGCTGCCGCCGCCGCTGCTGTTGCTAATGTTTCCGCAACAATTTGTTCCACACATTTGCTTCGTTGTTGCTCTTGGTGTCGTTCAGCATCTTCAACAAACGATGCGACATGTTGCAGCACATCCTTTGGCTCCTCTTCATTGCCATTTTGTGACAATTTTTTCTCAACTTCTTCCTGTTGCGACGGCTGCTCTTGCTTTTCGTCCATCTCCTCCCCCTCTTCCGCCTCTACTAACATCACATCATTTGGGCGATTTATTTCCTCGTTCAACATTCCGAACAACATTAGATTATCCTCTTCATCATCATCATTATTATTATTGGTGTTGTTGTTGTTGTTAATAATTTCACCATTATAATTACGTTTTTTCTTAATTTTCACAAAAGCATCAAACATGGTTGCTGTTAATACGGTTTTTGTTATTGATTAAAATTCACAATGAAAAATCACCAAAGAATCCGACGTACAAATTTTAATATTCACAATCAAAATTAAAACGGTTTTTTCTCACTCAAATTTTCTTTTTTTTTTTCGTTTTGGTTTTTGTGGAAAAAATTTGAACTTTTATGTTGCACAATCATTAGCGAGTATATAATAGTGAATACATCTGGGATGCAATGCACGCACACACACATACATCTGTTTCAAACGTGGAGTGGGAAGTTGGGTAGTCAGAGCTGATAGTGGCGGTGCAAAAATCATCGGTATTGAAAAATATCTATGTACGAGTATAAATACGCACCACACAATACCAGGATACTGAGAGATGATACATACAGCTAAAGATGTTTTTTTTTTTGTATGACAATTCAAATTTTTTTATTTAAATCATTTAAAAAATTGTTTCAATATTTTCTTTTGTATTAAAATCACAAATTTCATTTCATTGAAGAATTATTTTCCCAATACTTTTATTATGCGAGTACTTCCAATTTTTACACTTACAGAATTATTACTTAATTGTTATACGAAATAGTTTCCTCCATATAAATTAACGTTTTCCTTTTATTATTATAGTGTATTTTTTTTTCGATCAAATTTATGTATAATAAAATCTTTTTCATCAATTTTGTACTTGGTTCTTATACATATTGTATATACTTTTGAATACTTATATCAAAAGCAAAAAATACAACAACAGAAAGATTAATAAAAAAAAAACAAAAATGTTAAAGAGGCACGCGCGTACTCATACACAAAATGTGCTTTTTTTATTTCTACATATACTAGAGTTCACTAATGTACGAGCACTGCAAACCGTTCCAATTGAAAGTTATCGTATAACTAAATTTAAGCGCATGTTTCAATTTCAATGCAATGTCTCTCTGTTCGTTTATTCGTTGATCTTTAAAATCGGTCGATTGGTAGTCGTCGTCGTCATTCGTTTCAAAATGAAATTGACGAGTAATGCTGCAACTAGCCACCGACGTAGCGTACTTACGTACCGCCCGTACGTAAGAGCAAAAATTTGTTAAAAGTTATGCCCGTAGCAGCGACGGAGAAATCGACTGTTCTTTCTTATATAGATACATAACAATGTTGCCATGTAACACTGTGCGTGCATGCTTTTAATCACACTTACCATTTTCATGATCAAATTTCATAATATATATGTTATAAACTAAAAAAAAATTAATATACGTGAAGTATATTTTAATAAATAACTAAACACGATAATAGTTTTGATTAATTAAAAAAAAAAACTAAACATTTTTAGTTAAGTTTTTATTCATTTATAAAAGTTTAAGCTGGTAACCCTGTAAACATATAGAGCGATCAGCTGACACGTTTTTACGTAAAAAATCAAATTGCTGTTGATTCTCTCCGCTACGAGCAACGTCTACGTCACCGTCATACGTTGGTGAGTTTTCGTTAACACGGCATTCCCATAAGATAGGTCGTGTCAGCTGACACGTTCTACGTTTTTACGTCGGTGGCTAGTTGCAGCATAATGCTGCAACTAGCCACCGACGTAAAAACGTAGAACGTGTCAGCTGACACGACCTATCTTATGGGAATGCCGTGTTAACGAAAACTCACCAACGTATGACGGTGACGTAGACGTTGCTCGTAGCGGAGAGAATCAACAGCAATTTGATTTTTTACGTAAAAACGTGTCAGCTGATCGCTATATATGTGTACAGGGTTACCAGCTTAGACTTTTATAAATGAATAAAAACTTAAATAAAAAAGTTTAGTTTTTTTTTTAATTAATCAAAACTATTATCGTGTTTAGTTATGTATTAAAATATACTTCACGTATATTAATTTTTTTTTCAGTTTATAACATATATATTATGAAATTTGATCATGAAAATGGTAAGTGTGATTAAAAGCATGCACCCACAGTGTTACATGGCAACATTGTTATGTATGTATATAAAAAAGAACAGTCGATTTCTCCGTCGCTGCTACGGGCATAACTTTTGGAAAATTTTTGCTCTTACGTACGAACGGTACGTACGTACGCTACGTCGGTGGCTAGTTGCAGCATAACATACAGTAAACAGCAAATAATAGCAGCGACGGCAGCAGCAGCAGCAGCAAAACCAACGAGTACAAACAGAGCAGAGTCAAAAGAGAGAGAGAGAGAGAGTGAGGCTACACATAGAGCAAAATGTAGCCAGTTCGTTGCCTTGTCGTCAACAGCAACCGCAATAACGACGACGTTGACTATGATGATGATGATTATAGTAAGCAAAAGCAGCACATCGAAGGATAAAAAAAATATTTGCATATATACAAGTATGTACATATGTATAGGGTGTTTTACCATATTTTTAAAATTTTTTTCTTTTATTTTGGCAAATAAAAAAAAACTCTGAGGGTTGTCAATTATTCAAAGTTAAAAAAAAAAGTGGTTATCGAATACCAACATTTGTTTTGTTTTTAATACTTATTTAGATTAATTTTCATTTTCTTTAGAAGTAGTCTATTAAATTGAAAACCAATATTAAAAGTGTTTAATTTAAATGATAAACAATTAATATTGAAAATATTGCAGGGGTCGTAAGAATTATTTCCTGATCGCATTTCCGCAGTAAACAAATTTTTTATATAATCCAATAGTATTAGAAGGGAAAAGTAGTATAAGAAGGCAGAACTCTTGTCACATCACTTTATTAGAGCTTTGTCACAGAGCTCATTTAAAAATTTTTTCATGACAAATTGTTACTGCCGGAAGAATTGTCAATTGCTCACTGAAGGTGAGTACCGTTCGAAAATAAAATATTTTCGATAGAAAAGTTGTGCTTCAGACGGGGATTGAACCCACGACCTACAATCAATATCTCAAATATTGTTTTCCTAGGCAGAATACTTCCTATTCTAATTTTTTATTTATCGGGACTTTGTACGGGAGCTACATTAAGAAGTAGGTGTGACTCGCCCACTTTTGTGCTCTTTGTGACTAAATATAGTACTATAAACATTTACATGAAAAATTTTACAGACAGCGATAATTTTAAAAAATATTATGTAACATTTTGAAACTGGCACTTCTTACAAAAATTATTTTTTTGTAATCTAAATTAAATAGGTTTAATTTAAAATTGTTTTAAATTGGATTTTGCAATATTTAATTAAAGCAGCATTAAAATTTCTAAAAAATATTCTCTTAATCGATAAAACGGCCTTTTAAAAGCAATGTTTTCCAATGTTAAGTATCAACCTTATATACTATTTTAAAGGAAATCACATATTGATCTCATTGAACATTGAAATAATATAATTATTACTTTAATTTCTGCTTTAAAAACGTTTTGTATTTGTATGAGACAAAAACCGGTTACCCGATTGACATTTACTGTATATTGTATTCGAAAGTCGATTATTAAAATTGATTAAATATATTTTAATGCAAAAATAATAATAATAACAATAATAGCTCAAAATCAAAACCTCAAATATTTATTCCCTATTGATCCTCTGATTTTCTTTTTTTGCACAACTTTTTCAAATCGTTACTATATTTCATTAAATACTGCATATGTAAAATTAGTATTGATTGACAACATTTGTCATTGAATTTGACATAGTAAAATATTTCTGCTATGTCTCCCTATATAGAATATTTAATAAGGACATATGCGAGTATGTGGAACAATTCCATTGCCAAAGATAGAATCAGAATCTCTCATGCATGTTCTTATAGAATATTTAAGAATATTATACATATTATACACATTTGTATGTTCATATGTGATATCAATAATACTGTACATATTTTCTTTATACGAGAATGCTTTTCTCTCCATCCTTAAACCCACCGCCCTACCGACGACACAAACCTGCTACGATCCGACTCGACTTGATTCAACTTCGCATAATGCCAATTTTCATTTGTTCGTTTTCTCTTTGAATCCGAAGACCACATCAAATTTGTTGGAGGTTGAGAGTGTTACGAATTTAATGACAGCGCAGCAACAGCGACAGCAACAGTAGCGCAACAACAGCAAGAGCAACGACAGTGTGACGAAATATCAAAGGGAAAATATCATTGTACCTACTAGTATGTATGTAAAAATCTTCGAAGTAAAAATAAAAAAAAATGCAATGCAAACGAAAGCAGCAGATTGTAAGTTGATTTCAGAATTATTTGAGCACTTTAATACTGCAGCAGTGTAACCATGGCGCAGTGTTGTGTAGATAGTATATGAAAATTACAATTTGTAATATTATGAGAGACAGATAGAGAAAGGGAGATATACAGGGACAACAACTATTCATATATATACGTGTATGTAATATGGTACATGAGTATAAAAATGGCAGCCAACGATTAGAGCTTGTTGCTAGTGTGAAATCAATTTAAAGGAGTATCAGAAAAGGAGTTCTCATGACGAATTCTTCTATAAATTCGCATATGAACACCGCATTCTTATATAGGGTGTTTCCAGAGGAATGATAAATGTTAAAGGTTAGTAAAAAAAAAAACTATTAGGTATGTACGAATGTTGTATGCTATATTCATAGCCTCCTCGTAAAAATAACATTTTTCATATGTGTCATCTTTCAATATTTTACTGTCAAATTTTCACTCAACACTAAGCGTCACTCAGTTTGTGTTTGACAGTTACTAGAAATGAATAAGATATGAACTTTTGACAAAAATCAATATTAAAAAATAAAACAAAAGAATGAAATTAAATATACATATGTTAATTTACGAAAACTTCACTATAACTTCACTTTAACTTCACTTTTGACAATAAAAAATATTCGGTACTATAATTCAAATAGGACACACAACAATATTGTGATAAAACTGGGACCTTCTAGTATATTTTGTCAGAAATATAAAAATTTATTTCTACAAAAAGTACCTTGTGGAGCTTAGATTAGATTGACGCCGACACACTTAGGTCAATTAATGCCCATTGTAGTGCCGCATATAGATGTCCTCATTTACAGGGCTCTTCGGAGCGGTTAATGCGTACGTACTCGTCATTTAGAAATAAAAAGCTTTCCAGACTATGATATTGCTCACAATTCAGCTTAAAAATATACAACTTTAGAAGGGAATATTTCGATGTTAGAATGCCTAAAGACTTTTGGCGTCGATAGCATTCATTCATAACTTCCCACGAACGGCTTTGAACCTTGGCACTCAACTACACAAGGTCTGGTCACCTCAACGATATGCGGAAATATTTCAATTTGCTTTTTATAACAACAATACTTGAATCATTTTCGTATTTCTGCTGCTACAACAATATTAGAATACAAGAAAAAGAATTTTCGAAATAGTGGATTTGTTATGGTTCCACTCACTTAGGCACGTCTAGCACTTTTTGGTAGCAAGGAGAAGAAAAAAAAGTATTCAGATAAAGGGACAATGGTAAATAGGAAGAAATAGCCAACTCCAATTGAAGTACAAGCCGGTAGTACCAATCTGGTCTCATGTCAGAGGGTCAGTCCTTCTGTTAGTAGTAGTAGTAATATTAGGAAGTAGCCAGCGCTTGCGTTGTGCCATCTTATATTGGCTTTGCTAAGAAAGTGCTAAACGTGATATTAGTAGGGCAACATTCTTCGCTGATAGACAGTTGAGTATCCATACCTTGTAGCCTTTTTTTTGTGAGACTTGTAAGTAGCCCTTCTCAGAAGACATATTGGAAATAAAACCTCACTCTGCGTCACAAAATGGTAGATTATATATCATACATACAGCATCAATTTCATTTATCCTAATTTTCGTCATCAGTCGCTGGTACCGTCATCTTCGGTTTGTCCATCTGTTTTCGTTTTGTTTGTTTCACAAGCGATTATTGATCGTTGTGTTTGTTGTTCTTACATACATACACACACACACACACACCAATACCTATACATACATATTTTAAGTTGGCTTTGTTCTCGTTGTTTTTATTGTTCTTTGACATATAAGTGATGCGGTTGGTCCAACATTTGTCTATCCGGACAGATATTCAATTTAACCCATAAAAGGTTATTATATCTTTGAAGGCACAACGATTAAAAATGGCATGAGGCATTGTTAATAATTCAAAAGCTCACGAAGTAATACAAATGTGCCAAAACTATGTTTTTATATGACCAAAATTTGGACAGTTGTAAGAAACAGTCTACAACAGATTTTTAATTGATGAAATCTCGGCATAGAATTGATTTCAAGTATCCAAAAATATGTATCCATATAGTCATGTACAAAAAATCGGTGAATGCTGCTTTAGTCAATCGGATTTAATTATTGAATTTTTACTAGTTTTTTTGGACAAAAATTTCTTCAAAATGAGTTTTTTTTTTTTTTCAAAAACTATTCACTATTTTACACATTAGAGTTATTGCAGTCATTTTATATAAAAATCGAAGACTTTGGCCATTTAAGGGTTAATTCTATCGAATTCTAATAAACAGTCGGTTGAATGGACAAATTATAATCATTTAGCTAATAAGGGTTCAAATAAACATACGTATGAAAGCAAAGAACGAGTTTAGAAAAGAAAAAGAGTGAGAGAGAAAAAAATAAATACAATAAATAAACCATATATATGAAAAAACTACTATAAAATAATAACAACCCAACAAACAAAATTTCAGAACGCTCTTAAATATGAGACTCTTTGACAATGAGAATTTTATGATTGTCATATTATTAAAAATATGAGTATTTTATGATTGATTTAGCATTCAAATGAGTTTATTAATCCAAAAGGAATCTTTTTTTCATTATATATTCAGAGCACAATTATTAAAATCTGTAAAATATCTTGCGTGATTTACTTTAATCTTTCTTATTTTCACCAAATAAACAAAAAATCAGAAAAAAATTATTTGTAACTCATATTCTAAAGCGTTTGGCTCATATTTGAACTCATAAAAGAGCATTCGTTGAGCATTTTTTCCTTCCACGTTGGGCCTTCCTTATGAGACTTTATTATCAATCATAAAAAGCTTATAAGTATGAGTAATAAAAGTCTTTTAAATGTTTATTGCAGAAGACTCATAAATTAGATGAATTATAATTTTGTTCTGGATCCATTTTTGATCTGTTTTTTGAGTTTGAAATTAACTCAATTATGACTCGAAGAGCAGCTAAAACTTCAAACGCGTTTATCTCAAAACGACATTTTGTAAACTGGTGGGACATATCACGCTTGCAGTTTTCAACCGATTTTGATGAAACCTTGCAAAATTATTGAGAATTTAATTCTGCATCGAAATACTGTATGGGATTTTTGATATTTTATAATTTGGATTTTTAAAGCACGATTTTGAGGCAAATTTTACAGATAAAAAATTAACAATTTTTTATAAATAGCCACCATTTTCGTAAAAATTAACTTTTCAAAAAACGGCTTCAGTATTTCAGTGCGAAATTATATGGAGAATAACCTGCCTATCTAACTTTTGTTCCAGATTCACTTGCCAAGGGTCCAGATGTCCCATCGATGGGGAAAACCGGGCTGGAAGGGGGCTATGCGACCTGGTGCAACGTGTACAGGGAGCCCGAGATCCAAGCAAAAAAAAAATTGACATTTATTGTAAAAAAGACAACTAATAAAATCATATAAAACATTTTATCATTGCAAGTTGTTTTAATGCTGAAAAAAAAATTCCGAAAATACTTTATTTTCCGACAGCTCAAGGTGGTCATCCCCCTTAATGAAATCTGAATTTATGAAATACTCTCATCAAATCTTACTTTAACTCATTTTTGAGTGTTTTATGCAGTATTAAAATTTTTTTTTTTTTTATCAAAATTTTATTATATTCGACAAAAGATTTAATATGAAATGTAAACGTTCAAAAATAGTATGAGCATTTATCCTAAAGCTTTATAAATAACACAGATTTATGGATTTTTTTTTTTTTTGAGCCAAAAACACTGAACGCTCAAAAATGACGTTCTCAAAAATGTTAACATAATTTCGAATGTTTATTGAAAAACGCCAAAAACATAGAAAAACATGATTCTTCTTAGATTCTTCTTAGATCCATAATTTTCAACGCTCAGAAATTGGTTCAATGAGCTATAATTTGAATGACAACATGTTTTTGTTTTGAATTATACATTTTTGATTATCAAAATGTATGAATAACCAAAGTTTTAGACAAATAACAAATCTTAAAAATATTTTAAACGATTCAAAGCCCACTGTCAAGCCCTTTTAATCGATAAAGCTCTTCTCTAGGATCGCTTTCTGAGCGATAAATTCCAAAGAAATCATAAAATACCATTTCTGAACAATTATTGTTTACTGACTCGTAGTGGGATGCTTGTTTGTTGGGTTTCTTTTCATACATAAACGTATATAATTTACATAGAAGCCTCTTGGTTCTTTAACTTGTATTGAAAATATACATTTGTTCCCACACACCGTAATAAATTTGATTGAAAGGCATTACCATTTAATTGATTTAATGTTTTTCTTCTCGTTTTATCATCACTTTTACAAATGGATTTTCATCCAGCCAACGAATAGACCATCCTTTGTACGATACATACAGTACACATGTATATTTTATGATAATGATGGCAAAAGTTTAGTGCCATCAAATACAGGGCGTTAATGATTAATTAAGCGCGGTGGCATAACAAAAACCAAGAAGGGTAACCACCAAAACGAAAATTGTTTTAACAACTACACGAATGCACGCGTACATAGAAAACTCATAGAAAAGTAATAAAAAAAATCTCCTTACAGTCGGCTGGAGCCGACCAAACTATACCCTGCATATGTAGATTTGTATATAAAAAGTTTACTCGAATATCCAACTTTTCTTTTATTTCCACTTTTCGAGAAACAATTTTTGCATATACTACTAATTTACACCCGAAATATGGTTGACTTTGACGAAGTAAAAGGATTTTAAGATAATTCCGAGGCTTAGTATGGGAGCTATATAAAAAGTGGGCGTGGCTTACCACTTTCTAGTAAATCCAATTAATTTTTCAATGTTAATCCACACCTTAAATTTGGTGTCCTACGTTGAATAGTTTCTAAGTTATGGTGGTTAACATTTTTGTTTAATTTCCTCAACTTTGTATGGGAGCCCCAATAAGAAGTGGGCGTGGTACGCAGATTTTTCGCCAGATTATTTCCGACTACGATATTAATTTAAGTGTCAATTATGGTTATTGTAGACATAAGATTGCCTAAGTTACAGCTGTTTCAATTTAAAATTTGTATAGGGGCTACGATAAACACTGGGCGTGGTGCGCCCATTTTCTGTGAGCCTAGTTGCTCGTACAATACTTAGCGTTATTCTACGCTGAATAGTTTGCAAGTTATAACCGGTAACATTTTTTTTAATTTCCGCAACTTTGTATGGGAGACCCAAAAAGGAGTGGGCGTGGCACATTGATTTTCTTCCATATTATTTCCGACTGCCGTGTTAATCTAAGTGTCAATTATGGTTATTATAGACAGAAGATTGTAGAAGTTACAGCAGTTTCAATTTAAAAGAAGTACAGACACTTTGTATGGGAGCTACGCTAGAAAGTAGGCGTGGCTTTTGGCGAGGTTATATAGTAGTATAATATAACTCTATGTGCAAAATATTGTTGTCCCAAGTGGTATATTGTGTGAGTTATAGCAAGTTAAAGATTTTGAAAATTTCGAGGTTAGTCGCTTTGAATGCTTGGTGTGGGCGTGGTTATTGACCGATCATGCCCAATATCAATCCCCTCCGTACCCTTGGATCATAGATTACTTATGCCAAATTTCATCGAAATAGCTCAATGTTTACTCAAGTTATCGTGCGAACCAGCCAGGTGACAGACAGACGGACGGACGGACGGACGGACGGACGGACGGACATCGTTAAATCGAAAATTTAATCGACGCTGATCACGAATATATATCCATGTCTATATCTCCGGAGATTCCTTCAAGTGGACACAAACATCTGACCGAAATGAATATACCATGCATATTGCATTATGCAGGGTATAAAAAAGCAAAATGTACAAAAATTATCACACAATTATTGAGGTGCATATGCATAAAGGGAAAACGTCATAAAAAGTGGTATAACCATCACCACCATCACCATTATTATCAATAGCTGCACCAGCATTAGCAGCATTACCATCATCATCACATCACCAACAACAACATGGCAAGAGTCACTATACCTTAAGAATGCTTCAATGGAATGAAAATTGAAAATTGAATTTACTACCACGACCATAATTATTGTACTATGTATATTCATAGATGTAGATCTCATATACATGTATATGTATATGTATAGTACTATCGTATATATGTATGTGTGTAGTATATATAAACAGAATAAAGACCACCCAGAACTATGTACCAAGTATCAATAGAGTACGTACACATGTTCTATGTTCTTTTCAGCAAATCAACGTATATCATCAAGCACCAAGCTCTTGCACGCATGCACCAATGAACAAACAAACACAGGAACACACGCATGCATGCAATTCAATAACGCAAACCGATCGAATCGACCACAAAAAGGATCACACACATATCCACGTATAGTATGTTTGTTTGTTTGAATATGATAGGATGTTGTTGGGAGATTTTTTTCATCCATAATTGTATTTAATTTTTTTTTTTTTTTTTTTGAAAATGGAAATTTAATATTTTTTATTATTTTTTTGTTTGTTGTTTCTTTATATTGTTCCTATAAAGAATGAAATATTTTCATATTGATGCTCTCTATTCTTCAATTCAGTAATTATTATTTTTTTTATTATAGAATAATAAGATGACGGAATAATAACGGAATGACTAATAAATTGTGTGCTGCTATTTACAAATTATAATAAATATAATTACAATCAATTTCACAAGAGCATCAATTTCAATGGCAACTCCTCTTGCCTTTGAATAAAGTGCAACGGACAATTCGAGTACAAAATAAAATTCGTTTTTCTTGGATGAAAAAATGGCATATATTTTTCACAGACTCTCTAGCTCACCTTAGTTCTAGATACTTCTTCTTCTTCTTCTTATGTAGCTATAACAACCGATGATCGATTTAGGCCGCATATATAATGCGGCGCCAGTATTCTCTGTCCTTCGCTTGTTGGCGCCAATTGGATATTCCAAAAGCCGCCAAGTTACCCAACACCTCGGTCCTTCCAACGGAGGTTTGGTCTTCCTCTTCTTCTGCGTCCTCCAGCGGGTGCCGGATTAAATACCCTCTTCGCTGGAGCGTCTTCTTCTATTCGCTCGCCGCTGGATTTTGATTCGCTAGACTATGTCAATGTCAGCGTACAGCTCATACAGCTCATTGTTGTACCTCATTCAGTACCCGCAACGCAAAGTCAACGCAAATAGGTCCGAAGATTCTGCGCAGAACTTTTCTCTCGAAAACTCCAAGCATCCTCTCATCCGTGCTGGAAATTGTCAAGGCTTCTGCGCCATATGTTAGGTCAGGAATAATACACTAGAAATACTTTGTGCAATTTTATTTCTAAATTCTGTATCGCTCGAACCTTCTATGGTCGCGATATATATTATTTTGGCTCTGAGCTATAGAGTCCGCCAGTTGAAGCTGAGCTTGGTGATCAATGACGTCTAAGAAGAATATGTAGTGCTCATCGATACATCATTAGCGTTATGTAAAGTCTTCAAGACGGCCATCAAGTGTTAAAGTTTTGTTAAAAAAAAAAAATAAATATGTGGCACTTAAAGCCCCAAAGTGCTCATTGGCCGAGCTTCTCTTCTATTACTGTTGTGCGTCTTAAATTTTGGACAGTATTAGAATGGACCTACTTATTTTAGCCGGTTCCGAACGGCAGAACACTTGTGACATCACTTTTTCTGAGCTTTGTCACAGAGTTCTTTTTAGAAGCTTTTTCATGGCAAGTTGTTACTGTCGGAAGAATTGCCAATTGCTTGCCGACAGGTGGGTACCATTCGAAAGAAAAATCTTTTCGATATAAAATTTGTTATGCATCAGCCGGGTATTGAACCACGACCTACAGATCAGAAGGCGAACACACTAACCACTGAGCTACGGCACCCAATATTTTGTTACAATATTTTTTTTTCAATTGCAGCGAGATGTTGTCGAGTTAAGCTTTCAATTCTAGGGCAGATATTTATAGCCTATTTTTTTCGATCATCCCCGCTATGCAAGCAAAAACATTTTCATTGGTGTCGTTGAAGAGTGAACAACATTTGCTTTGTTGTTGTTGCTTTTAATACCTACCCGATGCCGAGTCGAGATGTTGAAAAAATCCATTTGAGGCATTGTATGTGTTTTGAGGTTAATAATCGCTAAAATGCTGAGAAGACCGTAAGAGGTAACGGTTGTTTTTAAGTAGATCAAATAACCTTGCTAAATGTGCTCTCAAAACTATTGTGTGAGAAAGTCTACGTATGTTGAAAGTTGGTAGGTAGCATCTGGAGTCTATCTCCCTCTCTTATGCATTGATGCTTTTCGGCTATTGTTCTCTACTGTACGATATACTTGTGTAGGAGAGAGTATTGACAAAAAAAAACCTATCAAAAAGCCAATTACAAAAGTAGTGACTCGCAGCGCTGAGTATAACTGGAGCGCTGAAGACAACATCCATGGCGCTTCTAAGTACTACACTCAAGTGGCCATGGATTGATCTTTATCTAGAGAATCTGGCAGCAAAATCTGAAGAGATGTTGAAGATCATAGAGCAACTGTAAAGAAGGTCCCATGGACACGCTCCATTTGCCGTCCCTAAACACAAGAATTAGACTGAATATAATAGCGAAAAGATTTTTCTTTAGAACCTGTCGGCAAGCAATTGGCAATTCTTCCGGCAGTGACAATTTCCAATGGAAAAGCTTCTAACAGAACTCTCCGACAAAGCTCAGAAAAAGTGACGTCACAAGGGTTCTGCCATTCGGAACCGGCTAAAATAAGTAGGTCCCTTCTAATACTGTCCAAAATTTAACACGCACAACAATACTGGAAGAGAAGCCCACCAGAAGAGTCCTTCGGAGATTATAATGTGACATATAAATGAATAAATAGGAAATAAAAAAAAGGACCGGCACTTTATAGAAGATAGAGGTAGCTGCGGCAATGGTTTAGAATCGAGATACAGATGTCTCGAAAATTGCGCAGAGGATTGAGGTTAGAATTTATTGCCAGAAAGTACGACATAAACCTATCATACAAGCTTCCAGAATGTTGCACAGTCTTCCAAACAGAAATCTATGTAGCTAGAGTGGCAGCAGAGCTAGCTCTGATCAAAACAGTTACTAAGTGAAACATTCATATCTAATTAGATATTCGATTGGCAATTACAGCAATAGTGTCGCATGATATAGGCACTACATCCCGAAATGCATCATTTTGCCAGGCAATAATGAAATTATTATTCAGATATGCCACCCAAGGTAGGACACAAGGATTTGCAGGTATACCTGATATCGAAGCTCGGCACCTACCGATGCCAACATACACGGTATATAATATTTTACACTCATGAGAAAATTGGCGTCTGTGAAGCCGCGAAAATCATGGAAAAATCACATACACATACGACTCTAAACTTATTTTGCCTCTCAACAAAACAGAATGCAGGGTAATGATGGGCACAATCACATGTCGCTGCCTCACAGCGTCCCACGCTCTCTAAATGAGTTTTATTGAGGACAAAGGATGCAGAAAATGCAATGATCTCTGCATTATCAACTTTATAGCTGTCTAGCACTCTGCTGAATTTACCTAAACTGCTTTGCATCTCCAGAGCTCAACGATTTAGTTAAATCAGCAACTCTGAGCAAGTGTGGACTACTGGAGTTTGCGATGGAAATCGAAAGATTTTTCGTGAAAATATTTCAACGATTCAAATTTTAGCTAGGGCTATGGTAGTTCTTCTGATATCACTAAATACCCGTGAGGGCCTAAGTGCGACCCATTTGTAGGGGGTGGTTTTTCAATAATCCTGAATTCAAATGAAAACGATCTCATGAGGAGAACCACACGAAAATATCTCAAAACTTAACATTCTGTGGAACAAGGCAGAATATGCATGGTGTACTGTAGCTCGAATTGTCTAATGGTGGAAAAACCAATTGACCAAATTAATAAGAGTAAATTCTGATATTAAAAAAACAACAATTTCTTTTATTTTGATATTTGGGTTTAAGACGCTGCAAGAGGAAATACGTGATCCTCAAGCATGACATAAGGTCATTGTCATAATGAGAAAATCCCTCAACAGAAAATTAGACAACTTGGCTGGAGAGGTCTCCGTCACCGTTCTTATTCTCCCTGGATGACGTCATGATCAGCCTCAGCACAGGAGAACTGGTATTGTGTGGAATCTCGCACGGCAACTTGAGGACATGAACTTTGCCGATATGCAAGCGAAGGCGAACAGCTTAGTCGCGCTGCCACGCACCGTCGGACTGGAGATAAATATTGCGAAGACCAAAGCCATGAGAATCAAGCATTCCAATAGAAGCCATGTAATGATTGACGGCTGTGCGATAGAATTCGTCGAAAGTTTCTGCTACCTCGGTTGCACGATAGTGACAGATGGGGGAGCTGAAGAGGATGCTAACTGCAGGCTGAACAAAGTAAATACAGCATTTGGCCGGCTAAAATCAGTATGGGCAAATTCCCTAATATCCAGACGCACGAAATTGCGAATATTCTCCGCATGTGTGAAATCGACACTACTGTACGGAAGTGAAACATGGCTGATCTCGAACTCCATCACGCAGAGGCTTCAAGCTTTCGTCACCAAGTGTTTGAGGATCATTTGTAGAATGTTCTGGCCTAATGCTATTTCCAACGAGGCACTATGGCGTCTAACGAGCGAAGAGCCCATACTGATCCAGATTAAGCGTAGAAAGTGGCGCTGGATTGGCCACACGATAAGAAAGCAGTCAGATAGCATCAAGCGAATGTCGCTTGAGTGGAACCCGCAAGGGAGCAGAAGCCGCGGACGGCCAAGAAACACCTGGAGAAGGTCAACCTTAGGAGAACTAGCTGCTGCCAGCATCACATGGGTGGGCGCTAGAACAACTGCCCAAAACCGTGTGCGATAAAGAAGCCTTATGGAGGCCCTATGCTCCAATTAGGAGTTTAAGGGAGGAATAAAAAAATTATATCCTTATAGCGCCTTCTTGTTTTAAAAAGACCATATAAAACCCGACAGAGAAGACGCAAATTGTTGTACTCCAAATCCGCAGAATTCTATAAAAAGACTTTCAATGCGAATTAGAATTCTCTGTAAAAGAAATCATCTAAAAATAGTCTCAAGCGCAGGCGGCAACCTAAAACGTGTTGTGGTCTGTAATTAATGTCACATCTTGCCGAGACCAGTTATATATTATACAGTCCCCCTTTATATTTGTATCATATATTTCTTGCAGTATTTTAAAATGTATACCAATCAAATACAAACTAAAAAAAAATGTAGGTACATAAATGTAAATGCAAAAAAAAAAACTAAACTTCAAGAAAGAAATCATATTAAGAACAAAAGACAAACGAAAAAAAAGTAAAGAAAAATTGGTAAAAGCACAGAAATCGAGATGCTTAAAATATTTAAAAAACCGACGGTCAATCGCCGCTTTCCTTTTGAGCATACACATACACAAACACACACACAGCCTCTTTCGTTTGTCCACTCACTCAATCTCACTCTGACGACTAACTCTCTCTCTCTCTCTCTCTCTCTATACAACACGATGCTTTTCAGTTTGCGCATACTCACAATCAATTTCAACTCAACTTACATGACATACAATGGCAACACCGCCACCTCTCATCAGATTGAACGAATTTAACCGCAAAACAACAAAAGTGTATCATTGCTACATTACAAAATGGAACATTCCTACATACATATGTATGAACATAGAAGTATGCACATAGAAGAGAAGGTACATCCATATGGATATGTAGCACTTACTACCTATCTATGTATGTATGTATGTGTGTGTGTGTTCAATAGTAGAAATTTGAAAGTTTTATGGAATGCAGGGGGAGTGAATGAAAATGAACATCATCACCACCGACGGCTATAGCAATAGTAACAACAACAACAACAACCACAATACCAATGATTTCAAATGATTAATGGGCTCATAGAAAATATCCATATATACAGTGGTGGAAATTTGTATAAGCTCAATATGATTTTAATGAAGAAATTGTGTTAAAAATAAATGGAACAAGAACAAAAGAAAAAAATATGTTAATTAACAGTAGTTGTGAACAATTCCAATGGCTAAGCGTGCTGCAATTTGTGCGTATGAAGGTACCACCTTTAGGCATAGGGGTTTATTAATTTTTGAAATTTTTTTTTCTGGAAAAGTTACTTGTTTTAACAGTAAAAAGAAATTTATTCAGGAACTATAGCAACCAATTTCGATTAAAGGAATTTTTATCTATCTAAATCGGGTGCACAATAGACCAGCTTGGTCGCAGTGCATAAAGGCCTTAGCCTAACCCGTACTACCATTGCCATTACCATCTAAATCGGTTTAAAACTGTACCTCAACGTCACCAGCCCATAAGCATTTGGTATTAAAAGAGCCAGCCGTGGCAAAAAAAAAAAAGTGAAGTCGATGAAAACATGGTTTATTTAAATGAGCCAGAGAGCTTTCATTCTAGCAGTTCTAAGCTAGACAGAAATTTACAGTAGAAGCGTAATGGGTAATCACTAAATTCGAATAGAAATATACCTATAGATCTATTTGGAGTTCCTAGAAGTCGGTACAATCGAACAAAAATATTGATTTTACTTTATAAAGTTCTATTTGGAAACAAAATATCAACGGTTCTAGCTGGTCACCTAAAATACCTGATTTGAACCACATTAAGAATTGATGGTAAAGTCTTTCGCGTCACCTGTACCTGTAATATACCTATAGATCTATTTAAAGTTCCTAGAAGTCCAAACGATCAAGCAGACAAAATATTTATTTTACTTTATAAAGTTCTATTTTGAAACAAAATATAAACGGTTTGAACTGATTTAACTAAAATACCTGCTTTGAACCATATTAGGTATTGATAAGGTCTTTCGCGATATCTACTTGTCGATTACAGTTGCAAAACCATTTTTGTTGAATTTATAAAAATTTCTGTATTGGTTTTGAGAAATTCCATGAAACTTTGAATTTGCACCGTAGCTTACTCTATCAGTTATGGCTCAATTTTTGCACGCCTATAGCCATACTAGAAATCTAAAGATATAAAAACAAATTGGCACATCGGCACCTAGTTTTAAATACAGCAGAATGCCGAAAAAGAGTGTTGGGTCAAATTAGGCAACATTTCAAAAAATCTTATAAAATACAAAGTGTATCACAACGTAATGATTTATACCTTATTTTGAAGGGAAAATATTAATCTATCAAAACATGTGTGAATTACTTCCAGTCTACTTTTAAAAGCTACTTTTTACTCAAGCTCTAAGTGCTTAAATATTTTAACTAAGAGTGCCATCTTTCCATTTACTGCAATTTAGTTCAGCTTTACAGTTTTAAAAATATTCAGTAAGCTTAGATAAATGTTTCGTAAGCTTAGCTAAGTATTTCGTAAACTTAATAAAATTAAAGTACAAAATGACTTGAATTCATAGAAATGTCTACTACTGTATTTATATACATATAGTGCAGCTGGAGAAAGGAATGATAGGATAGAGGAATGGTGAAAATGGGAACATACACACATGCATATATCTGTGTGTGTGTGTGTGTGTTTGTATATATTGTATGTAGATAGGAATGTATACGTAAGTATACCGTATGCTATAATAATCTCTATAATCATCACACCATCATAATCAAAATTGTGATGATAATGATATTAATTACAACAATAACATCAACAAAAAAATCAAACAAATTCAAAATGAACAAAGCAAAAAAAATTTGGGAAAACAGCAAAAATATGTATTTTTTTTTTCAAAATTTTTGTTTAAGTGAAAATGTGAAATGTATCTAAACATTGTTTTTTTTTTTGTTTAATTTAAATTTCAATAAAAACAAAAAAAACAAAAAATTATTTCATTTCATTTAATCTACATAATATGTGTGGTAGCTAAATTTCACTTTATGGAGGCATTATTATCATCATCAACTAACTAGCAAACCGACGAAGTAGCTTATATGATGAATGAAGAAAAAAGAGAAAAAAATAAAATTAATAAAAAATAGCCGTTCACACTATAAGCATTGCTATTGTCTTTCTCTACGTGCATGCATATGCATATAAGTATGTAAATATGTGCGAGTATATGCGTGAATCTATTTGTCTTTCTGTCTCCCTCACTGTGATGACACAATAAATTATTGCTGGTCAAATGTTACCGACTTACTTGTTGATCGTATCGATTTGACTTCGAAAATTATTCACATCGATTTAATCACTTTTAATCATTTTCATCGGCTTCTAATCAATTTGTTGTTTATTGTTAACTACCACACACAGCAAGCGAACTAGATTAATTAATCACTTGTTTAATTTGTTTTTTCTCTTTTTCTATTTATTCTACTTGGAAATAAAGCAATGCCACTAAGTTGAGTTGCCATTCGTAATGCAATAAAAATCTCTACACCATAACTAATTACGCAGTGGCATGTCTTTCTGCTGAAAAGAGATAATTTTTTCCATTTATATTACATGTCCACCAGTCGTGGAACCAGTGCCTGGGGTCTTTTTAATATCTGCCGAGTGACGTCAGTGCGTGGGTTGAGTCACTTCCTGTTCGACGTAATCCTCATATTGATTTAGCTGCCTATTTTGATAAAAACATTTTTATATTAGTGGATTTACTAATATTTTGAATACTGGCGACGGCTCCAAAACCTCAAATGGAAGTAGTTACAAGCGGCACTTTTATGATAACACCAAGAAATCTAAACCCAATAGAACAGAAGTCTTCGCCATACTTAATGTGACTTGCTTGAGGAAAAGCGGAAAGGCTGTTGCACTGAGAGTCAAATTGCACTCAAGGCGTTTGTGAATCTTGCCACTTTTTTCAAGATGACAAATGAGTGTAAGATGAAATTGAATAACGTAGCGAAATGAAAGAAATGTCATCTTGTATGAGTTCCACGACATAGCAATATCGCATTGAACCAATTGGGCAATCACTTGGACGGTGAGAGCTCTGTTGGTGCACCTACTGGTCCACAATCATTTTTCAGCGTCAGCTCTGCGGCGCTTCTGCGATGGGTTAAAGATTTTGTGTCCATGAAAAAAAAGTTTACATGAACTCGAATCTTGCAGATCGGTGATAAAATTAGTGAAATAACATGACAGAAGACTGACGAAATTTTTTTTTTTTTTACATTTGAGAAGGAAGGATCCCAGTATACCCCAGACTCCAGAATCATCACATGGCACAACACAAATTGACATTAGTTGGCCACTATGCATGTCATCGCAGATCTAACTTGTCAATTTCGCCTCGAAGATATGAATATTGTGAGAATTGTTGGGCGGTGATGTTGTGGGCATGAGTGAAATTTGACCTGAACTTCTTGGATCTATAGAAAAACTTAGAAATTCGAACCAAAAATAAAATAATATGGGCTTTTTTGGCCGAGGGCACTATTGTGCGTGTAAATTTAGGAGAGTATTAGAAGAGACCTACTTATTTTAGCCAGTTCCGAACGGCAGAACTCTTGTGACAACATTTTTTCTGAGCTTTGTCACAGTGTTCTTTTAGAAGCTTTTCCATGGCAAATTGTTACTGCCGGAAGAATTTGCCAATTTCTTGCCGACAGATGGATACCGTTCGAAAGGAAAATCTTTTCCATATGCAATTTTTTTTTGCGTCAGCCATGGATTGAACCCATGACCTACAGATCAGAAGGCCAACACACTAACCACTGAGCTACGGCACTCAACCCGAAATTCGAACCAGAATAGCTTATATTTTCTCTTTCCTATTCTTCCCGCTCTTTCCTTCTATCTATACTGTCCTTCTAGTTTTTCCGCCTTCGGGCTCTGGCGAAATGGTGAATAGCCTAGGGTCTGCCTGCACACTTCTTAACCCTAAATGTTAACTCTTTATGTTTTAACAGCAAAAATGGCATTACAGTAGCAATATTATTGCAGAAAATTATGATTGTGAAAAAAAGGAAATGCTAAGAAACTTAAAAACACCCACAAATGAAACATTAAATCCAATTACAAGAACCAAATGGTATTGACATTTTTTTTAAGTTGTATTGCCATCATGATAGGGTTATCTTATAAAAATGCAAAATTTTATTGGAAATTATTCCAACTTCAATTTACTCCTTTTAAGAAGTGAAGGGAATAAGTCGGACAATGTCGTAGAAGGTAATTTCCCCTGGTACTTAGTGATGCCCTTTGTACTTCATTTGAACAGTCTGATTTATTTGATTATACCTTCGGTAATCCGCCAAAAAAAAAAAAAATCTATTAAAAGTTTGTGAAAACTCTAATTTTTCCAAAGTTGTTGTTTTTTTAATATTTACTTTCCCCCTATCCCATGACATCACAATCAAATGTTAATTCAAGCAACAAATAAATATATCTATTTCAGCTAATTGAAGCAGCGCGCAAGACAAAAGAAAAAGTAGCGAGAGAGAGAGAGTGCGCATGAATTGCAAAAATTCAATTTTTCTTTGGCTTTCTTTACTTTCCCCTACAGCACAACACATCTCATCAGATTTCCGTTAATCGAAAAAGAGAGTAGTAAAGCATAAAGACAGCTGAAGAGAGAGTGTGTAAAAGTGCGCAAGCGTGAGAGATCTGTTGAAAGTGATCAATTAACACTTTCCATAATTGAAAATGTGAATGTACGCACGCGCAGTGGCACAACATGGATGGACAGATTACAAAAATAAAACCAGCCAACAACCAAGCCAAAAATAAAAAATATACTAATAGCATAAAACTAATAATAATAACAAACAACAACAACAACAACAACAACACCAATAACAATGTAATGTATGTTTGCAATATGTAAGCCAATACATACATACATACATACATACTCATATGTAATTTGCGAAGGTGTTGTGTTATGTTGTTGCTGTATTGTTGTATTTTATTGCATTGATGTATTCACATAAAAAGAGGCGTAGGTACTAGTTGGTACATACATCTGATTTTGAGGGTCAAAACATCAATAAACTGAATGTGGTAATTGATGAATAGTTTGTTGAGAGCCTTGTTGGATTATTATTTCAATAGATTAATTAAATTTGCTTCAAAAGTAGGTTAAACCAGATTGTAGTCGTACCCAATGACATCGACACACTTAGGCTAAGTGTGTGTGAGAGAGAGAGAGAGAGAGAGAGAGACCCCTAGCCAATGGTTATGACTTCAGAGACATGCCTGGCAAGGATGAGAGATACAAAGAAAATAGATGCCATCTTCAATAATTGTACCGTATATTCATCATCTTCGAGCCTCCTCTTTGCTGGGCTTCCACGCACAAGGTTCTAGTTTCGATCACCGTTTCGGTTGTGACCGGATCACCAGAATTTTACCAAGGAGACAAACAAAAAAGAATAATTAAAAATGTGACACTTATAAGTGCCGAAAAGCTCTTTGGCCAAGCTTTTCTTCCAATACTATTGTGCGTGTTAAATTTTGGACAGTATTAGAAATTTTAGACCGTACCAACATCACTTTTTCTGAGCTTTCTCACAGAATTAGTTTTTAGAAGCTTTTCCATGGCAAATTGTTACTGTCGGAAGAATTGTCAATTTCTTTCCGACAGGTGGGTACCGTTCAAAAGTAAAATCTTTTCGATATGAAATTTATCCTTCAGCCTGGGATTGAACCCATGACATACAGATCAGAAGACTAACGCACTAACTACTGAGTTACGGCACCGAGGGTCTCCTTAAAACGACGAATATTATAAGGAGGGCGAAAGCACTCCTTTCATTGGACCAGAGCCTTTCTGCGGTGTTATAAATAGTTTCATAAACAACTTGAAGTGTGAAAGGGAGAAACGGGATCTACTCGACTACTGGAGAGCCCAAACGGGCATGCGGTAGTCGAATAAAGTTATTGCTCCCGCACATGTTAGGGTGGATGCTGTTCTTAAACTCAGCAGAAATGACATACAGCTCTGCACAGAGCTGCTCACTGGGCACTGTACACCCAACTACCATATGAAGAAAATAGGTGTGGTAGAAAACAATACCTGTAGTCTCTTTCATGAGGAGCAGGAAACATCGGAACATATTCTATGCAATTGCCCAACGGTGGCAAGACGTAGACTTGGTTACCAGGTAATGGAATCTTGACTTCAAAACCAGATAAGTAAAATCAAGCCCACAGCAATTATATGATTTATAAAGAGTCTAGAATTTGTTTCAGTTGGGCAATAGGCGCACCAAATATCTTTTAGGTTGCAGTGCATTGAATAGACTAAATAATAATAAGAATATTGTCCCTTGCCTCGACATTCCAGGTACATTTCGCCAAATTGTAGTCCATATAGCATTTGGGGGCATCGTCTACGAGAGCGAAGGTCTTAACGTGAAGCTTTGAATACATTGTTTATTGACTTGTGGATTTTTACGTGGCGTATCTCAAACCCATTGCTCGGCCTCGGCTCAAAATAATATTGCCTACTCAGTTTAACCGACTTGCAGCAACTATTAGGATGTTCATCATCTCTCAGCATCATCAGATTGAGACAATGAGGTATGATGCACTGTGAAAACTCAATTGTACAAGGAGGCAAACGATAGAGAGAGAGAGAGAGAGAGAGAGAGAGAGCGATTAGGGTATGTTAGGTTATTGTGCCCGCCCTCTATGAGAGTACACACTCAGACCAGAAGGACTCAATGTGGTACCACCGAATTTTTCTTACAGTACTCTTGTGCGTGTTAAATTTAAACAATATTATTATATTAGCCGATTACGAAATACAGAACTTTTGTGAATTCATTTTTTCTGAGCTTTGTCACAGAGCTCTTTAAAATAATTCCCTTAAGGCAAATTGTTACTGCCGAAAGCATTGCCAATTGCTTACCTACAGATGGGTACCGTTCGAAAGAGAGATCTTATCGATATTAAAACCGCTGCCTTTAGCTCAAAATTCACTAACTACTGAGCTATAATGAGAGGTAAGGTGATAATTTTTTCAACAAAGACGAATTGTTCTGATGCAAGGTTAAAGGTGTTAAGACAAATGGTTTAAAAGATTTAGGATGAAAGAAATTTTTGTGAATAAAAAATCTTTTGAATTTTTTTTTTTTTAGTCTTTATTTAATTTTCTTTTTGTAAATCCTACCAAAACCTATTAAATCAAATCCCCCCCTTCACCTGAATTATTTGTCATTTATAATTCACTAGTACATTAATTGAAAAAGATAATAAAATAATTTGACACTTAATTCTTCAAATAAAAGGTGACAAAAATACAATAAAAAATAACAATTATTTATCTACGAGTACACTTATATAATAGTCTAGGCGTACAAATGCCAAGAATATTTATATACGTAACCATAGAGTTTACGTGTGTGTGTGTGTGTGTGTGTGTGTGTGTTTGTGTGACAGGCAATTATAATAGTATTCGTTATACGATCGCACACGTAATAATAATTTACCACACACAAGCTCATAATAAACATTTTGTCAAAACAAACAGACATTTTGGATTTCTTCTTCTTCTTCTTCGCCTTCTTCCTACTCTGAATACTGTCCACTCTCAAATGTATTGACCACCATGAAGTTAAAGTGAGTGAAGCGTAGAAAAAAAATATATATATGGGAACACCAACATAGTACATTTGTGGTGCCTTAAATATAATATATAGGGTGTCTCGGTATAACAAAGATCGATAAGTCGGATTAAGAAAGGTGAAAAGCTGAAGAAACCCATACATTTTCAAAATAATCTCATTTCTTATTTTACTTTAACGATACAACAGGAAAATACAATTTAAATAAAAGAAAATTATTAAAAAAAAAACCGTTTTTAAGGATTTTAAGCAAATATGTTAGGGGTTGCTATAAGAATGCTATAAGAATTTGAGTTTCAAAGGGATTATCTCCAAAAAACTTTTGCACAATTTCCTATGAATGATGTAATTTTTTTCTCTAAAATATTCTCTCTACGGTAAAGTTATTAATATTTGAAATAAACTAGAAAGTATTGAAAGATATACTTTTTTTTTATAAAGAATGGAATACTCAAAATTATTAGATTAAATTAGATTGCACATCACATTTAATGTTTCTTTTTTTCTAAAAATTCTAGTTTAAGATTTTTTGGCTTTTGCCTGGAACATGCACTCACGTTTGAAAAAATAAAAATTAAAATTTAATCAGATTTGAGATATAATTTTTATATTAAGGCTGTGCGATTAATCGTTTAGACAAACAATTTTATTATTCACAATTTTTGATTAATCAATTGATTAATTAATTAAAATTTTGATTTATCAAATAAAATAAGTAATTATTCGAATGATCGAGATTTTGAATGTTCATAAATTGAAATTATTCAATTAATCAGAATTTTGATTAATCAGATTAAATTATTCGACTGAAATATACAAAATATTTATAATATTTCTTTCCAATACAAAGTAGACAGTTAGCTTTGCAAAGCTACGAATAAGAGAATGCGTTTTAAATTTTCCAGAATTTTTAAACTAAATTTCAAAAATAAAGAAAAAATTAAAAATGAAAAATATTTTGATTAATCAAAATTCTGATTAATCCACTTTTGATTAATCCAAACAATTTGATTAATCAAAATCTTTGAACAAACGATTAATCGCACATCTTACATTCGTTTAAGAGAGCGATAAAAATCATTTCGTGCAAAAATGGGCGTGGCCTAACTCTCAGAACTTTATAAATGTATAAATTATTTCATACAATAAAAATGGATCACTGGCTTCATGAACATTGGCATAATTGCAAAAAATTTTGCAAGTGAAAACTTGGTGGGCGAATTTTGCAGTGACTCGTTTGAGAAATATTCTGCACCATTTATTGAAAATTAAAAAAATTAATTTTTAAACTATTCGTTTTTGAATGAAAAAAAAAAAGGAAATTAATTAAATGAATCCATATTATTCAACTTTAGAAGCATATAGGGATTTCTTATAGTAGCTCCGATTTTTATTGCATTTTCAAAATTGCTAAAAAAAAATGAATTCATATTATTCAACTTTAGGAGCATAGAGGAACTTCTTATAGTAGCTCCAAATTTTTATTGCATTTTTAAATATGCCAAAAAAACCAATTTAAAAAATACATTTTTAAACTATTCGTTTTTGAATGAAAAAAAAAAAAAAAGAAAATTAATTAAATGAATTCATATTATCCAACTTTAGGAGCATATAGGGAGTTCTTATAGTAGCTCCGATTTTTATTTCATTTTCAAATTTGCTAAAAAAAAACCAAAAACAATTTTAAAAAAATTCATCCGCTTACTAACAGCTCAAATGGGCTTTAAATGACGATTCTTGCCCTCATCTCTTCGCCGATGATTATGATTCACATTCCATCTGTTTTCATAATCGCAAAAAAAAAAAACTCGCTTCATGTTAAATGAATATTCTCTTGCCATAAAACATCACCCTGTATAGATAAAATATTTGCAAAAGTACAACAAGAATTGCTAGTTGTTAAATTGAAAATTAATTTTTATACGCGCATTTAGCGTGTCAAATCTTAGTCAACTGAGATGAAGAACAGCCACAACAACAACAACAACAAACGTACCTAAATCAGGAATCAGAAATATTAAATGACTTCCCTGCTGAGTTACAGCATATGTAACACGGCAGAGCAAATGATCTTTCTCAAAAACGGCAGCATTTTGTTTACGCTCATTAAGAACTCAACATAAAAGATGAAGGAGAGTCACGAGTTACACCTGTTCTTCTGTGTGTGTGTGTGTGCATGAATTTACAACACTGTAGGTAGTACATAAGTACATAATTCAACAATAGGGTAGTACACTAACATCTTATAGAATTCTTCTTTTGCTATGATCGCTTCTTTTCCGCATCTTCGTTGCCTTTTTATGGATGATTAGTACATGGCGACGATCGTCGATCTTCAATATCATACAGAACATATTTGCTCGCACAACAAGTAACAATTGAACAATTGGTATTAGTATGATTACAAGTGAAGGAAAACGATTTTCTTCATCTTGAAATTTCCAATACACAAGGAAAAGAATTAAACGTTAAGCAGGCAGCTATATTATCAGTGCGATCAATAGAATCTCACAGCTGTATTGTCATTCAATACTCAGTCATACGGTCCATCACGTACTATGTGTGCATAGTTATTGTCATCGTCGGTGGTGGTCAACCGCACATCATTATCGTCAGCTGCAAGTACAATAGGTACTAAACTACCCATACATATCTGCCAATAGGGAATAATAGAAATCTTAGACAAAGGAAAACGACCGATCGACATAGTAAAATGTGTGCGATCGATCGGAAAACACAAATGAATGAGATTTGTAGGTACATATTCTTTTTGAAAGTCGATGCTAGACGGCTAAAAAAAACTCTCATGTAAAAATATATTGTATATTGAAACGGACTTTTAGATAATGGGCATGGTTGAAAATAGATCAACTCATCAACTCTGATTAGAAATGTTTGCTAGAATAGCTAGAAAATTCGTAGCGATAGAAATATGACTCTGAGAACTTGGTCAAGATTTTCTACTCACCTCATTATATTGTCATGCAAATGTGGGCATGGTCTACACTTATAATATTGCTAATGTAAATTGGGCAAGGTCAAGAATGACCACTTCCTACATATATAAAAGATCTGTTTCACAACAGTTATTATAGAGATATGGCGCTAAAAATTCTGGCATGAATTTCTTTGTTGCTAATAAGATTGATATGCAAAAATGGGCATGGTTAGGGGCATATGAGACCCAACTAACATACATAGGTATTTGGTAAGTATCTATAAAAATCATTACGATAAAGGTATAGGTGCGAAAATCTGACCAACTTCCATCATGCCCTATAAAATATGGTAATGGAAAAATGTGAGTGACCTGAGACTTGGAACTCTCGTGGTTCATTGATTTTAAAAGCTCTATAAGTCGTTGCAATAGAGATGTGTGGTCGAAAATTTGATCGAACAAATTTCTTTGAGCTCATCTACTATCATGTCAAAATGAGCATTGCTGGAGGCTGGTCCACTCCATAACCTAAACAAAGGCTCACAAAGGAATCAAAGAGTCTAACCTCGGAATTTAGAACATTTTACTTTTCAACTCCTTTCATATTGCATCTAGACCAACAATATTTACTACATAGACTGACAATATACTAGAAATAGATTAAAGAAATAGGCGAGCCACGCCTCTTATTTATTGTAGACCAAACGTAATTTTTTCACTTGAAACCACCATACATTAGACAGTAATTTGCTCACTAACAATATTTGATAAGTGGATTAATAAAAAAAAAAAATTAATATGTGGCACTTAAAGCCCCAAAGGGCTCTTTGGACGAGCTTCTCTTCCATTACTGTTGTGCGTGTTAAATTTTGGACAGTATTCGAAGGGACCTACTTATTTTAGCCGGTTCCGAACGGCAGAACTCTTGCGCTTTGTTACAGAGTTCTTTAACATTGTAGTATTAATCTCACAAGAAATTGCCGAGCCACGCCTACTATTTAATGTAGCTCTCATACCCATAAGAGGGTGGGTCAATAACTCTCTGAAAATTGAAATGGGCAACACCATATTCGGCAAAACAAAAACATTTTACTTGCCAAGGCGCATCTTTCAAAATAGCGCCCCCAAATTTTCGAACAGATATATGAAAAAGTTTTGTTGTGTGCAGCCATTTGAGACAGACGCCTATGAGCATTTTCGCAAAAATGGGAAACTATTAAAACCTATTTTTTGAATGAACAAAAAAAAATCATCACACCAATCAAACAAAAGCTCGAAAAGTATTATGGGGGTCTCTATATCATCGATTGGAACCATCTACCACGGCACAAGGAAGGCCGAAATTTCTTCTCGCCCAAATAGTCGATAAAATCCATGGTATGATATTGGAAGATCGGCTAACGTAGAACCGCGCACTTGAAGGGGCTACAGACTCATCGCATGGATCAGTGATTTCAATTTTGCATAAATATTTAGATATGAAAAGACGTTGCAATAGAGGAGTGTGGTCGAAAATTTGATCGAACAAATCATCACACAAACCAAGCAAAAGCTCGAAAAGTATTAGGGGGGTCCCTTTATTATCGATTGGAATCATCTAACACGGCACAAGTGGCGCCGAAAGTTCTGCTCGCCCAAATAGTCGATCACATCCACGGTATGCAAGATCGGCTAATGAAGGTCCGCGCTCTTAAAGGGGCTACAGACTCATCACATGGATCAGTGCTTTCAATTTCGCATAAATATTTAGATATGAAAAGACTTTCCGCCAGATGGGTGCCATACTGGCCCACAAATGACAAGAAATTTGTTTGAAAATTATTTGACATTTTCACAGAAGTGTGACGACGTTCAACTGCAATCCGAACGAGGGTTTGCACCGTTTCCTAACCGTGACAAATGACAAGAAACTCGTTTGAAAATCATTTGACGTTTTCATAGAAGTGTGACGATGTTCAATTGCAATCCCAACGAGGGTTTCCACCGTTTCCTAACCGTAAACGAAACATTTATTCATCACAACACACCAGAGACAGTTAACTTTTCGTGGTTAATCGAAACCAAAGAAAGGTAAGGCGGGTCTGTCAGCCAGCATGGTGTTGGCTGCAGTTTTTCGGAATGCGTGCTGTGTCATTCACATCGATTATGTTGAAGACGGTCAAAAAATCACCGGCAAATATTGTTCTGCTGAACAGATTCGTCATTGATTTGAAGCAAAAACGACCGTATTTAACGACGAAAAAAGCGATCATCCACCAGAATAACTAACCGTCGTATAAGTTAGCAGTAGCAATGGCCAAATTACACGAATTAAGTAAAAAAATGCTACTTTATCCAGCAGAATATCCAGCCCTCTGCCACTATTTGCCATTTTCAAAGAGATTTTCGTTCGAATGAAAATGTTATCGATGAGGAATACGCCTATTTTGATTTAATTGAGAAATCGTACAATTTGTAGAGCATCAATATACTGGAGAAACGTTAGACGAAGTGCATCGAGCTAAAAAAAAATTCTCTGCAATTATGAAAAAAACTTTTTTGCCGAATAGCTTGTTTCATGTGGGTGCCGTAGCTCAGTGGTTAGAACGTTGGCCTTCTGATCTGTAGGTCGTGGGTTCAATCTCCGGCTGAAGCATAAAAAATAAATAAATATGTGGCACTTAAAGCCCCAAAGGACTCATTGGCCGAGCTTCTCTTCCATTACTGTTGTGCGTCTTAAATTTGGACAGTATTAGAAGGGACCTACTTATTTTAGCCGGTTCCGAACGGCAGAACACTTGTGACATCACTTTTTCTGAGCTTTGTCACAGAGTTCTTTAAGAAGCTTTTTCATGGCAAGTTGTTACTGTCGGAAGAATTGCCAATTGCTTGCCGACAGGTGGGTACCATTCGAAAGAAAAATCTTTTCGATATTAAATTTGTTATGCATCAGCCGGGGATTGAACCCACGACCTACAGATCAGAAGGCGAACACACTAACCACTGAGCTACGGCACCCGGCTGAAGCATAACAAAGTATAATATCGAAAAAATTTTTCTTTCGCACGGTATTCACCTGCCGGCAAGAATTGGCAATTTTTCAGACAGTAACAATTTGCCAAAAATTCTCCTTAAAAGAGCTCTGTGACAAAACTAAGTTAAAGTGATGTCACAAGGGTTCGGAACCTTTCGGAACCGGCTAATATAAGTAGGTCCCTTCTAATGCTGTGCAAATTTAACACGCACAACGGTATTGGAAGAGAAGCTCGGTGGTATCACAAAGGGCATTTCTGGCCTAACCTAAGTTGTTTCATATTTCAATTTTCAGGGACTTCTCGACCAAACCCCATATCTACTCAATTTACATATATTTAATTTTAATTTGTCTCTCAACACTCTATCGCATTGATATATGCAAAGAACAATTCGATAAGGTGGGAGGTACTACTGCCTCTTCAATATCTTCCCATCATTCTGTTGCATTAGAATGCCGATGGCTTGCTATTGCACTCGTTGTTGCACACCATTAGATATCCAATGTTTTTAGCATTACATCATGATAGCGATATATTATAGCAATAACAATTAAATACAATGTACCAATGACTTTTCTTCCTCTTCTTCTTCGTCTTCTTTTTGATATTATTGCTCTTACTTATTCACACTTCTATTGTAACGCCGCCATCAGCATCATCAGAATACACCAGTATTCTCAGTCGGTAAGCAGTCATGCGTAAGCACGCTAGTGTAACGTATGAGTGTGTGTGTGTGTATGTGTGTGGGTTCATGTTCTTCCGTTAATGTTGTGATGCCATCTTGTGAGGTTTTGAGTTGACTCTTCAAGATCATTTGCTCATTTAGTCAATGCGTATTGTATGCTCATTATATTTATATGTATGTGAATATTTTGTATATTCGAAAACGGCAACAACACATCGTGTGTGGCACCATCACAAACAACTAACAAGCAAACAAAAAATTGCCACACGCAAATATGTACAAAAAAAAAAAACAAAAAAAAAAGAGGAAAATATAACAAATGCAAGAAAAATAAACCATAGAGATGACAAAGAAAATACAATTTATATAATATTCGTTGGATATGTTTAAATGGATAAGTATATGCAAACTAGGGCTGTCTGATAAATATCTAGCTTCGGTATTGACATTAATAGTCGTGTTCTATTCGATGCTCACACTTAGCTCGCAGCGATAACTAAATGGCAAAACAAAAGACTTAGCATGTATAACGCATAGACGCTAAGTATATTCAGCATATTGCTAAGTTCAGTGCTACCAATTATTTTATATTTAAACATTAAAAATCTTATAATTAAAAATGAAATTAAAACAAAGAATTTTTTTTACTATTTTTGGAAATATATTATCAATTAAATAATCAGAATTTGTCCCCTTTGACAATTATATATAAAATATATAGAATCCAATCAGACATGATCAGGAAAATAAGAATTTCTGTCATTTTACGAGGTTTGACTTTTATATTTTTTTAAAAAGTATGAAAATGCATTTGGTTATCATCAAAAAATAGTTCTATTGTTTTTCAAAGTATTTTCCATGAAGGTTTATATACTTTTGCATGCGCTGAAATCAATTGTCGAAGCACTTTTGCCACTCCGACTGGGACACCTCCAAAATATGGTTTTTCTTGGGTTTGGCTCGTCTTGGAATCGAACCACACGGTCGATTGCTCTTTTGTTTCGCGCTCTTACGCATATATTCAAGATTCGTCACCTGTCACGATCTTATAAACGTCTTTCGAAGCACACCGATCGAATTTTTTCATCATTGCTTTGCACCAATCGACACGAGCCTTTTTTTTTGGGATCCAACGAGAACTAATCCCTCTGACAGCTTAGTGTTCATAAAATATCGAATTCATGACCGTGGAACTAATGCCCAACGATGCCTCTATCTCACAGTATATCACATGACAATCTTTCATTATCAGTTCACGCACAGCATCGATGTTTTCTCGCACAATGACCGATTTTGGACGACCTTCACGAAATTCGTCCTGGAGCGAATGGCGTCCACGCTTGAATTCGTTAAACCAGTTATAAATTATCTGGAGGGTTCGTGCTTCATCACCAAATGCCACATGAGGACGATTGAAGTACTGTTGTTGAGATAATTCATTTCGAAAATCATAAAAAATCATAGCTCGAAAATGATCACAAGTTAAATTCATTTTTTTGACAGAGATGAATTTTTTAAGTGACTGTAAACAACAGAAATAGCGCTTATACATCAAAACGTTCTGAGTTTATGCTAGAAAATGTCAAATTTTTCAACTAAAATGTCAGACTTGACGAAAACGTACTAGATCAAAAAATAAAAGGCAACTCTCGTATTAGCTGAAACTAAACTCTATTCTTCTGAAACTAAATTTTTGTGTTGACAATATATTGAAGCTATTGAAAAACCTTTGAATTTTTATAAATATGGACCATCCAAAAATTGCAATTTCTTTCTAAAGAATGCAATTCAGTAATAAAACTAAAGTTACAAATAAATACAACACATGGAGCCTCTGATTCTTTGCTCGCAATAATAAAATAAAAGAAATTCAATTTTAAGTGTGACCAAATAAGCCGTGAAGATAGCACAAGTATTTGAAAAATTCAGAAAATGGAATGATTAGAGAAAATGTGTCTCGATCAAAAAGGTTCAAATTTTGGATAAGATACCCACTATATCCTATATAGGACATCCAATGGTGGTCATACTCAGAAACATGCAATCTAAAGATTTTATCCTCAAGTTACCCGAGTAGAACAATAATTTGAAAGAAAACCTTCAGATTTAGCAAAGAAAAATATAGAAATAATTCTTGACTTCTATGAACTCGAATTGCGGACTACTTTTATATTGTTCTGCAATCTTAGTTTGAAACAGTATGAGACTATTTGTTGATATTGAAAATGAAGAAACATCTCAGCGGCAAGAGAATTGATTAACTTCAACTCAATGTGCTTCTAACTGAAACAGATCCACATTTTAAAAGTAGAAATGCCTTGCCGGAAAGATGGGCTCCTCCTATGAGATCATCACTAATATTTTAAAGAATTACACTTTTTTGATTCTGTTGGAAGCTACGTATATATCGTACAGCCTTCGTATTTGATATCTTCCATCATCATCATAATCCTTTAATGTTTTATCTGTGGTAAATACGACAACACAAGCAAGGCGGCGATTATCTATGTGTCTCAATGTTTGCTTGAAGATTAAATTTTTATTTATTTACTCATTATTATTTTATTTTTTTTTTCCCCCATTCATCCATTTATTGGTAGGTATATTAATTTTGAAATGTGGTGGTGATGCTTTTAAGATTATTTGCTTATATTGGATCACTTTTTTTTCTGTTTGTTTTTGCGCACTTTTTGCCAAAAAAAAAAAAAAAAAAAACTTGAAACAATAAAGTAAGGTCGATCACAGCAGGTATAGGACCCTGTCACACACATACACACACTTTCTTATGTCCATATGCAGAAACAGGCACACAACAACAACAACAACAACAACAACAGCATGCAGGTAATACACAAAGTAGCTGTCGACTCGACTACATAATCATAAATTACATTACAAGATTTAAGAATGCCACCAAAGAAGAAGTTATTGATACTGTTGTGGTTACCATCTTTGTTCTTGTTTTTGTTGTTGTTGTTGTTGTTGTTGTTACCGCAAACGTCCTTCCATTACTTGTATCTATGGTACTGTAAACATTTATTCGTTCTTCTCATCAAATTGCTGTTTTTCTAAATTTAAAATGTCAGCGATAGTAGTGGCGCACAGTGTTTCACTGCTGGCTAAAAATTGGTGCAATCCAGCAATATATGTTAAGGTATTATATGCTCATTTGCCAGAACGATGAAAAAAAGTTGTAGAAAGTGATGGAAAATATTTTCATTGAAATAAATTGTATAAATTTGTTCCAATAAATGCTTTTTCTAAGCTTTTTTTTTTATTTTGGGGCGGAAATTAAGTTAAGAACCCAATATATTTTCAATATTCAGACGTCTTTCTTAACTTTTCTAGCGAAAATAAGAAAGTAATAATATGAAAATTTAATAAAACACCAATATTTTCATTCGCCAATATTTTTCATGAGGATTTCATACATCAAAATAAAATTACATAACAGCCTAGAGAGATGGCAGCGTTAATCTGGATTAACGAGTTAATTCGAATCAACTCGGGCATTAACTTCAGGTAATTCGCATTAGCTCTAGAGCTAATTCTCAAAATTAAAGAGAATTAGGGCAATTTTCGATTGCAACACTGCTGAAAATTAACAGCTGTTTTCTATTGTGAATTTTTTCTCGATGCCACTTACAAAATAATAGGTGTGTTCGCTAACAAAAAAAAAATTCTCAACAATTGTTAACAATTTTCGATAGGAAAAGCGTTGGTGGACAAATAAATCCAGCTGTTAATTCCGTACTCTAAATGTTAATTTACAAGTTTCTGATAGTTTTCAGTTCGCGTACTTTTTGTATATTTTCTCATATCGAGAGTGACAGACGACAGAAATTGTAATGTAAGCAATCAGCTGTTTATTTAATCCGCAATATTGCCGTCTGTCAGGTTATTCGGATTAAGTGTGCTGTTAATCTGGATTAAGTCTGCCGTCTGTCTAGACTATAACATATTTCCCTTTCCCATTTCTGTTACTTTATGAGTTACTTAATATTTTTGAAGTGATCATTTTTCTGTAAAACAAGACAATTTTAGTGATCAAAGATGAGAATATAGATAGAAAAAAAAACAACTCATATGGGAGGTGTTAATGGCAATGAAACAATCTTGATAATTTTTCATTTGATAGGCATTCCATAATTACAAGTAGCAAATTCAATTGAAATCCTCTAAAATTTTAATATTTTTGGCTCTTATTTGTATGAAACGTTGACACTGTGCATCGTTTTCTCGATCTCTTGTGCTAGATGTTACCTGTCATTGTTGTTGTTGTTGTTGTTGCTGCTGCTCTCTCTTATTATTCTTCTTATTGTTGTTGTTGTTGTTGTTGTTCTTATTTATTATGATTAGAGCAGTCAAAACATTGCCACCGACATGAGATTTATAATACGTAATAGGAAGCAATGGGAGGGAGGGGGAAGACAGCAGCGTGTGTATTCCAACCAAAAATGCCAAAGCAATAGTAATATTTTAGTACACATTTATCTTATTTCTGATATGACCTTTGACAAGCATTTTACCTATTTGAATTATTTTTGTATTTTTTATTATAAACAATTAAAGGTGTGTATGAGTGGATACTCCATAGAAACATTCATATAACATGCCACACTATGGAGAGCAATCAAATTGAAAGTACATTGAAAATGAAGTTCCAAAAAAAATAACAGTATGAAGGTTGAAGGTTTTCTTCTTGTTATTGTTGGTTGTCTTTTATGATTTTTATTATTAAACATTATCCAAGAACTTTAAAAAAAAACAGTAAAAAATAAGAATTCAAAATACAGGGTGTGATATAATCTAAGGTCACAAGTATCCATGCGAAAGCTCTTTTAAAATGCATTTAAATCTTGATTTTGAAAGGTGGAAAGGAATCACAGTCAAGATCTAGCAACGAACTAGAAATCCAAGCGTTGACTTCTCTGAACAAAATCACTGACGAGTGTCCATTATATTTCAAAATTCATACAAAAAGTCAAGAATTTAATACTTTCATACAATAAAGGTTATTCCCATCATTTGCGCACATATAGAATTGCAAATTCTTGATGGATCCCAAAGTGGAAATTGAAAAATTGTTATATAAATTTTATTGAGAATTATTTAGAGAACAAAACTACATCATTTATAAAAAATATGTAAACAATTTTTTTCAAAATAATTGCCTCAAAAGTCAAAAATTGAAATTATGCAATTAAAACGTATTCTCCTATTTTAGTATCTTCAAATATTTTTCTCTAAATTGAATCCATCAAAAATTAAAAGGGAATTTTATTGTTGATTTAATTATCTATCGAATGCAATTTATTTCATTTCAATGACAATCGTATTTTCAAAGTTATAGCGGAATACTAATACCACCTTGAGTGTCGAAAGTATTTCTGCGCATGGATTTATTTTATATAGATAAATATATGATTATCTTGTAGGCTAAAATAAAATCATAAAAACAATTAACTTAAATGTATTATTTAAATGTGAATTTGCAATTTGGCGAAAACCTCTCATTTACCGACAAACATTTTTGAATGAATTTCCGTTCAAATGCTCTCAAAATAAAAATAAAAAAATTTTGTTTTAATTCACAAATTCAAAATAAAAGTAAGGCAACAAATATGTGTATATAATTAAATACAAAAAAAAAAAAAAAAAAAAAAAAAAATCTTATATTCATAAAGCGTTTATAAATAATTTTTTTTTTTTTTTTGTTTTCTTTCATCTTTTGTGCATTGATGAGAGTACCATTATTATTATTATTATCATTATTATTTACAATATTACATATAACGTAGAAATGTGATTGTCGCTTCTCCTTCATTAAAATACATAATTAAGCGAAATTGGGGCCATATAGTCCAATGTACTTTGTAAATTATTGCAATGATGGCAAAGGTGCGACATCGCATCAAAATACATTGGCACCAAAAATAAACCAACGTGACAAATAAATACATGTAAATTAAAAATAAAAAATTAAAACGTTAAAACTCTTAACAGCAAAAGAAAAAAAAATGGAAATCAACAGAAAAATGCAGAAAAGGCCAAAATTAACGAAAATTGAAAAATAAAAGGAAGTGATGAAAGAAAGTTAACGTTGAATATGATGCAACAAAAACGAAATATGTAGTAGAAACGACATTACATGATCGACAGAAACACCAAAGTAGCAGAAGTAATTGTGAAAAATGCAATAGATGAGAAAAAGAGAAGCCGAATGACTTTGTTTGTATGACAAGTACCATGCCCACTTATCCAATTGCATCCTCTTGCGCCAATGTTTGGTATTAGCAACCTGCAATGCTATATCAAATTTCAGTACTGTACGTTCCACAGTTTTTCCCAGTATGGCATACCATCTATTTTCTTTGTATGGGACGTACCACGCCCACTTTCTCAATTCTATTCTTTTTTTACCTATTGCTTGATATTAACAATCAGAGACTCTGTCCTTTATTTCAATACTATAAATAATATATATATAATGTATTTTATTTTTAATGAGTAGTGCCACGCCCACTTATTCAAATGCGTCCATTTTTTTCCAAAGGCAATATTCTACGATAAAGTAACCTATATATTTAGCACTAGAAGTCCTCTTCTTCTCTTCCAGTACTGTTGTGCGTATTAAATTTTGGACAATATTAGGAGAGACCTATTTTATATGCGCCTGATCCGAAGGGCAGTACCCTTTTGACATAACTTTTTTTGAACTTTGGCACATAGAAGCGTCATAGAAGCATTTTCATGGCAACTTGGTATTGCCGGAAGAACTGCTAATTGCTTGACGACAGGTGGCCACCGTTCGAAAGAAAAACCTTTTCGATGCTAGGGTTCTGTGAGGTACCACGCCCACTTGTCCAAACTTCTGTCGTTGCGTTTCTTTTGGCTAAACAAGTCTTCGCGAATAATAGTAAATCCCAAATTTGAAGGTTCTGCATATCTTTTGTTATCAGACTAGATATTTTTTTTTTTGTAGAATATTCAATATTTTGGACCTATTTGCGTTGGTGGCGAGTACCGAATAAGGTACAACCATGAGCTGTACGAGCTGTATGCCGATATTGACATAGTAAAACGCATCAAAATCCAGCGGCTGCGCTGGCTAGGTCATGTCGAGCGAATGGAAGAACACGCTCCAGTTAAGAAGGTGTTATATTCGGAACTCGCTGGAGGACGACGCAGAAGAGGAAGACCAAACCTCAGGTGGAAAGACCAAGTACTGGAGAATCTGACGGCGCTTGGAATTTCTAACTGGCGCCAGCTAGCGAAGAACAGAGATGGCTGGCGAAGCATGTTATTTTCGGCCTAAATCGATATTCGGTTGTTATGGCCACATAAATATAAATATATAGAATATTCAATAGCTATGGATAGCTTTCACAAGGGGTTGCGTTGCGTTATCGTCATTTCTTTTGAACTAGACAAATAATAAAGTGCTAAGACCTTCAGAAAACACGCGCTTTTCAGCTATTGCTTATGCAGATGATGTGGCCACTTGTAGCATCGGGGAAGTACATTTTTGAATACTCGGAATCCCAGTCGGTTTTACCTTACCTAAAATAGCAGACACCAGCCTAACAGTCGCTGAACAGGCAAAATACTTCAGACACATTTTAGTTAAGAAGCTTAGTTGGAAGACAAATAGAGAGCAAACGGTACGAAAAGCAATAGCACACTTAATTCCTGTAAAAAGGCCATCGGGTATGAATCCATAAGTCATATCTTAGCTATATGGCACGGTTGTGAGGTTAATTCTTTTCCATGTTACATCCTTGAAGAAACGAGAGCGCAGACAGCTAATGGATCAAGTTCAGATATCTAAGAACCATTCCGTCTTTAGTCGCATGAATATTTACACCAAGCAGAGGGTGCTTATATCAGCAGTAAGGCTGAATGCAGTTTCACGCTGGCAAAACTTTGGATTCAAACACTCCAGAACCCTCGGGGAATGCACTTCAATCACGGAAATCATTCACTACACCATCCCGTCATGTTTTGACAATAAATTCCCAGTACATCTCCTCTCGAGGGATCAATTGGTTAGGAGTCAATGATTGTGGAGTACATTCGGAACATGTGTGCGACATACGGATGGTTACCAATTGGAAGAGGGTAGGGAGTGGCGTCTCTTCACACTCTACGCGTAAAACTTAAGTTACTTTTACCTGACTTTTGCAGCATTTTTATGAAGAGATTATGAATGAAGCGGGAATATGGATTCGATGCAGTAATCAAATCTCTTGCAAGAATGTTCATTAATACTTCCCTTATCTCTCAATTGATAATAGGCATAGGCCTTGAAAAATAAAAACAACAAAGAGTTAGAAGAGCACATAGCGAAATTAACACCTGGTGAAGCGTCAGACTACTCTTTGTGGAAATCAGCAAAAAAATCAAATCGGCCAATTCTCACTGATTCCCCCATCCGTTTGAGTGACGGTATTTGGGCTAGAAGCAACTGTGAGAAGGGTTTGGCTTTTGCAAACCACCTAAAAAGTGTGTTTACACCCAATCCACCCTCTTCACAGTCCTCATTACCAATATTAACTTCTCAACCTTGCTCAATAACGCTCAAAATTAAAAAAAGGACATATTCAAAGCAATTTATAAAGATTTAAACCCAAAAAAATCACCTGGTCCAGATAAAATTACCGGTAAAATGATAAAAGAGCTACCTCCGGCTTCAGTAATTCATCTGATGCACATTTTCAATGCTATCCTTCGTATTAAACACTATCCCAAATGCTGGAAAACTTCAAAAATTATTATGATAGCAAAACCAGGAAAAGACCCTACAAAAGTTGCATCGTACAGACCTATCAGCCTCCTGCCTCTACTTTCTAAAGTATTCGAAAAGCTACTTGTCATGAATATAACTCCATTTATTAATCTCAACCAACTGATTCCTCAACATCAGTTTGGATTTAGAAAACAGCACGGCACAATAGAACAAGTCCACCGCATTGTAACTCTGATAAGGAACACTTTTGAAGAAAAAAAGTATTGCTCAGCTGTCTTTCTTGATATCACTCAAGCTTTCGATAAAGTATGGCACGATGGCCTTATTTACAAACTCAAACTATTACTGCCTGCAAATGTCTCCTCATTGCTTAGTAGCTACCTCACGAAAAGACAATTTCTCGTACATCACAAGGATTACACAACAAATCCATTGGATATTCACGCTGGCGTTCCTCAAGGAAGCGTTTTGGGTCCCTTACTGTATCTCTTATACACTTCAGATATGCCCAACAATAACCATACATTCATATCGACCTTTGCTGATGATACGGCAATATTGTGCTCTCGCTCTAACCCCATAGAAGCTACTAAACTCCTGCAGACTCATGTCGATTCTCTCGAAATCTGGCTAGCAAAATGGCGTATAAAAGTCAATGAATCAAAGAGCGTACATGTAACCTTCACGCTAAGGCTAGATACATGTCCCCCACTTAAAATTAATGGCCAATCAGTTCCACAATGTTCCTCAACAAAGTACTTGGGTATTCACCTCGACAGAAGGCTGACATGGAAAAATCACATAGAGGCAAAGAAAACTCAGATCAAGCTTAAAATGAATCAGTTATGGTGGCTGTTACACAAAAGATCAAAGTTGAATCTTGAATACAAAGTGCTATTATATAAAGCAATCCTGAAACCAATCTGGACTTATGGTATTCAGTTTTGGGGCACCGCATCTCCCTCTAATATCGAAAAATTGCAGCGAATACAATCCAAGTGTCTGCGAATTATTGTAAATGCGCCTTGGTATATGAGGAACGTTAACATCCATCGAGATTTAAATGTATCCACAATTTCTGAGGAAGTTGCAATGTACTGCAGAAGCTACATTCAAAAATTACACAATCATCCGAATCCCCTTGCTAGGCAATTGTTGCTGAGCAAGGGGCATCGTCGATTAAAAAGAAAAGACACACTGAATATGCTGTAAAATTGCTACATCTCGCGACTCACCAAATTGTGATGGAACGTAGGGGATATCACATAGTTTTATTTAGTTTGTAAGATTTGAATACTTATCACATCACATAGTTTTATTTAGTTTGTAAGATTTGAATACTTATTGTTAGTTTCTCGTATTTAAGAAAGATTCAATAAAAAAAAAATAAGCTAACAAAAAAAAAAAAAAAAAAAAATGTACGCAGTGGTCGTGCTCATAGGCCATTGGCTGATAGGTGGACAAGGAAGACGAGAAAACTATTGAACGTTGCCTTTCGATGTCTTGCATTGGCGTCTCGTGAATATACCCTATTAGGGAGCACCTTCTTTGCAGACATTTCGGAGCTAGCACCCGTAGAGAAAACATAGGCTTCATCAAGCCGCCGTCTAAATTAACCCAGACTCAAATTATGGCATATTGTATTTGTCCTTCTGCAAATAATAAGCATACTCTAACAAATTATGATCACATAATAAAGAGCACGGGGTTAATGAATGACAATTCCACTTCATTTTTTTATTCGGCGGCAAATTTATGTTTATTAGATTCATAAAAAATGACTAGTGCCACAAACATGATGGTTATCGCCTAATAAAATGCATATGATATTGAATGGCAGTTATCACTTTTTTTTTTTTTGTTATGATAGCTAATAGATTTATAAAAAAAAAAAAAAAAAAAATTACCTGATGACAAGAAACGTATTGTCATAATCGCAGCAAAAGCATATGCTATATTGATAACAGCATGGGTTGCCAAAGTGACTTTCTAAAGTGTATAAATTCTCATTTGTCATTTGTTTATGATAAATATTTTGAAAAAGCCACACATGCTGCTTTCATTTCCGGGGAAATCAGCAACCAAAATAGTTGTAATAATACAAAGCTCAATTTTGGCACCATCTGTCGTACTAGTTAAGCATTGAAGCATGGCGGCCAGTTAGCCAACATACATATGACCGAACCTATGCAACACATACGTAAATAAGTTCATAGGTAGGTGCATACTTAAGTACACATGTACTTAATTATTACATTATCTCCTGTGCTGAATAGGCAAGGGAGGCAATAATCTAACAACAATGATCTTCCATCATATCCATTGTACGAGTATGATACAATGTAATAATTGGAAAGCAGTAGTAACTCTACCATCACCACCACCACCACCACCATAACATTATCATCATAATCATCATCATCATCATCATCATCTCCCTTCATCACACCTTATTATTGCAGTTACACATACAAATTATATAAATATGCAAGAGAGTTAAATTATTCAAATAAAAGCTAAAAATAAACACGAAATTGAAGCAATTTGTGAAGCAAGCAAGCAAAAAATAAAATCCACAAAAAACAAAAAAAAACGTTTAAAAAACGAATAAGAAGGAAAAACGAAAGTGACGTATAAGTAATATATGTGTGATATGCTGAGCGTCACATATGGCAGTCGTGCCCCCTTTTGTGATACAGTCATCGTCAAAAGATACAACAACAACAACAACAGCAACAACAACAACGGCAATTAATATCATTATGTATAATCATGTTCGATGCATGCCTGTGTCTACCGAAACCCCAAAACAGCAACAACAACAACAACAACAACAACACCAAGAAATAATAGTAATATGAAAATCGAAATCAAACCAACGCAAACTGCCACCCGCCCACTTTCGTCTCTAGCTCTTTTTTTTTCTTTTGCTTGCTTGTCTTATTTGTCGGCGCACTCCATACATCACACATTACGACAAAAAAAAAAAAACAAACAAAAAATAAAACACATACATATTACGTAACATAACCAACCAGTCATACAAGAAAAGCCCAACCAAGCCAAACCAACCAAGCAGCCAGTCAACCAACTATCGCTCTACCATCATCGTCATACATTTATTATTGTATTATATTATAGTACTCGTATACAGTGAGTAATAATGACGATGAAGAGGCAGAGAAAGAGAGAGAGAGAGAGAGAGAGAGAGCGCACGCTTTATTTTATTAATAACAACAACAATAATAAAAACGTATGTAATTGTGCATTGCAACAAAAAACCAAGAGGACAAGCATAGCAAAATGTATCATGACGAGTGCGCAACATTTTTTCTACTATAAATAGGCGCCGACGCAAGCGTTTGCCATAGCGCACTCTGTCAGTTAACGGCTGCACCTCAGCAGCAGCAGCAGCTGCTCTCTTTTTCACCTCGTGCTTATATTATTTGTATGCTTCCAAGTTTCATGTTTTTGTTGTTGCTCATGTACCGTGGTGTCCAAAAAATTACAACACCATTTTAACCAAATTCGAGGTAGGTGGTTATCATATAATCCAATCATTGTCGCAATAGAATTTGAATCTGTCAGAAATTTAGCGAAAATATCAATCTTGTAGAGGAACCCCATCCCGGAGCAGTGTTAATATATATAGCTGGACAATTCCTGGGCACTTATGAGCTTATTTATCGACTTTAAGATGTTTTTCAGATCATTTTGTAGAGAAGCCTCGTTATGGTGTAGAGATAGAGAGTATGTTTAGAAAAAGTGCTGGTTAGTAAAAATTAATGGGAATCGGTCATAAAATTTACCTCTCTAGGGGTACTCTGAGATCGGTGAAAGCAAAATTTATAAAAACATTAATTTTGTAAAGGCAGAAGTAGATAAGGGGTAAGTTGGCTTTTTTAAAGTGGCCTCTGAGAGACCCTCTCCATGAAAGACTGTTGTGTAACGGAAATTTACTTATATTAGCCGGATTCGAATGGCAGAACTCTAATTATTATTATTATTATTATTATTAGAGAGATGCATTGCACTGCGACCCATCATGGACTAGAGTATTTCTCTAAGTCCAGCATCCAGCATAAGAAAGTTTAGTATAGATCCTACCCTAATGGACTTTAGCAGATTTTCCGGTATTATAAATTCCCCAAAGTTTTTCTTTCTTGTGTGCATCAGTGCTGGGCACGTTCCCAACACATGTTTTACAGTTTCATATACCTCCCTGCAATGTCGGCAGGTTTCAGCCGAGAAGATTCCACAGTTTCGTTTGGTGATAATTCAGCCTGCAATGTCCTGTCAATAATCCCGTGATGCATATTATATTATTCTTGTTTAAACTGAGACATTCCTCAAGACGTTTTATGTTATAGGTCCCTAAAAGTGTCTTGGATTGGAACAACCCTGGTAGGTTCTTCACAGTATGATTGTCTTTCTGATTTTTCCCTCCTTTTAATCAGCATGAATAAAGCTCCTTTGACCAGACCACAGAAGGGTTCTGGACCTACAAAGGGTGTTGCAGCTCCCTTCGTGGCAAACCTATACGCTAGCTTGTTGCCTCAAACTCCAATATGTCCTGGAATTCAAAGGGCTCTTGTGACATCACTTTTTCTAAGCTTTGACACAGAGTTCTTTCAAATTCTTGCCCAAGGCAAATTGTTATTGCCAGAGGAATTCGAATTGCGAAGTTGTTGCCTCAACCGGACAACTCACGGCCTAAGGTTCAGAAGGCCAACACACTAACCAATGAGCTCTGGCACCCAGTAAGGCAAGTATCTTCAGTGAAAAATATGGAGGAAATTATGTTAATGGGGGTTGATAACTTTCATTGTCGTTTATCTGGGTATTTTTATGAATGAAAATCGAAATTGCAATATTTTTTTTTAAATCCTAATCTCATTTTTAATCTTATTTGATACATTTTTCAAGGCATTTCATAACAAACTGTGCGCTTGCTATTATTTTCTTATCCGACACGGTATATAGATATATGTTGTAAAACATTTGCTATGCTCGTTTACGATCGATAACGATGAAGGCGGAGGCGGTGGCGGTGGTGGCGGTGATAGTGTTGGAGTAAAACAACGTTTTTTTTTTATTTTTTTTTTTCAATTTAAATTTAGTTTCTCTGCAATTTTAACGCTTTTTAAACGGTGCTCATATTTTTCTTTAATACTAGCATTTTTGTTGTTGATGTTGTTGTGAAAAAGAAACATATCAAAAACGAGGTGAAACGAATCTTATGAAATTTTGTGGTATTTTTTTTTTTTCCATTCCATTTTTTCAACATACAAATATTTGTATTCCTTCAACAACTCTTTATTTATAATAAGTGTGAAATTTATGTTAACAAAAAAAAAAAAATAAATAAATAATAATTTGGTCGGCCTACTTTTAACTTAAATTATTTGCTTTTTTTTATAGCAGCAAGCAGCCGCACTTTTGGGACGATCGAAAAGGAAATACAATTCGATCGAAATGTACATTCTGTCAAATAAGTACCCGGAAATTCTCATTTTTAATTTTCCCTCTGAGAATATTTCAAAAAAAATTTTTCCCCAGGTTGGCACAACTGTCAGCCACAATTCTGTGAATTTTTATTGCTATGTGTCATTTAGTTTGGTTACGGCGTCATTAGGAACAAGTCAACCTTTTGTGTGCGTTGCGATTTTTACTATGGATAAAAATATCGAACAAAGAGTTTGTGTGAAATTTTGTGTTTCAAACGAAATTTCTTGTGCCAAAACGTTGGAAATGTTGAAAAGAAAAACATTTGGTGATTCAACCATGTCGAAAACTCAAGTTTACGATTGGTATAAATCGTTCAAAGAGGGGCGAGAAGAAGTGAACGATTTGCTACGTTCAGGACGGCCTTCGACCTCTTCAACTGAAGAAAACGTCGACAAAATAAAGTAAATGTTGCTCGAAAATCGTCATTATAGTTTGCGAGAGCCAAGAAATGAACATGTCTCATGAGACCGCTCGTCATATTTTGGTTGATGTTTTGGATATGCGGAAAGTCGCAGCGCGATTGGTGCCAAAAGATCTAAATTTTCTTCAAAAAGTGAATCGCAGTAAGGTGGCTGAAGACATGCTTGAACGCGTAAATTCCGATCCAACGTTCATCGAACGCATCATAACTGGTGACGAGACATGGGTTTTCGAGTACGACATGCAAACAAGTCAACAATCATCGGAATGCCACGCCAAAAATGAGCCGAAACCGAAAAAACCGCGCCAAAGCAAATCGAAAATCAAGGTGATGCTGACCGTTTTCTTCGATATTCGTGGTGTTGTTCATTCGGAATTCTTACCGAAGGGCCAAACCGTCAATAAAGAATATTATCTTGGCGTTATGAGGCGTTTGAGAGAGAATGTTCGTCGCAAAAGACCAGATTTGTGGCGGAACAACAGTTGGATTTTGTACCACGATAATGCACCAGCGCACAAAGCGATCATTGTGAACGAGTTTTTGAACAAAAATTCAACAAATATCATCGAACAACCACCGTACTCTCCAGATATGGCCCCGTGTGACTTTTTCCTGTTTCCAAAACTCAAATTACCACTTCGTGGAACCCGTTTTGAGAGCATTGAAGACATCAAAACTAATTCGCAACGAGAACTGAAGGCCATCCCGGAATATAGCTTTAAAAAGTGTTTCGATGATTGGATTGTTCGTTGGAAGAAGTGTATTGCCTCAGAAGGGGCCTATTTTGAAGGGGATATAATAAATTTAGATGATTGATAAGTTGTTTGTGTTTTATTTCAAATTTCCGGGTACTTATTTGACAGAATGTATATTCTGTGAAAATTCAATTAATTTGTGGAGCGATACAATTTTAACAGCTTCTAAAAGAGTTCAGTGAGGATGAGCAGAAAAGCGATCTTAGAGGATTCCATCGTTTGAAATATAAATAGATCATTTTTGTACGAATTTAATGCGATCAATTATTCCAGAAACCAAGTTTGCGCAAGTTTCTTTGCAATTGCTACTCTCAGTAATTTATTTTTAGACCCAAGCACTTTTGCTCTTGAGAGAGGGAGAGGGAGTTGGGGAAATTTCAGAAATGTTTTCGGTGAGGACTACTTTCAATTTGTTCATATCAAAATGATTATGATTAAAATTTCACACAAATACTTTTCACTTTATATATGAATTAGAGACTATTTTGTCGCACATTAAATATTTTTTATTGTTTTACATTGGCATTGTAATTAGTTACAAATGGAATTTACAAAGAAAAAAACCCCAAAAAAATGTTGTGAATTTTCATAATTTTCATTTCTTTTGTCTGCATACTAATAATAGGTATATAAGGTATTATCTAATTCGCAAGTGGCAGCTGATCACATCGCCCTCTCACTCCAGCATGATCATTGATTGACGCAAATAATGCGCGTGCGCGTCTCCTCGCTCACTGACTCTCTAATAATACTTTCTAAATTATATATATGGCATTGTTAATGTTGCGCGTTATTGCACAATTTTGTTGATGTTGTTTTTTTTTTTTTTATTTTGTTGTTGTTCAAATTTTAAAATTTTCACTTTCATTTGGGAAACATTTGAAACGGCAGCAGCAGCAGCAACAGCAGCACCAAAGTAATAGTCGTGTGATCATATGTCGCAAGATCGTCGTTCAATGAAAGTTGTATCTCATCAACATACATGCACATACGTTTGCTTATGTAATTTCCAGTAGATTGTGAGATAATTTGGAGCAGTATAATAAAATGACAAAAACAAAAATGCATACTTTCTTAAATACCAGATCAACTCCCACAGGCAAGCTACATTTATATAATGTGTGACGCCTATAAGTGCTCCACTGAGCCCTTTGGCCGTACTTCTCTTCCAATACTGTTGTGAGTGGTAAATCCTGGACCGTATTAGAAGGGATCTACTTATATTAGCCGGTTCCAAACGGCAGAATCCTTGTGACATGGAATTTTGTGCAGAGGTGATGTCTCAGCTGAGGATCGAAAACACAACCTATGGCCAACACACTAACCACTGAGTTACAGAACTCATCCCATTGAGCGAGATTCACCGAAAACAATTTCCAGCATCATAATTCACAATAGTCGCAGTCAAATTGCATAAAATGGTCTCCGATGCTGCTTCACCCGCTAAACTCGCGTTGGCTTTCTAAGACTTGTTTCTATTACCCATGAAACTATAGCTCGAAGGAAAAGATTCAGCTCCATCGAGAAGATTAAAGAGCGAGAAAGAAGCGTGTTTTGTAGAATTTTGGAAGTGGTTACCGAGCTGCCAATGAACAAACCGCCCGCTAGAAACTCATATTTTTCAAGAGTTATTGCTTTCCTTAAAACTGAAGACAAGCCAGACTTCCGATGAGAACTAATTTCCTACATTTTTCAGTCGATCAACGCAGTCGTAGTCAGAATAATAAGTGAGAATGTTACTGTAAATTACGAAGAGGGTAAGCAGAAGATTTTGAGAATGAAGACGATGCCGAGCCCTAGTGTTCTATCTTCTACAGAAAAACATCCAAGCTTCCACCAATATTGAGGACTGCGTTAAATCTAGGAAAAATTAAAAAGAACACGGAGTCTATTTTAAAAGATTTCTAATTGATATTTTGGGTGCCGTAGCTCAGTGGTTAGTGTGTTGGCCTTCTGATCTGTAGGTCGTGGTTCAATCCCCGGCTGATGTATAACAAATTTAATATTAAAAAGATTTTTCTTTCGAACGGTATCCATCTGTCGACAAGCGATTGGCAGTTCTTCCGGCAGTAACAATTTGCCATGGAAAAGCTTCTAAAAGAACACTGTGACAAAGCTCAGAAAAAGTGATGTCACAAGGGTTCTGTCGTTTGGAACCGGCTAAAATAATACTGTCCAAAATTTAACACGCACAACAGTAATGGAAGGGAAGCTCACATAAAAAAAAATTGATATTTTCACTTTTTCAAACCTTTACCACGAAACTTCTTTATGATATTGTAAAGAAAAAAAAACGATTTGCTGTTCCTTAAACTAACGAAATGAGTCCGTCAGAGAAATAACCAATTGACTGCAATAATGAGCTGATTAAAAGTTGAAACAATTGCCTATTTATTTTGACGGATCCAAAAATTAAAAAAAAAAATAATGATTTTGCAGCTGAAGAATGAATGGAATCATGAACGCACCCTTAAACTTGTTTAATCAACTGTCAATGTCAAAATGTTAGTTAAAGTCAACATTTTCATCATGGTAAAGTGTACGAACCAGCAACGGTTGGAAATTATTAATAATTACTACCGAAATTCTGATTCGGTCGTCGCAACTTTAAGAGCGAAAAATCATCTTCAGCGATAAAGCTCATTTCTGGCTCAATTGCTTTGTCAATAAGCAAAATATGCGTTATTGGTCAGCAACAAACCCACAAGTGCTTCTTGAGACACCGTTGCACCCGCAAAAAGTTACTGTTTGGTGCGGTTTTCATGCCGGAGGTATGATTGGGCCGTATTTTTTCGTCGATGAAAACGACCGTCATGTTACCGTCAATGGAGAGCGCTATCGTGCTATGTTGGAAGATTATTTGTGGCCAAAATTGGATCAACTTGACATCAGCGATATGTGGTTTCAACAAGACGGTGCCACTAACCACACAGCACATGTACACAATCGATTTATTGCAAGGCAAATTCGGTGAACGTGTTATCTCGAGAAATGGTCCGGTCGAATGGCCGCCTCGTTCATGCGATCTAACACCATTGGATTTCTTTTTATGGGGCTTTATCAAGTCACTGCTCTATGCCAACAAGCCAGCAACTTTAGACGAGCTCAAAGACAACATCCAACGCAAAATTGCCAACGTTCCGGTCGAAATGTGTGCTAGAGTGGTGGAAAATTGAGTCCAAAGAATCGACCGCTGTAAACGGGCTCGTGGTGGTCATATGACCGAAATCGAATTTTATTCATAAAATGTAATGCCTGCAATATATCCACAATAAATTTGAACTCAATATCTTAAATATTTCAGTGTTTTATTAATAGATAAAATTGTTATGTCCCTAATGGAAAACCCTTTATTAATCGAGTCCAAAGGCCAAAACTCTTATTACATAATTTTTTAATAAGCCTTTCCACAGAGTTTTGCATTTACCTCTTCAGAACCTAAAGCACGGCTAGACAGAAAGATTCAACAGTATTAAGGGGGATCAAGCTGACAGGGAGACAATGACTCCGAAGATGTGATTTTTGCTGAAGCAATCGCATATTTTGCAGAGTTTTGGAGAAATTTTGATATTAAGAAGACTTCTAAAATTAGGAAACCATAGATATTAGTTGAAATTGGGTTAAAATATCAGAATCGAGAAAAAAGAATCAAAAGTAAATCGAAGAGAACATGCCGACAAATATGATCTAATTTCGCCAAAAAAAAACGTATGTTTAAAAATTAAATTAAAAAAGAAATTTTAAATCCAAAAAAAAAAAAAATTCAACTTTCCATAAATAAAGCAACAAACAAAAAACCCAATCCATAAAAAGAAAACTATATAAAAAAAAAAAAATAATAATAAATAAAAAAGTTATGTCATCGAAACAATGCAAAGGAGAGAGTGCCCGGTCACAGCACAGCACGTGTATCATATATGAATATACATACGCGCAGTCTCATACACTTAATAAAATACAGTGAGAGTGAGTGAGAGTTGCGCACATGTTGTTGTTGTTGCAGTTGTTACGAGTCTTATTTATTGCGAAAGGTAACTGAGCATTTATGCATGTGTGCGTGTGTGTGTGACATTGTTTGTTTTATGTGGGTACATTTTAGTTCATTATAATTTGTGCTAACGGGGGGTAACATTAGTACTCGAATGTAGTGTTGCCAGAAATTTTGCTCGAAATAAAAGCAATGATAGATATAAAATTAGCTTGGATAGCAGGCTCTTTAATTGACCAAAAAAGGCTACAAGCTTGTTGAAATATTCGAGACTAAATGAAAAAAAGGGAACCGAGCATCAAAAATGCTCAAATGGCAACACTGTTCATATGATAAATGAAAGTAGTGAAAATTTACATATCTGGTGTAGTAAAATGAAATCCATTATTTTTCCAATAGATGGCGAGCTAAATAAACTTTTAAGGCAGTTTTGTGATTGCTTGACTCAGTATTGTTTGAGCACGCATCAAAGATGAACACCAGTAAAGAGAAAGTACGCCATATTTTACAGTATCTCTTCGATAAAGGCGAAAACGCAAGCCAGACGGCTGAAAATGTGAATAGTGTTTATGGTCCTGATGCGTTTCGTTGATTCCGTTTGTCGAAAATATCGATAAAACAATGGAAATCGTCGAGTCTGAATACAAAAAGAAGCTCGATGCATGGGCGCCACACGAGTTAACGCAAAAAACCCTCATGGACCGAATTTTCATATGCGAATCGCTGCTGAATGGCAACAAAATCGATCCATTTCTGAAGCGGATGGTTACTGGTGATGAAAAGTGGGTCACTTACGACAATGTCAAGCGAAAACGGTCGTGGTCGAATCGCGGTTTGGTGGGATTGGCAGGGAATCATCTACTATGAGCTGCTTCCCTACGGCCAAACTCTTAATTCGGACCTGTACTGTCAACAATTGGAGAGGAATTGTGTTCCATTAGGACAACGCGAGGCCACACACATTGATAGTGACTCTGCTCTCATTATTATTGTTGCTGTTGTTATTGTAATTTTATTATGGTATGAAAAACTCATAAAACCAATTTTAATCGATTTATGACAAATAAAATCATAATTCAAGCTTTCTTAATTGCTTACACACTTTCACACAAGTATTACGCTTGTCTCAAGTCCGAAATTATCGTGATTGGCAACTCAAATTAAAGTGAAATGTCCAAAATTTGAGTTTAATGCAACAATAAAAGTGAACGAATTTCAAAAAAAAAAAAAAAAAAACGTCATGAATGCAAATTGTTTGCATACAAACAACTCTTAAGCATATAAAAAATATGCGACAAATATTTGCTATAGTACAAATAGCTAAAGATATACTGCATAAACGGATTGCTTGATAAATGGCAATGTTCCCTCGCGCTCAGGTAGAAACGGCACTGATAGCGACAACGAAACCAAACCAAAAGCCTTACACTATAAATTACAATAAACGAAATCGAAAGTGAACACCAATATGAACGGTTGATTAGTAAAAAAAAAAATAAATAAATAAATAAAAAAAAAAAACACAACAACGCAAACAATGCCAGTTTCTTTTTTTTTTTTTTTTGCAAGTATGAATATTGTAATGTTTATACTTTTTGTAACAAATTAATTTGGATAATACAAATAAAGAATAAGCACAAACATAACGGTATAATAATAACTCTATTTCCAAAATTTTCGGACCACATTTGATCAGGATTGGCATATAATTTAATTACCATAGTTCCGAAAGTTTAGTTAATGTAGCTGGTTATTTTATTGGTATCACAACGGACCGAACTTCTCTTCAGGCTCTGGTGCGCGTTAAATTTGGACAGCATTAGAAGGGACCTACTTATATTGGCCAACCCCGAATGACAGAACCCTTGTAACACAACTTTTTCTGAGCTTCATCACAGAGCTCTTTAAGTAACATTTTTCTCCTGGCAAATTGTTACCGCCGAAGAATTGACAATTGCTTGCCGACAGGTGGCCATCGTTCGAAAGAAAACCCATCTTGATAAAAAATTTACCGGAATAAACACCGTGGCTCTCCCATGGTTCCAATTTGAGTTCTGTTTTTTTTTTTTTGTGGTTAAGTTGGTACATCTATTGTTGATATTCCCTCTAACTCTTAGCGTCATAGCTTGACATTTGCAAAAGTTCCCGGAATAACCACCGTGTGGCGCTCCCATCGTTCCAATTTGAGTTCTGTTTTTTTTTTTGTGGTTAAGTTGGTACATCTGTTGTTGATATTCCCTCTAAATCTTAGCGTCATAGCTTGACATATGCAAAAGTTCCCGGAATAACCACCGTGTGGCGATCCCATCGTTCCAATTTGAATTCTATTTTTTTTTTTTTGTGGTTAAGTTGGTACATCTGTTGTTGATATTCCCTCTAACTCTTAGCGTCATAGCTTGACATTTGCAAAAGTTCTCGGAATAACCACCGTGTGGCGCTCCCATCGTTCCAATTTGAATTCTATTTTTTTTTTTGTGGTTAAGTTGGTACATCTGTTGTTGATATTCCCTCTAAATCTTAGCGTCATAGCTTGACATATGCAAAAGTTCCCGGAATAACCACCGTGTGGCGCTCCCATCGTTCCAATTTGAATTCTATATTTTTTTTTTGTGGTTAAGTTGGTACATCTGTTGTTGATATTCCCTCTAAATCTTAGTGTCATAGCTTGACATTTGCAAAAGTTCCCGGAATAAGCACCATGTGGCGCTCTCATCGTTCCAATTTGAGTTCTGTTTTTTTGTGGTTAAGTTGGTACATCTGTTGTTGATATTCCCTCTAAATCTTAGTGTCATAGCTTGACATTTGCAAAAGTTCCCGGAATAAGCACCATGTGGCGCTCTCATCGTTCCAATTTGAGTTCTGTTTTTTTGTGGTTAAGTTGGTACATCTGTTGTTGATATTCCCTCTAAATCTTAGTGTCATAGCTTGACATTTGCAAAAGTTCCCGGAATAAGCACCGTGTGGCGCTCCCATCGTTCCAATTTGAATTCTATATTTTTTTTTTGTGGTTAAGTTGGTACATCTGTTGTTGATATTCCCTCTAAATCTTAGTGTCATAGCTTGACATTTGCAAAAGTTACGTAGCCAAAAGTACATCTATATCTGTGTGTGTTGGCGATTTTTTTACAATTTTCAATCAAAGTCATGCAAAAAAGAGACCGTGTTGACGTCGCAAAAGACATGATTTGCGAAGCTGAATAAAATCCCACATTCAACAAAAGGATCATTACTGGAGACGAGACGTGGGTTTACGGGTACGACGGAAAGAGACCAGAATTGTGGGCAGAAAACTCGTAGATTTTGCATCATGATAACGCACCGTCGCACAGTGCCATCATTATTTGGAATTTTTTTTGCGAAAAATGCAACAAATACCATCCAACAGCCACCGAATTCAACTGATTTGGCTCGTTGTGACTTCTTTCTGTTCAATCGAGTTAAAAATCCATTGCGGGGAACGGGTTTCAGCAGCCGAGAGGAAGGAGGAGGACAAATTGCAGGAAGCACTGAGATGTAGATGTACTCTTGGCTACGTAACTTTTGCAAATGTCAAGCTATGACGCTAAGATTTAGAGGGAATATCAACAATAGATATGCCAACTTAACAAAAAAAAAAAAAACAGAACTCAAATTGGAACCAAGGGAGAGCCACACGGTGGCTATTCCGGGAACTTTTTGATCATGGTGCTATCTTTTCAATATTAAAATTGCATCAGCCGGAAATTGAACATAATTTTCAATGTAATTTACAAATTATATTCGAAAAAAAAAAACTTTGAAATTAAATCTTATTGTATTTTCAACCGAAAAATCAATATAAAATTCATGAATATTAGATTTTATTTTAATTACTGTATCGGCACTTGTTATTTTCTGCAAAAAAAAAAAAAAAAACCAGCTTTAATTCAAAAATCGTTTTCTCGATAAGAGTGGATATAGGCGAGGAATATCTCTATTAATAGCATTTTTTTAATTTCAGAAGAAATTGTCAACCAAATTGCAAAACATCATTTTTTGTTTCCCAAAAAAAAAAAAAAAAAAAAAATGTGGTCAAATTGAAATTTGAACCAAGGAAATTTCGCATAGACCATTAAAACGCTAACTACTAATGGCTACGACATACTATTATTATATTTACAATTTACTATACTCGGAAATTATTTCCTATTTGTGAGCAGTGTGAATAAAATGCATTACAAAATTTCTATTTGATTTCATCTTTTTGTTTTTTTCATTTCATTGTCTATGTTAACCTTTTTTCAAACAAATTTTTTCAAACAAATATTATGAATGGATAAAAAATGAAAAAAAATTAAAAAAATACAAAAAAAAAACAATAAATTCAACAGTACCAAAAAACAATAACAACAAGCTGTTACTAACTATGCCACGCTTTACAACAAATACAGTTAGTATTTTACTATGACTGTTGCTAGTTAGTCGTACCTATTATATGCTTTTATACTTAAATACACACATGTTTGTACTATGTATAACCTCATTTAACACAACAACAACAACAACAACAACAACAACAACAATAGCAACAATCATGACATGAAACGGAGCATAAATAAACAATAATAAAATGGAAAAAAAAAAGAAACGAACAACAACAACAACAACAGTGACAATAATATGCAAGTTTTTCAAATGTATGTACTCGTCGTCGTACGTATTTGTTGTTGTGTGTTCATACTTAAACTATGTATAAAGTCGATTGATCATACAAGCATACAACAGAGAGTGCCCATAACACGCATCAAAGCTATACTCGTACTTAAAATTAGTGTTAATGCCTTGAAGCTGTTTAATACAATGCAACGTGTGTATGTAGGAGTATATATGTATGTTACATACAAGGTGTGACAACTATGTGACAACTATTAAGACTCGAACCATAGCTCAGCCACCAAGCGCGCCATCTATGTGTGAGCGTTTTGAAGCTTCAACCTTCCTCTACTAACTGTCAAAATTTCATGGCATTTGGTTGACATTTAATGTTTATTGACATTCATTTTACAAAACACGTGTTCGTTTGATGTTGAAATTTTAACATGAAATTTAACACACAGCACTCATTGTTCGTCAATTTTTGGCTCGGAATCAGGTCTGTGTGTTGAATCACCCGCCGTATTCACCTGATTTGGCACCATGCGACTTCGTTTTGTGCCCACAACTGGAATTGAAGTTGAAAGGATGCTTTTTTGATGACATTCAGACCATACAACGGGCTTCGACGAGGGCACTGGAGGCAATTCCGAAAAATGAGCTGGAACACGCCTCTGAATCACTATTAAATCGATGTAACAAGTTTATTAAATCAGCAGGAGAATATTTCGAATAAACATACCGAAAAATTAGCAGATATCGTTTTTTAATTGTGTTTTCTAGACGCAGTCTTAATACATAATTGTCGCACCTTGTACGTAAGTACTTGTATCATATATTTTTTGTATATGGCTTTCACAATACATGTTCACACTTTCAAAAATAATATATTTCACCTCAATTATTTTCAGTAATAATTTTCCAATTTTCATAAAGCATTTGACAGATACATTTAATTGTAATACATTGCATTGTATTTAAGTATGTAAATTAACCATGGGATAGTGCACAACATTGCGATTACAACACGCAGCACAGCCCTAGTTTGTATTATTTCTTTGAAAAAAAAAAAAATACCGACTCGAGGTCAAAGGAAAATCAACAAATAATCTCACATCTGCATAGGATAGCCCTAAAATGTGTTGTATAATTTTCCACAATGTTCATTTTCCCCTACAAAATCGAAATTTTATAAAATTCATTTGAACCCCTACATAGATATCACTAGAGGTGTAAAACATATAACCGACTACCATTCATTTTTGTTTTCCAACATTTTCTCTGAACTGCCTTACTTCGTATCTTTGCACCTTGTGGGGACTCTCCTACAAAATAAATCTAAAAGTTGGTCAAAACAGACAGATAATGCAGTGAGATGTGTCATTTTTCCGAAACATACTTATAGGGTCTTCCCTATGTATGAAACATGCTTTTGTACGGGAGATCGGCATATGGTTCATCCAATTAGGCCCATTTTCGACTAAATTCATTCTCTGATCAATCAAAATATATTTTTTAACATGCCATAACATCTTGAAGTCAGATTTAAAATCGTCGACTATAGTCACAATATTGTGAAAATATATATGTGAATAATATACACATTTTCATCCACATACAAATGTGTCTTTTTAAATTTGGTCAAACAAATACATATGACCCCAATAGAGACCCCATGGTGGATTGCGATAATTATCATTTGCCTACTAAAATCAAAATTATATGAATACCATTTTGCTTCCACACTCAATTATTTTCGATCCCAAATATTATTATTATTATTGTTGTTGTTGTTGTTTCCACTATTAGAGTGTCCTCATTTTTGTCGATGTCTCCAATTTTGTCAGTGACTTCATTGCGTGCATGTGATGGGAAGCATTATTTATACTTACGTATACTCACTAATGCTGACCGCAATAGTGTAATATATTTACAAATTAAAATAAACAATTTAATGTGTGTGTACGTGATTGTGTGTGTGTGTGTGTGTGAGTTTATATTTCAAATTAGTTTGTGTTTTGGATTTTGTTTTTGTTTATTTTGTTTCTACTCACAACTTTGTGGCAATTTTACTATTACATATTACATATTGAAATTTTGGAAAAAAAAAAAAATATATAGATGGCAATGCCATATACGGCAGTAGACAAAATAACATATAAAGGGACAAGAAACTACCATCGAGTTCAATGAGGGGGCGGCAAAGACTGAGTATAACATTCGTGTGTCAGTCGATCATCATCGGTAGGTAGTAAGAGTACTCGTATAAGAGATCAAGAGAAAAGAAACTCCATTTTTTTATTTGCAGTGTAATGTTGGGGTGCGTAATCGAATGTATAATTTGAGTTAAAAATTACACATGAAAATAAAAAACAAAAAATTAAAACAACAATATAATGAATTCATTTCACAACTGCAATCGTCATATAGCTGTATTGCTATGGGATATTGCTTAAAATGCCTGCTTAAAAATATGAAATATTAATACCAAAAATATCTGCGACTTCCAGTCTATCAACTAATTGTCAATTTGTAACATTTCATTTTAAATTAATTTTTATTTTCTGTTTTTTTAGTTTTACTTACTTATACTGCATTTATGATCGTAAGAAATTAAAGAGCATAAATTGTATTATGATGAATGAACACAACATACCTGAAAGAAATAAGAGAAAAGTATTGTTTATAAAAAAAATAATCAACAAAACATATTTAGCATATTAGAAAAAATTAAAAATAATTTTTTAGTATTGCCAACTTTGTAAATAATACAAACTTGGCAAGACATCATCTTCATAATATGTACATAGTAACCTTTATCTAACCTTCTCAAATGCACACAAAAATTCAGCAGACATTTTTGTTTATGATGCAATTATCATCATCACGAGTATAGTGAATGAGTACTCTTAATAAATCATTTCAAGTAAGCATGTGTCTTTAATTAGCAATTTGAATTGCTACTTAGGTAAGTCGGCAGATAGTACATATGGACGAGTATGTACTGTGTATAGGTTTTGCTTAACAGCAGTTGTTTGAAAAGAGGTCAAGTTTATTATAACAAGCGGCAGCGGCAGCAACACCCAAAATAGTTAATAGTAATTTCAACAATTTTCATCGATGACCCATCGATTTATTTATCATAATATTTTATTAATTTATTGCTTATTATTTATTATATGAATATCATTCATGACGTTGATGTGGTCTGTGATGATAATTAAATTTAAGTTGGAGTCGAAAAAGTTTCCGCCGAATTTTCAGATTGTTTTTTTTTAATTGTCCATGGATTTGTTCGATTTGCAATGCTTAAAAATCATCTCTACCATGAAATCATAATGAAATTAACAAGGTAACTAGAAAAACACAAATTTGACTGTGTACTGAGCGAGCGCAAAAACTAAAAAAAAAAAAAAAATAATTAAAAAAAAGAATAGTTCTTCTGGTAATACTACCTTTTAATTGCACCCTGATTTATACGATATACTCGATATTTGAAATTTTATTTTCTCTGAAGATCATATTTCGTGCCTTTAAGAAAAAGAGCAGAGATTAGAATTCGAAACTTTATGTATATTTATCGGCTATCGAAATCAGCGTGTTTTTCTGCGATCTTTTAATTAGATTTTGGCAAGAATAAGTAACGATATAAATTTGAAGTGGTGTGGGGGTTCACTTCATCTCACGGTATTTTTACAGGTAAAAATATGAATGTCTAATATATTGAACAAGTGCACGATAAGATTGTCGTAGAATTAACAATGGCAATAAGAATTGGTATTTTTTTTATATAAAAATGCAATGAAATTAAATTTCGTAAACTATGATAATTTTTTCGACTTTTTGAGGACCCTCCAAAAATTTTGAATATTCGCTTCAGTATTAATTTGGAAATGTTACAATAGTTTTAATTTCTTTTTGTTATGGACGCAATGCGAACTTTTCGAATTAAGTTGACAAAGCTTGAATTTTGGTACAATATTAATTTGAAAAAAAAAAAAATTTTAATACGTTCAACATATTGGCCGACCGTAGTTATAGGATACAAGTTAGAATCACCTTAAAGTTTGAATCGGTTTTTCGACATATTTTTGCATTTGGAATATGTCAAACAGGTCAATTCTAACTTTAACATGATTTTAACTTTATCTACGAGCCAGTTAATTAATTAATTTTTATTTTTGAACGCGTTGCGACCTTTTTCGCTAACAAAAGCTAGAAAAATTTATTCAAAAATTAGAATTTTTACTCTTTGGATTTCTTCTGTTTAAATCGGCATTAAAATAATTCGATTTGAAGTTTAAAACAACCAAAAAATGTAGATGGAAAATCGGCATGAACTTTTTCGACTTGTTAAACTTCTTTCGAAATCATATTTTAAACAATTGGCATTAACTTTTTCGAAAATCTTTAATTGGTAAATACCACCGATTCGAAATTATTGAAATAAGATAGCTTAAATAAAAATTAGTAAAAGAAAAAATTGAAATATTTTTTCTTATAAAATTATAATAGGAAAAATATCAGCTTTTTAAAATTTTTTAACGCTCAGAGTGAAATTTTCCCCTTTCAACTATGTATATACAATAGCATATTGACCATTTGCAATGAAATATGTATCTACTCTCTAAAATAAGTATAGATTTTCTATTCCATTTCCTATAATAAATATGTATAATCGCCTGTCTGCCTGCCTACACATGTATTTCCAAATGAAAGTCAGAGTGAAACCGTCGTCGTTAGTGCCACTATTACCATTACCTTTCTTTTTTAATTTTTTTTTTTTTGGTTTTCAACTGCAACAACAACAAAATGTAATATGACTTTCTTCAATTTCTTCCACTTCCATATTATATGAAATTCAAGCATATGAAAACATATCAACAACAACAGCAACAGCAGCAGCACAACTTTAATAGCATCACCAACTCTCTAATCGTCACTGATGATGAGCATTCAAATACATTCATATTTACACACAAACACCCACAAAGTGATATGTGTTTCATTCAGATTCCAATTTGAATATTATCTTTCAATCACAACATTGTGTGTGAACAAATTAATTGAATGGTATTTTTCATATGCACACATAACCATGCATAATGAGAAGCAAGAATGTACGAGTTCTGAAAGTCATAACTTGACTCTCTTGAGTTTTTCTTACAGTGAACTCATAACTAATGCATAAAAGAGAGAGAGAGAGAGTGAGTGAGAGAGAGAGTTATTTGTGAGAAAATTTTGCAAATTTGCACCGATGAGTGAGCATCACCATTGGAAAGAAAAAATTTTTATCATTTTGAAAAAACAAAATGTTTGTCGAGCAAGATTTTGAAGCTGAAAAAACTTCACTGTTATACCACTAATCACTGGAAATGCTGCCTAGCGAAAAAAAAAAAGTAAATAACAGTTGATGCTAGAGGGACCGAAAACGTTGGCATGGGTTGTCTGCCAGTTAGGGTGATGCCTTATAAATTCTAGATAGTAGTAAAAAAAAGATTGCGCGCCAGCTCACTCCAGCACCACCACGAACGACGAATGATCTATTGTGCATTCCATAAGATTTTGGGGCCATCGATTTCTTTTAGAAAGCTGAGTCGGCTTTTGTATGGTATATTCTCGTTTGTTCGATTCTTCTAATTCCAATCTGCTCCATTGGTCCTTCCACCTCACTACAGAATCTGCATGGGTTGAAGTCTGACAAGCCAATTTTGTGGAGATGATATTTACAGTAGTGTCCTATGATTGCACCACAAAGGACCTTTAGGACCAATCTGTTGGACTTGGAAAGCTTCTTTGCTAATTTTCTTGTTGAAGAGTAAGAATTTCTAATCTGTTTTGATACCACCTGGACAGCCCCGCTAAACAGAGTAATCACGGACCATAGTAATGACCCTAAAGGTTTCTTCCAACCTAAAAAAAAAAACTACAAAAATAGCCGAAAAACAATATTTTCAAAGTTAGAAAGAAGCCTGTGCATGATAACGGTAAACCGCTCATGGAATCGGACTCAGTGAGCCAATATTCCTAGAATGTGGCATAGAACTTGGATAAAGAGTAGTCACAAGCTACTTTGCGCAATTTTCTTGTTGAAGGGTAGGAATTTTTAATATGTTTTGATACCACCTGGACAGCCCCGCTAAACAGAGTAGTCACATTCTATGGATGTCGCCCATCACCCTACGGTTTCTTTCCCATCTAAAAAAAAAAAAAAACTACAAAAATAGCCGAAAAACAATATTTTCAAAGTTAGAAAGAAGCCTGTGCATGATAACGGTAAACCGCCCATAGAATCGGGCTCAGTGATCCAATATCCATATAATGTGACATAGAACTCGGATCTAGAGTAGTCACATTCTATGAATTTTGGGTCATTGAATCTGAATCCGTGATCGAAAGTCCGCCATCGCCCTCAGGTTTCTCTATAACCTCAAAAACAACTGCAAAAAAGAGTCGAAAAACAATGATTTTAAGGTTAGAAAAAGCAAAACTTGAGTATTATGGCAGAAATCTGACCTAGATTTAGATTATTATGCACTAACCAACTAGCTACGGTATCCAGTAAAAAATACAAAATGAAAAAAATCATGTAGATACCTAAAAATATGTTACATTATAAAAGTACCGTCGACCAATTATTTAGTATGGTGGGTACATAATGAAATTTTATGCAACACTCGCACGGGCAACAATAATGATGACACCTTGAAAATTACACGCTCAAGGTCACTGTTTCCTACTTGTCGGCACTTTAGCTTAACTGCTTTTCTATATACATATACATACACATGCACACACACACACTGTATACGTATGTCTATAAATATATGCGTGAGAATGTAATGTGATTGGATTTTAATTTTCACTTTTCAGGCTTATCGTTGTCATCGTCGCAATAGTCGTCGTCGTCGTCGTCATCGTCGCCGCCGTTGCCATTAAAGTTGACATCGTCATTCTTGTCGTTATTCGTTGCTATGTACATATGAAGGTATTTGCTATTATTGTATTGTCTTGTAGCTGCATTCTCATTATAATTATACGAGTATTTAATTGTTTGCTGGGCACATGCATATTGACATATGTCAATGCAACGTGCTCGTTTAGTTGGACTAAGTACGAGTACAACGAGTACTCATATGTGTACGGCGATTAATGGGCCACTGTTATGAATGCCGTAGTGCGAGTACGAGTAACAATATAAGGTATAAGTACATATTCATATTAGTGATTTCTTGTATTTATGTTTCAGTTGATTTGCATTGCAAAATATCATTTTTTTTTTTTTTTTGCTGACTTTCTACAACAAAAAATTCTCGTAATCGTATTTCAATCAATCTCTTGTCCCTTAGAACAACTTATTCGAAATGACTTCCATTTGCCTTCGAGTATGACTTGAGACGATGTGGCCACTCATCGATCGCGAGACGCATTTCATACATGGGGAAATTGTCCACTGTACGGACAAGGGCTCGGTTCAACTACTCAATATTTGGACGTTGAGTAGAGCAAGCCATGCCCTCTAATACGGACCACAACTTGTAATCCAACGGCCAATCATCTGTTGATATGAAGTCCGGAATGTTGTTTTTTAGTCACGGTTGAGTCGTTTTTGCCTTGTGAGCTGGAGCAGAGGCCTCTTTGGATCCTCGGGATGAGTTTGGATGCTTCTCTGGATGACCGAGCATACACAAGATCGTTCTGTTTATTGAACGATTCTTCTACGGTGAAGATTTTCTCGTCAGTGAACAGAATTTATCAGTGAACGTACCGGCTGCGTAACGTTTTCGATTTTTGCTTACGTTTTCCCTCCAATGCGGCCGTGTCGCTTGTATGCACTGAGTCCCAAATCTTCATGGACATGGATTTTTGGGAAATTTGCATTTTCCGCTGGAAGATTTTCCGGCCGTCCGCGCTGGACAATGCGCGGACGGCCGGATCTTTGACCGTCTCGTACTCCACCAGTATCCTCAAAAAACTTCACAGCATGATACACAAAATTGCGAGTGATTCCAAGAGGTCGCAACGTCCGAAAGATATCGCCTTTTCTCATATTGCATTTTAGTAGGCCAACTACAACAATACGATTTTCGATGTCGCAATGAAACATAAATGTCAACTGTCAAATCGCAGTCAAGATGAAAACAAAGGGGCGTGGAGGCCTGCACACTTTACACTCCAGATGAGGGTTTGCTTTAAGTTTTCGAGAGAAAACTCGTCCGCAAAATCTTTGGAAATATTTGTGTTGGTGACGAGTACCGAATTAGGTACAACAATGAGCAGTATGAGCTGCATGTCGATATTGACATAGTACAGTGCATAAAAAACCAGAGGCTGCGCGGGCTCACCTATATTGAGCGAATGGAAGAACATGCTTCAGCCAAGGTGTTAAATTCGGAATCCGTTGTAGGATACAAATGATGGGGAAGATCCAATCTTCGCTGAAAGTACCATGTAGCAAGTACTAGAGAATCTAGACAACGCTTGAGATGTTTAACTGGCGCCAGTGACCTTAATAAAAACGCCGACTGCAGAAGCATACCATATTCGGTTAAAATCGAATAAAATTGATGCTATTGGCTAGTTAAGTGAGTAAGTAATATTGAACTAAACCGTTTTTCATATGTATCTTACTCGATCTCAAGCTATGCAAATTGAATCGTTGGCAATACTTGTAAAAGGTAAGAAGAAAATTCGTTTGTAATTGAGTTTTATGATATTTACGAGCATTATTTCAGAATTGTTCACGTAAATTATTTATTTAGCCGCACGATCCCGATATCGGCATTGCTAACGTGTAAGCCCTACAATTTTTTATTGCTTTTCCAACATGATTATCTCCAAAAATGAGTTACAAAAATAAAAATTATTGCAAAACTTAATAATGTTCGAATTTGTATAAGGTCTAGTAAAAAGAAATCCATTATTTTTGCATTAAATTGAAGGTTTTATTTAGCATAGTTAGAATGATCCGTAGAATGATCCGTTAGAATGGGTGCCGTAGCTCAGTGGTTAGTGTGTTCGCCTTCTGATCTGTAGGTCGTGGTTCAATCCCCGGCTGATGCATAACAAATTTAATATCGATAAGATTTTTCTTTCGAATGGTACCCACCTGTCGACAAGCAATTGGCAATTCTTCCGACAGTAACAACTTGCCATGAAAAAGCTTCTTAAAGAACTCTGTGACAAAGCTCAGAAAAAGTGATGTCACAAGTGTTCTGCCGTTCGGAACCGGCTAAAATAAGTAGGTCCCTTCTAATACTGTCCAAATTTAAGACGCACAACAGTAATGGAAGAGAAGCTCGGCCAATGAGCCCTTTGGGGCATTAAGTGCCACATATTTATTTATTTTTTTTTTTTTTAGAATGATCCAATGTAGGTCAAATATGCACCGTTTTGTTCGATAACTTGTTGCCATTTTGAAGGTTATTTCATAATGCCACTCTCATAGAAACCCTCGTTCCTATTGGTAAAAAACTGAGACAGTCGATTTTCACAAGCTTCTCTTGAGGCGAATTTTTCACCAGCAAAATCATTCGCCATAGACAGGAACAGGTAGTAATCACTTGGTGCCAGGTCCGGACTATAAGGTGGATGCATAAGAATCTCCCAACCAATCTCCCGGAGCTTCTGGCGAGTCTCTATCGATGTGTGTGGCCTGGCGTTGTCGTGATGGAACACAATTCCTCTCCTACTCGCCAAAGCTGACCGCTTCTGGACGATTGCTTCCTTTATTGTTGACAGTACAGATCCGAATTAAGAGTTTGGCCGTAGGGGAGTAGCTCATAGTAGATGATTCCCTGCCAATCACACCAAACACATAGTAAAACCTTCCTGACTGTAAATCCTAGCTTGGCCACCGTTTGCGCCGGCCCTCCGCGGTTTGACCACGACCTTTTCGCTTGACGTTGTCGTAAGTTACCCAATTTTCATCACCAGTAACCATCCGTTTCAGAAATGGATCGATTTTGTTGCGATTCAGCAGCGATTCGCAGATCGAAATTCGGTCCATCTTGTTAACTCGTGTGGCACCATTACATCGAGCTTTTTTTTTTGTATCCAGCCTTACTTAAATGGTTCCAAACGGTTTTTTGTGCAATGTTTAACTTCTGGGCAATAGAAACAGTGTTTACATGACGGTCAGACTGGAAAATTTCTATTAGTTTATCGATATTTTCGACAATTGGCCTTCCAGAGCGTAGTGCATCTTTGACATCAAAATTACTGGAACGGAATCGACGAAACCAAAATTGCACGTGATTGGCTGTTACAGTATCAGGACACTATTCACATTTTCAGCCGTCTGGCTTGCGTTTACTAATGCCATCTATTGGAAAAATAATGGATTTCTTTTTACTACACATGATATCATGTTATGATCATATATTTGGTCTAAATTAGCGTCATTAGAAATATTTCCAAAACATGATTTGTTTTTTAAACATTCCAACTAACGAACGGTTATCACTAAAGTCGAAATAGGTGTGCTTATGTTTGTGTACATAGCTACAACAATTTACACAATTTAAAAATCAGTAATCGCAAAGCAACACCATTTGACACATACACAGCAAACATATAAACATTACAAAAGCGACAATGTTGTTGGTTAACTTTATGTTACGTCATACACACAATACTACATAAAAGTACCTAACTATATACATTGATATATAATAGATAAATATAGATATACAGTCGGTAAATATAGATAAAATCGGCTGATGTAAAATGTTTGCATTGTAAAATGCATTCATGCACTCATGCACACATTGGCAATGTGAAAAAGGAAAAGCCAAATGAAACGATATGAAACGAAACGAAACAATATGAAATGAAATCAAATATGAAAACATAACCGGGAAGCAGTAAAACACATGCATACATACATACGAACGAATGAGTACATACAAATGGCCTCGTTTCAATTTGTATCTACATAGAGGTATGTAAGTATCTACACGTAAAGATAGTTTAACTCGCAAGTAAGTAAAAGAAAAAAATTATATGAAAAGAAGCAAACATAAGCAAGCGTTTGCTAATAGAAGAAAAAGATAAAAATATGATGCAACACAATAGCAATTGCTGCAACATTAAGCTCTAACAACAACAACAACAACAACAACAACAACCAGAATGGGTGGGTGTTATAGTTAGTTTTGTAATAAATAGCAACAACTACAATAACAATTGATTACAAAAGACTCAATACTCGCAGCTTATGGTGCATAGCACAACAACAACAACAACAACAACAACAACAACAACAACAACAACAAACAGACTAATGAGTGATAAATGTGAATATGAGGTAATATGGCATGTATGTAGTATCAACAACAGTGCAAATGACAGTGAACCAAGTACATACAACAAACATATAACAATACAGGAAGAGAAAGTCAAATATATAACTATATGATGTGAATTAAGATGAGCAAGCAGCAAGCCAGCCATGCACTGAAATTGATAATTATTATAACTTCAGCTCTATTTATCCAGGAAAAAATATTTTAAATCGGCTAAAACATTTTCGACTGTTTTGTAAAGAAAATGCATTTAACAAGTAAAAAAACAACGTCCAAAAACATATTTTTATATGGGACGTATGCGTGATTTTCAACCAATTACAGTCACTTTCGAACATTTGCTTTTGTTCATAAAAATATCAGCATATACATAGTTTCAGTTCGATAGCTTTACATTTGCGAGCAAAAAATCTGAAAACATACGGAAAAAAACATACTTTTGTATGGGGAGTAGGCGTAGTTTTCGCCCGATTATGCTCACACTCGAGCATATCGTTTCATTGATAAAAATAACATCATGTCCAAAGTTTCAATTCGATAGCTTAATATTTGCATGTAAAAAGTTTGAAAATTTGCATTGGAAAACATACCTTTGTATGGGAACTAGGCTTGGTTGTCAAACAATTACGCTCATTTTCGAGCCCATGCTTTCATTGACAAAAATATTAGTATGTCCTAAGTTTCAATACGATAGCTTTATATTTTCATGCACAAAATTTGAAAATATACTTTCGAAAACATACTTTTGTATGAGAGGTAAGTGTAGTTTTCATTCGATTACGCTCACCTTCGAATGCATTCTTTTGTTGATAAAAATATCATCATCTCCTAAGTTTCAATACGATAGCTTTATATCTTCTTGCACAAAATTTGAAAATATACGTTCAAAAACTTGCATTTGTATGACAGGTAGGTGTAGTTTTCATTCGATTACGCTCACGTTCGAATTCATTCTTTCGTTGATAAAAATATCATCATGTCCTACGTTTCAATACTATAGCTTTATATTTTCATGCACAAAATTTGAAAATATACTTTCGAAAACATACTTTTGTATGAGAGGTAAGTGTAGTTTTCATTCGATTACGCTCACGTTCGAATGCATTCTTTTGTTGATAAAAATATCATCATCTCCTAATTTTCAATACGATAGCTTTATATTTTCGTGCACAAAATTTGAAAATATACTTTCGAAAACACGCTTTTGTATGGGAGGTATGCGTGGTTTCCATCCGATTATGCCAATACTCGTATTCTTCATTCCGATGGTGAAAATAATTTCATATACCTAGGTTCAAATCGATATTATTAAATGTTCATAGACAAAGTTTCAAAAAATGCTTTCGAAAATATACTTTTGTATGGGATGTACACTCATTCTTAAACTTATCCGTTGATATCGTCGTGGGTATAAAGAAATATTATTCAACAATTTTTAGTTCGCTTGCTCTATATGTCTTTACGACAGTGTCAGAAACTGGCAGATATGCTTAAATCGAATCAAATTTTTCCATAATAGAAATTATTGTTGAATATTTTTTTTTAAATTTCAGCAAATATTTTAATCTAAGTGTTTTTTTTTAAGTTGATAATTACACTTTCGAGGTGGTGAAAGACTTCGTCTATCTTGGAACCAACATCAACAACTGTAATGACGTCAGTCTGAAGATCATGCGTAGGATAACTCTTGTTAACAGGTGTTACTTTGAGCTGAGTAAGCAATTGAATAATCGAGTCCTCTCTCGAAGATTGAAACTCATACTCTACAAGTCCCTCATTATTCCTGTCCTAACATATGGCGCAGAAGCCTGGACAATTTCCACCACGGATGAGAGGATGCTTGGGGTTTTCGAGAGAAAAGTTCTGCGCAGGATCTTCGCACCTATTTGCGTTGATGGCGAGTATCGAATAAGGTACAACGATGAGCTGTATTAGCTGTACGCTGACATTGACATAGTCGGGCGAATCAAAATCCAGCAGCTGTGATGGCTAGGTCATGTTGAGCGAATGGAAGAAGACGCTCCAGTGAAGAGGGTATTTAATTCGGCACCCACTGGAGGACGCAGTAGAAGAGGAACACCAAACCTCCGTTGAAAGGACCAAGTGTTGGGTAACCTGATGGCGCTTGGAATATGCAATTGGCGCCAGCAAGCGAAAAACAGAGAAGATTGTGGTGCTGCATTATATGTTCGGCCTAAATCGATCATAGGTTGTTATGGCCACACAAGAAGAAGCTTTTTTTTTACTCTAAAGAAATTATTTATATGAAATTATGTAATAATCTCTCTCTCTCTCTCTCTCTCTCCGTAATATTAAATATAACTTTCTTTAATGTGCATTGACTTGTGATATACTATACTTTCTATTTAACATTAAACATGAATGGTTATTGTATCTTCAAAATTCATATAGATGGGGTGGTAAAAGCTAGGATCGATTTCTCAACATGAAATATACACACTCACACAAGTATTGAGAAATATGCGTGATGATCATTAGCCAGCATCTTCAAAAGGCTGAGTGATATACGAGGGAGGAGTAGGTACATACATATTATAAGCTAGCAATAGCGGCAACAAACAAAACAGCATACAATTGAATTCACAATTAACGTGCATGCATTTAGTATGTTTCATAACAGTGAAAGAGAGCGAATTGAATGCAAACGACTAAAAACGTGCATACAAATAAAATCACATACATTTGTATATTTCATCTTTCAATTTCATTTCATATTTGAAAGGAAATTTATCAACTTTGCTCTTTACCTAATTAGATACTAACAAGTACGAGTACTTATGGTACGTATGTGTTGAAGTAAGGTGATTACCGTGATGGACCTATCTAGCTAACTAGTGGTTAACTTTCAATTTAATTTCATTTTCCTTTTCAATAATTTTCGTGTCAGTAAACGTGCTGCTTATACTAGACAGGTAGGTATCACATACGATCCTGTTATTATTATTTGTTATTATATTTTAAAAAAAAAAACCATAAAATTTGGATAATTTCAGGCATACCTGCACAAGGAAGCACTCCTGGTTAGATTTCGCCTACTTTTTAGTTTTAACATCACCACTGTAAATGCATCGATTTTGTAAAGAGTCCCTCTAGAAGCGACTCCTATTCAGTTATGGGTTTATTCTCGATTTTCAGATTTATTATTGGTCACTTTGTATGGGAGTCGTCTCCTTAAAGGGAAGTACGTTCAGTGAAAATGTCAAAGTCATACGTTTCACCGCTTTCCTGTTTGGTTTTGGAGAAAATGTTCGATTATCAGATGTTTTTTTGGTCATTTTGTAAAAGGGTCCCCTTAAGAGATGGAGATATAGGGCAAGTATGTTTGGAGGAAATACTATGGGGGGTCTGTCATAGATTTCACCGTTCTAGGGCAACTTTTGGGTAGCTATTGTCAATTTTCAGTAGAGTTTTCTGTAATTTTGTATGACAATACCCTTAAGGGATGGAGATAGGGGGTAAGTATATTTGGAGGATATATTAATGGGGGCGGAAATTACCCCCAGTCATATGCTTCACTGCTCTCGAGGTGATCCCTCTTCATTTATAAAGTTATTTACCGATCTTCAGATGTATTTTCGTTAATTTTGTATGGTACTCTCTACTCTACGTAGACATTGTCTGACAGATAGCTCTAAGGCGTGGACCTCCGCCTGAAAAATGGAAGCTATTTTTCCCCATTGCAATTGCCTTCCGGAATTTTTGCTCTGCAATTCCCGCTCCAGCACTGCCATCTTCCATTATGTTCTAGATATATTTCGTTGTTTCTCCACGTTGAGCGATCATGAATGATCACTTCGAAGAGTTTGGAGAATATAAATTTTTTATCCATCCTGTCAAAGAACGTGAGGCCCGGTGAATTCCAATAGACAAATACGCTCATAGTTACCAAGGAATCGCACGTAGAGGATTACACAATATGACCGATCGATCGCTTTTCCTCCTCAACATTTCCCCTTAAAAGAACTCCAATACAAAATTGATGGTTTTGTAAAAAAAAACTGAAAAAGTAGACGAGTCAAAACCATGAAGCACTTCAATTGAAGGAAGTATTGAAAACCTTAAAATTAGAAAGAGCTTGAATTATCAAATGCTTGAAATGATGCAAATGCGATTGCACATACGATCGCCAATTCGAACCTCGAGATTCGATCAAAGCAGCAACAAATTTTTTTTCAGGAAAACGAAATGACATTTGTCCCTTTTAAAGTAAAAACTTGCCAATAACAGGCTTTTAAGAAAAACTATTTACTCTGAAGTCTTGAAAAAAAGTAATGTCATACGAATTTTGCCATTCGGAATTGGCTAATATAAATATTTCCCTTCCAATACTGATTTTAAAATAAAACAAAACAAATTTCTTGAAATTTAAATATAGCGGACCAAATTATTCGAAATTTTAATCAAAATTATTTTTTTTGGCATCATAGTTGTTGTTGTTGTTGTTGTGGCAGCAAAAATACGGAAATACTTTGTTTTTTCCCCCGTACAAAGCATTTCCGTATTCTGATGTGGTGAATGAACCTTGATCGATCACATGGTCGAGTGCTTCCGGGACGTAGACCCGTCCATTCTTGGGAAGCTTTGCATCATATCGTAAACAATCTATAAAATTTAAGAATCATTAATTTGGTCAATGACCTTTGAACAATTTCGATTGTAGAGAATTTTTAATATAATTGGTAAATAAGATTCAATTAAGATTCAAATTTGTTAGAAAATATTTCCAAAGCAATGAATTTATTGTAAAATTTTCCTACTTTTAAATGATGAAATTAATGCGAGCTTTTATTCTAAGCTCGTGAAATTACTATTGAAATTATTTGTATGTATATATAAAATATACAGTAGCGTTCGGAGAAATTGAAGCATGTCGAGAAAATGCATTTAACAAGTTTTTTCTTCTTTATTCTTTATACTTGATCATTTAGTAATTATTTGTTTTGACAAGTATTTGTCAGGAGAATTGATTTTAATACGAAGGGAATACCTCCATGAAACAATCAGTTGCATCAGAGCAATTTTGCTTCAAAAAAGTCTGTAGTTTACAAAACTAAATGAAATTTCAACTACAATTAGTTTGGAAAATTTGAATAATTGCACAGAGGATAATTATCGAATAGTCTGCAAGCTCAAAATAATAACAGAATGGAAAAATGTATGTTTCTTTGAATAATTCACAGGAACGTACAAGGTGCGACAATTATATATTAAGACTCGAACCATATCTCAGCAACCAAGAGCGCCATCTATGTGTGAGCCCATGCGTTTTGAAGCTTTAACCTTCCTCTACTAACTGTCCAAATTTCATGGCATTTGGTTGATGTTTAATGTTTATTGACATTCATTTTACAAAACACGTGTTCGTTTGATGTTGAAATTTTAACATGAAATTTAACACACAGCACACATTGTTCGTCAATTTTTGGCTCGGAATCAGGTCTGTGTGCTGAATCACCCGGCGTATTCACCTGATTTGGCACCGTGCGACTTCTTTTTGTTCCCGAAACTGAAATTGAAGTTGAAAGGATGCTTTTTTGATGACATTCAGACCAAACAACGGGCTTCGACGAGGGCACTGGAGACAATTCCGAAAAATGAGCTGGCACACGCGTTTGAATCACTATTAAAGCGATGTAACAAGTGTATTGAATCAGGAGGAGAATATTTCGAATAAATATACCGACAAATTAGCAAATATCGTGTTTTAATTGTGTTTTCTAGAGGCAGTCTTAATACATAATTAACTAACGAGAGTTAAACTTGAATATACGTGACTTACAAAGTGCCCCAATTTTACTGTCCGACACTGTATTTAAGTAGCATTAATATTTATATCAACATATCCATACACATACATACATCTATTTAATTAAATAATATTATGACTATAAAAAATAAAACTGAAACATAAAAAGACCAAAAATATCTAGCTAATAAAATTACAATTAAATAATCTACGTTTTAAAAAATTTTATCTTCATGTTGATGAAGGTACTATATACAATCAGAGAGGAAGACCACAAATAACGAAAGAAAAAAAAAAGAGAAATTCAAATTAAAATAAACTAAAAGGTTAAATTCCATATTAAAATGCTCTTAAATGTAATTACGGCAATAATAAAAACAAACACGACGACGAACGATTAAATACATAGAATAGAATAGAACAATAACAAATAAAAGAGCAAACGAGCTATCAATGGGAGACCACAGATTATGAGCAATAAAACAAGCATTAGGCTAGCAACAATAGCAATAGTATCAATAACAGAGTACAATATTGCTTCTATGGAGTGGACGACACATAGACATAACTTATAAGATGAATATGAAGGAAACCCAACCGAGTTAAATATGATGAGCACAGTTTTTCGTATATATCATTATGAAATTTTCATAAAAATATACCATTAATTCTGCTATTATATAATCACACAAAGAATGCATTCTTTTTCAAAGTGTATTAAATAAAGTCGAAAATGTTGATATGGTTAGTCCATCAGAGGATGTAACTGCCTTATAGCCTAGACAGACGGCAGCCTAATTCCGGATTACCGGCGCACTTAATCCGAATAAAATAGTAATAACCTGACAGACGGCAATATTGCGGATTAACTAAACGGCTGAGTGCTGTTTTATTAGGTCTGCTCACTTACATTACTATCACTCTCAATTTCTGTCATCTGTCACTCTCGATATGAGAAAATCTACAAGAAGTACGTGAACTGAAAACTATCAGAAACTTGTAAATTGACATTCACCGTTCGTAATTGACAGCTGGATTTATTTGTTCGCCAACACTTTTCATGTTGAAAACTGTAAACAATTGTTGAAAGTTTTTTGTTAGCGAACACACCTAATATTTTGTCAAATGGATGGAGAAAAATTCACAATAGTCAATTTTCAGCAGTGTTGCCATCGCAAATTGCCCTAATCCTCTATTATTTTGAGAATTAACTCATAGAGTTTATGCGGATTAGCTGCAGTTAATGCCCGAGTTAATTCGAATTAACTCGGTAATCCGGAATTAGGCTGCCGTCTGTCTAGGCTATTAGACTAGTGGACAACGTCTTATAACTTCAGTGAAAAACAGAGATAAATGCAAAAAAAAAAAAAAATTACGAATAATCGTAATCACGAATATCCATTTACGATTAGTAGAAAAATATCCAATAAGTAGATCAATAGTGAATACAGGATGCTGACTTTCTCATAATTTTGGATACTAGCCGAAAGCCTTTATTCTGCTTCTTCATCTTCTTATGTGGCCATAACAACCGATGATCGATTTAGACCGAACATATAATGCGGCGCCAGTCTTCTCTGTTCTTTGCTTGCTGGCGCCAATTGGATATTTCAAGCGCCGCCAGGTTACCCAACACTTGGTCCTTCCAACGGAGATTTGGTTTTCCTCTTCTTCTGCGTCCTCTAACGTCTGCCGAATTAAATACCCGCTTCGCTGGAGCATCTTCTTCCATTCGCTAGACATAGCCCAGCCAGCGCAGCCACTGGATTTTGATTCGCATTACTATGTCAATGTCAGCGTACAGCTCATAAAAGCTCATCGTTGTACCTCATTCGGTACTCACCATCAACGCCAATAGGTCCGAAAATCTTGCGCAAAATTTTTCTCTTAATACGACGCAATAAATCATTTACCCCCAGACGACAACCGAAAATTTGCTTCATAGTGTAGTGGTGTTTTAAATTGGGTCAAATTGCATGGAGCAAAATTTTGGACAAATTGGCTCAAAGAAAATCATAACGTTTGGATAATTGAAAACATTTTTGTTCACGAAAGTTTTTATTGCCTTTATAAAAGTATAGGGTGCTGTAGATCAGTAGTTAGTGTGGTCGCCTTCTGATCCGTAGCTCGTGGATTCAATGCTCGACTGTGATAACTTTAAAACCGAACATTTCTTTCGAACGGTGCCCACCTGTTGGCAAACAAGTGGCAATTCTACCGGCAGTAATACTTTGCATTAGAGAAGCTCCCTTAAATAGGTGTGTGACAAAGCTGATGCGATAAGAGTACTGGCAGAGAAGCTCGGTGGCACCACAAATGGACTTTCTGTATCCAAGTCTGTTCTCTCAAAAAGCAATCACAATAACCTAAGCTAAACTAACCTATAAAAGTATAAATTTTTTAATGAAATCCACCAAATAGGTGGAGATAGGCAGTACATATGTTTAGAATAAGAAAATGACCGACCTAAAGCAGGTAAAATATTTTTGTTTTGGGCTCTTCTTGAGTTCATTTTTTATGGAAGCCACCTCAAAGGGGAGATGTAGGGCTTTGCTCGGGGCAAATGTTACGGAGGAAAAATTAATAGAGTGTCAGTTCTAAATTTTACCACCCTACGAACGATTATGGCGCAGCTATGTTTTTGCGATCATTTTGTATGAGACCTACTTTAAGGGTTAGATATAGAGAGTCGGTTACACATTTCATTGGACCAGGTACGATTTTTATGCAGTTATGTGGTTATTTGCCAACTTTCATATATTTTTACGGTCATTGTATATCGGAGCCACCTTAAGGGCTAGGTTTAGGGAGTAAAAATATTTTGGGGAAATGTTGGGAAGAAAAATTTAAAAGGGGTCGGTCCTGCATTTTACCGTTGTATGGAGAATTTTGGAGCAGCAATCACCTTAAGTGGTAGAGAATGAAATTTCTCGAAAAACATATTTTAAAAATGTTTACCAATTTTAAGATATATTTAAAATTCCCTTGTGTGCAACAAAACAACTTTGTGGTTCTATGTAATTTGACGCACCTCAACGTGGGTCTACCTACTATACAAATTCAAATATGTACGTGTAGATTTTATGGAAAAGAATTGAAAAAAAAAACCTACAACAACAACAACAACAAACAACAACCTAACATCATCGTCAGTCATCAAAACCATGAAAGACCAAAATAGTCGAGTGAACAAGAAAATAATCGTAACCGCAAAGCAAATGGCCACACTTGCCCGCCATTCATTACTCATAAAAGGCAGAGAAACAAGGAAGTTGTTAGCAATACTGTTTGTTGTACATACTAAATACATATATGCGAGAACGAGTATAAGTGCTGATTGTCTAAGTTAAACTAGTAAGTCTAGAAGATGTACGATGTAAGAAAGAAAAAAAAATCGAAAATAAGAACAAGAATAAATAAAATGGCAAGCATATATTGGAATCGAGGAAACCTAAGAATGAAATTGAGAAGCAAACAAAAAGATAAAATAAAATAAAATAAAGTAAAAAAAAAAAAAAAAAAACAAATTCACCACAAGAACAACAGCCAATATGATAACCAAAACCGCAACAGCAAGAATTGTGAATTTAATGAAAAGAATAAATTCATTTGAAATCGTTAGAGATGAGCAAGCCCATACTACATTGTAAAATTCAAGAACTCAAAAAGAAATCATGCTTGGTTAAATACTCCTACATCTGCTAAGAGAAAAAGAAAGATAAAGAAAGCTGCATACTAGGTACATAGTGTCAAATTTCTCTACCGGTCCCAGAACTACCCGACCTGACATATAGATGCCGGCAGTAGCTTGAAAAATATTACTTTGGTGAAAAGTGGCAACCTTATAAAACATATGTTTTAAGTTTCAAGGCGCCACGTTGTTTAGAATTTTCTTTTTTGAGCCATTGAAAGTTGACGACCTCAGTGAATTTGTAAACATTTAACAAATTGGTCACCGTTATGTAATTCAATACTTTCATTTGAAAGGTCTCAGTCCAACGAATATTAAAACCGAACTAGATTCTACTCTGGGGGAGTCTGCTCCTTCGTTTATGACCATAAAATATTGGGTGGCCGTAGTGGTCAACCAATTGAGGTGACCACGCCAGAAACGGTTAAGAAAATCCACAAAATGGTATTGGATGATCGCCGGCTGAAGGTGCGTGAGCTAGGTAAAATTACAGGCATTTCAAAAAGTGCTATACTGACCGATAATTGACCAAAAATTTGGAGATGAAAAAGCTGTGTGCAAGATGGGTGCCGCATTTGCTCACAATAGAACAAAATCAACGTGGTGAAGATGTTTCTATAGAGTGTTTGGCGATGTTTCACAGCAATAAAGACGAGTTTTTGCGTCGTATCGTAACCATGGATGAGACATGGGTCCCCCTCTTCACACCTGAGACAAAGAAGCAGTCGAAACAGTGCACCAAAAGGGGAGAATCGTGTCCAAAGAAGGCGAAGACAGTTCCATCTGCAGGCAAGGTTACGGCGTTTGTTTTTTGGGATGCACGTGAGATAATTTTTTTTTTATTATCTTTAAAAATCTTTTTTTTTTTTTTTTTTGGAAAAACAATCAACGGCGATGAAATTAAAGAAAAAAGGCCGCATTTTGGCGAAAATGAAAGTGTTGTTTCATCAAGACAATGTACCAGTTCACACATCCGCTATTGCGATGGCCAAAATCAATGAGTTAAAGCTCGAATTGCTTCAGCACGCACCTTATTTGACAGATTTAGTTCCTTCGGATTACTTAATATTTCCAAATTTAAAAAAATGGCTTGGTGGCTTGGAAGATTTGCGAACAATGAAGAGGTTGTGGAGTCGTCTGCGGTAGATGGCTATTTTAATGAGCTAGACAGTTCATACTGTAAACAGGGTATCGAAGCTATAGAATATCGCTGGGAAAAATGTATAGTGTCAAAAGGAGATTATGCTGAGAAATTAAGAAAAATTTTCCTAAAATTTTTATGTTTTCTTTGTTAGGTCGGGTAATTCTCGGACCGCCCTCGTAGTAACTATGTGAAAGTTATACTTCATGGCAATTGCATGCAATCCATAAATATTTGTCATGAAAACATCTTCTAAAAGAACTCCATGATAAAGCTCAGAAAAACACAATTCGTAGTTCTACTGTTCGGTTACGGTTAACACATAACGTAGATCCCTTCCGGCTTTGTAAACATTTTGCAAGCAAAACAATATTGGAAAAAAAAATCTCAGTTCAAGTTCTTCAAAGTCTTTGGTATTACAAATCATATTTTCCCCACTTTTCCATTAAAATTAAAATTGTAGCTACAAGAAATTCTAACAATATGGCGGATGCGCAAAATGTGAGCAAATATTCCCTTTATTTGTGTGCGAGCAAACGCTTTAATACAATTTTTATTTTTTCTTCCATCTCCCAGAGCAAAATGCAAACCAATGGAATTACGAAAATACTTTAAAATGCCCAGCAGCAGTTCAAAGGCAAAGGAAAAAAAAAATGATTGCAAATTTGACAGACAACGAGACCAAGGAACACAATGAACGAACACATGCACGCGACGCACGTTGAAATCATCGCCGTAGCAATATTCATGGTCGCACAACAACAACAACAACAACAACCATCCATTGCATACTTCGCAACGATAACGTTACTTGCATGCAAAAATGGTCTGGTGCTAATATGGCATCGTCGTTGCGACGACGATCCATTTAATATTCAAATAGAAGAAGAAGAAGAAAACGACGACGACAAGAAAAAGAAACGCAGTATTTGCAAAGGCAAAAAAAAAAATTACGATTAAATACAAAAAAAAAACATTAATTTAGCTACATAGAAAAACCATAATGGAAGAGAAATTTTGCAAGTGAGTGCGAGTATCTGATGAATGTGACGGTGAATTAAACTTTTTTTTTCTCTCATTTCGCACATATCGATTTATTTAAAATTCAGCAAAGGAAAAAAAAGAAACCAAATAAAATTCATAAAAACAAGAAAGCAAAGTACCTAAAATGGCGTCAACGACTGCGTCATTTTATACCATTTGCATATGACAATTCCATATGTGCGTTTATTTGGCAATCATCTCAATGAGTGTTGGTGTATGGTGCATATTCTATCTCATACCATCCCTCATGCCCCTCCATAGGCGCCACAGACATCACAACAACAAAATATGCATGTGTGCTATTCGCATGGCGACACCGCCTCAAGCAGACACACCAATTACATATGTTGTATGACTCGCATATTATACTCGTACCCTTACAACAGCAATTGCAAGAAAATAATGACAATTGTCTACCAGTTCAAAAAGTGTGGAGTGATTGTTGACGATGATTGCATGCGTTCAATAATTTCCATGATTTTTTTTTTTTTTTATTCATTTAAATTTCAACCCAGTTAAATTTTTTCTTCTTCTTCTTCCATGCATAAAAAAAAATCTGATTTAATATGTATACATAGTAGTAATAGGCTAGGCGGCATATGTTCGGATCTGTTCCAAAATGGACAAAATCGAATGAAATCCCCTCCTATCTCTCGTACAAAAGTATGTATTCGAATGAATGTTTATACATAAAGTTATGGCGCTAAAGCGTGGTACATGCGATTATTTTTATAAGCGAAGCATAAATAAGTATTTATTTGAAAAATGGGCCTCATCTGATAATAACCACATCTACTTCCAGTACAAAAGTATGATGATGATATCTGTCATTGTGGAAAGCTAAGCTAAACTTTATTACAATGTTACCGAAGTTGAAATTTTCAATTTTTTTACAATAAATTAACACTCGAGACCCACCCGGAATACACTTAGCACAGGTCACAGTGAGCGACAAAGCGGCGAAGACTAGATTAGGTTATGAGGCCGCTTCCCCAAAGGGGGTCGCACTTAGGCCTCTGCCGAACGGAACTATTGGAATTTCCTAATGAATAGAACAATGTCCCTAGCATCCACGGATGCTAGCTTAGTAGTATCCGTAAAAAAAGCACTTCCTAATATGGTATGCCTTCTGCGTGCGGGACATCTACAGAGCAGGTGGTAAACAGTTTCCTCCTCTTCATCGTCTTGGCAGCTGCGACAAATATCATTGGCCGTTACACCAAGCCTGGTAGCATAGCTATCCACAAGCCAGTGACCCATGAGTACGGCAACTACATCACTAATAGTTTTCCTACTCATTGACAACAGAGAGCGAGTTCTTCGATTGTTAAGAGTTAGCAGTATTTTTCTAGTAGCCACACAAAAGCTCTCATCCCTTCATGTTCTGTTCTGGCTATAGTGAGAAAATGTTGTGTGACGAAAACCATGCATGTTCCTCGAGGAATCCTTGCTTGATGATATAGATCTCTGGTTCGTCTGCCTCGCAGTTCCCTGAAATGTCCCTGTGCCCCCATACCCTTAGGTTAGGTTAGGTTATGTGGCTGCACTCTCTCTCTCTCTCTCTCTCTCTCTGAGAGGTAACACTTAGATCAGAAAGTCGTATTGTGATACCACCGAACTTCTCTTCGAATACCGTTGTGCCTGTTAATTTTGGATAACATTAGAAGGGATCTACTTATATTAGCTGGTTCCGAATGGCAGAACTATTGTGATATCACTTTAACTTAGTTTTTGTCACAGAGCTCTTTTAAGAAGCCTATTTGGCAAATTGTTACTGCCGGAAAAAAATGCCAATTCTTGCCGGCAAATAGGTACCGTTCGAAAGAAAAATCTTTTTGTAACCTTACAATGTATATATTGTAGTGCTCCGCTAGCTCGTTAAAGGCTGAGCGGCATTTAAGGGTAAGTGCCGATTTGGAGAACGGTACTGCGAGAGATTTAATGGCGGATTGACTATCGGAGTAGATATAAATATCGTTGAAAGATATTGCATTCCAACAAAGTCCCGTTGCCGCCACCTTTATAGCCACAATCTCGGCTTGAAAAACACTACAAAAGACGTGTCATCGGAACTTAAGCTTAACTGAAAGCTGACCAGTATTTAAATAGCGGGCAAACAGTAACAGTCCCGTTATGTTTTCGAAGTGAAGAAACTCAAATTTTTGGTGGAGATTGTAAAAAATTAAATGGCCACCACAAAATATAGAAACTACTTTGGAAAAACTTCCGTTACGCTCAGGAAAAGTAATAGCGAATATGTTTCAAGGGGTGAGATACTCAAATTTGAGTTTCAAATTGCAAAAAAATTAAATAGCAGCCACAAAATGGCAGGCTTAGTTTGGAATAACTAACGTTACATTCACGAAAAGTAATGGGGAGAGGTTTTTGGTCAAGTTAAGTAACTCAAATTTCAGTTCAACATTGTAAAAAATGAAATGGTCGCCACAAAATGGCGATTCTATTAGGAGTATAAATAATACTTTGGAAAAACTGACGCTTGTTTCACAAAAAGTATTACGAATGTGGAATGCGGAACTCTAATTTCCGGTAAAAATCGTAAAAAATTAAATAGCAGTCACAAGATATTCGATTTGTTTTGAAAAAAAACTGCTATTACATTCACGAAAAGTAACAGTGAGAGGATTTTCGTGGTCAAGTAGCTTAAATTTCAAGTCAAGATCGTACAAAATTAAGTAGCAACGACAAAATGGCGGAATTACATTGGAAAAACTGACGTTACGTTGACGAAAAATATTAGAAATGCGATTTTCGTGGTTAAGTAACTCAAATATTTAATGACTGCCACAAAATAGAGGAGCTACTAGCCGAAAATTATGTTACGTTCACGAAAAGTAGTAGACATGAGGTTTTCGGTGTCAGGGCACTCTAATTTGCGATTAAAATCATAAAAAACAAAGTCTCATGTTGACGCAAACAACTTTAAAATACTTTCAATCGTTAATTTTTTATTTAAATAGGAAACAGAGCGTATCGTAGCAGATAAAATTTGGATTTCAGCTAACTGCAAAACTCTTGAGAAATCACGTTTAGTGTAGCTTTGTCATAGAGCTCTTACATAAGTTTTTTTGCATGCAAAAATGTTTGTCAACTCATTGTGGTGTAATAACACCGAGCTATGTGCCACAAAACCGCTCAAAAACTACTTGGAAATGCTCAGATGAAAACTTTTATTCCATTCGCAGTATTTACTAAGCATTGCTATGTCCGATTACCACTTATTCGACACATGGCGTCGGCAAATAACGCTTCTCAGTTCTGTGTTCTCTTTTCGAAGTGATATTCACATGCTATGGGGAAAAAATAATGGCTAGCAATGGACAAAAGTTTCAATATAATGTTCTCTACTCTACAAAGTTGAAAAAAGGCGTTCATATACAGAGCAAAGAGTAGCGAGAACTTCTTTAAATGCCTATATGTAGTTGTCTCTAGTCTGGCTGTGTAGAACAGCAACATTACGCCATTACTCAGTAAATACTTTATTTTGTATCAGCACACAATCACTCTCTCTCTCTCTCTCTCTCGATCACACACATTTTACTTCTCTGTAAATCCCTCAACCAGTAAATACGTTCATATTGATTCGAATTATACCTATTTACTATACTTCCTCATACATATCGTATAAACTTGAATACTATTGATTACCCTCAACGCACTCATTTCGTTCGTACAAAAGGCAAAAGAATAAGAATATGAAGAAAAGAATATCGTGTAAATAAATCAACGAATGGACAAATAAACGAATATAATACACATGCTATAATATAATGTATTGTGTACGAGTAGTGCATACTACTTACTATATATAATATACTTGATATTAACCCTGAACCTTGAAGAACCGTACGTACACATACATCTACATATTCTACAATATTTGAAGGACATCACAAACAACATTCATTCATTCATTCACTCACTTACTCAATTAATGCAAAGGTTAAAGGTACACTCGTCGCCTCTTGTCTTTTCGATAGTAATCATACTAATAATAATAATAATGATTACTACGTATAATGCTGTACGTGTATGCCCATATACACAGTTTTTTGGCTCCTCCTCCTTCTTCAACAATACATATCGTCATTAACTACTAACCATCACACATACGCACACACAAACACACTCATCATCACCATCATCATCATCATCGTCATCGTCATAGTCACATTCGCCGTCATACAAGGTTCTTTTGTTATGGTCAACGAACGCTTTAGGGACAGAACTCCCCAACAGTAGCAACAACAGCAAACAACAATAAAATGAATACGAAATATTAACGCCAACAACAACAATAACAACAACAACAACAACAACAACAAATAAACAATCCAATGATTAAACTACACTGGACGACAATAATGATGGTCAGAATGGAGACGATAGCAATGAACGACAATGAGAACCATAGTAATAGAGTAAGAATGAGATGGAAATAGTTACGACAGAGAAAAAACGTATATTCACACGCGCAATGAACAACTGACTTGACTACATGTAGGTATGTATATGTACGTATTGACAGACAGTAGAGTCCCAAAATATGGTGAGCATGAGTAAAATACTCATTCTTTTAGTATTTCCACTTACACTAGTCAACATGATAACTATATGATGTATGCACTCGTTTTGAAATTAAATAATAGCTATATTGGTGTACTGCGTTAATATCGAAATTTATTGCAATAATGAGGACATTTCTTTGATGTGGAAACATTTTTCGACATTATTGCAAAAATGTTGCAATGATGTCGAAAAAAGGATGACATTATTTCGACATTATTGAAGTGGAGTTTCGATATTAATTCATTTAGTCGCTATATTCACTTTGTATGGGAAGATATATGTATATGTCAAATAAGTGCAATAGTAGGCATTATTTCGACATTATTGAAGTGTAGTTTCGATATTAAGTCATTTAGTCGGTATACTCACTTTGTACGGGAAGATACATATGTCAAATAAGTACAATAGTAGGCATTACACAACTATTTTCGACCAAATAGAGCTATAACATATATTTTCTTCAAATTCATTTTTATTTTTCTACATAACTAGTCTTCTTGTGAGCCCACGCATTTCTCCCATCATTTTTAACCCATCCATGTGGTACTCGGGGTCTTTCTCTGTAAAATAATTCTTTACAAAGGTGATGGCCTCGTCTTTGAGGGAACAAAAAACGTCGCTTGGGACTACATCAGGTGACTAAGGAGGATGGTCAAGTCCATTTCAAAGCGTAATTCGTAGATTTTCTCCATGACTGCCGCTTAGGTGTAAGATGGGGCATTATCTTGGTGAAACAATAAGTTTTTTCTGCAAACTATGACGGTTTATAGCAATTTCTGCCTGCAGCTTACTTTCTCATTTATTTTGAAGAAATATAAAAAGCAGACAACAGCGAATTAAATATATCGTATGGAATATTTCTTGTACAAAAAACGAGGTGAGGTTACAGCGGCCACCCCCTCTAATGAGAGAGAGCGCACATAGGCCAGAATTAGGCCCGTTGTGATACCGTCACACGGATTTTTCCTTCACCTAGCTACTCGCTGAACCAGCCGGAACGTTGAATAAATTTTAGGAGATTGATAATATCGATGTGAGATAGTTGGGCTGGGTCACTCAGATGGTAGTAATTTTTTTCGATTTTTACATAAATCGAGGCAGGTACATAGCAGATGTGAGATCGTCTCAAGTTCCTATTCATCTCTGCAGCTTCTGCAGAAGTCATGAGTGAGATTGCCCACACCCAATCTCACAGCGTGAGGACCTATGAAGCAGTGACCAGTGACCACACCCACATAGGTCCAGATGTCTACCCTATTAAGATCGGCAAGCTTTCGTGAACGTTTCTTGCTGAGTAGGGGCCACAGCAATTTCGCCGTCCTACAGAAGGGTGTATTCGTCCATGTTTTTTTGGAAGACGTTATTTGTGATAACCTCCAATTTAAGCTTGCACATGGCTATGGGGATCCCTAACCCAGAATTCTCCTGGGATAGAGACTCATTTGTACTCTGTCTTGCAAGCTCGTCGGCTCTGCAGTTTCCTCGTATACCCCCGTGTCCGGGTACCCAGCACAGAAGAAGGGAGTATTATATTTGCCTGATATTTTACTCTCGCATTAATCGTTATTATTCGTTGGTTGCTCTCTCCCTTTCTCTATGATATATACTCCTTCCTACTCATGTAACGAAATAAATTTTAAAAATTTCACACTCCATTTGTAACATCACCGCCTAAGAAGTTTTACTTCAAAAAAAAAGTGATGTCACAAGGGTTTTCCCATTCGAAAAGGGCTAAAATTAGTAGGTGCCTTCTAATACTGCCCAAAATTTAACACGCATAACATCACTGGAAGAGAAGCTCCGCCAAAGGGCATTTCGGGGCTTACAAGTGCCACATATTTATTCTTTTTTTGCAACTATAATTCATTACACATAAATTACACCAATAGAGAATTGTAAATGGTCATTCGAACATGGTTTTTTGGTATAACGTGAGCAAAAGCGGCACCCAGAGCGTGCCTAAATCTTAATTCAATACGCTCATTGGGCATATTCATAGCCTCTGCCATCTCTCTTACTTTAATGATTGTAATCTTGGCCACTGGTGATCTTGAGCAATGTTGCCTTCAGTGGTTCCAGTGTTTTAACGTGCCGAGCTGATGGTCCAAATGATACGCAAACATACTCTCTAGCTTTTGTTGTTTTCCAACACTTTTCAGAACACCCTTGCTTTTAATGACTCAAATATTGGGGTTCGCCCAATATGTATATATGTTTCCCAGTCATTTTTAAGCAAATAGTAGAGGTATCATTGCTCATATGAAAATAATCACTTTATATAGGGGGGTACACGTCTATAAAACAATGGGTATGGTATGCCCAAAATTTCCACTAAACACCTAGTCCACTAAAATTTAGACCAACGGTCCCTAACACAAATATAATAATTAAGGCATCTTTTTACCAGATCAGAGTAGGTACATTGGTGACATTTTCTCTAAATTTTTTAAAAACTAATATGTGGACTGGCTTAAAATTTGGACATCATAACTCTAAAAATAGTTTAAAAATTTGTAAAATATCAAGCCTAGTCCTCTTGTTTACACCGTGTGGGCGTGATAAACGATGGATCACGCCCATTTGCAATAGCCATCATACTGGGTAAAATTATTTCAACATTTGCTCAAGGTATCGTGCGAAAGAGCACAGCAACAGACAGACGTACCAAAGTGATTTATAAAATTATAGAATTGCGGAAGCTTAAATAAAAAATGATTAAAATACAATAGAGGTACCTCTAGGTTTTTCTAAATGTAGAGCGAATAATCAAAAAAATTCGCATGAATTCACCAATTCATATAAAATGTATATCAACAAAAAAAAAAAAAAAAATGGGTCAAAATAATTTCATACATCACATTGATACGATTTTTTTCCCCCAAAATCCTTCTTTTTTAATTATGTGACCATGTGTGCGAGTGTATTATATTATATATGAATTAATAATAAGATATGCATACGAAATAATCTAGGTCAGGCAACTCGAAATAATGTACCTACCTATACATTATTATATGGCACATAGTGGTATCGTAGGCATATGAAAGTTGAAGTAAAAATAAATTCAACAATAACAACGAAAAGAAAAAACGCAACTCAAAATTCAAACAATAATAAACATATAAATACAATGCGTAATGCGTAATGCGTAAAGTGTAGAAATTCGTTCAGAAAACAAACAAAAAAATGTTTTCCAACAACAACATCGATAACAATGTACATCAAATATGAAATACCTTTTGGACATGAATAAATTATGTAAATGTAAATAATAACGGCAGCAACAGCAAATCATCAAAAAATACATAGAAAGTTGAACATAAATAACAAATCCATAAAGATGAAACGAAATTCAAGTAAAACGTTGTTGTACTCGTATATGTAACACCACAATGAATGCGAAAACTATTTAAAAACCTATACTACAATATATTTATGATATTATAGCGGCTAATGTTTTTGATGTGAAATAATAATTTTCAATAATATCCAAATATTCAATATATTTATTATTATTATTATTATTATTATTATTGCTTTTGCATAGAAGCTACCACGACCACTTGAGCAATTCCGAAAAATATTCTTTCGATCAATAGCATTGCCAATTTCAGCATTTCGTCGTCCATGGTTTCCAAAATTGTAAGAATTTCATTTAAGTATATGAAATGTGACACGCCCACTTGACCGATAATAGAAATTTTTTCTCACAACGCTTGATATTGACATTCACTAGGAGGTACAAGCTTAGGAATCTAAAAACTATTAGCTTAGACGGTGCAGAGATGGGCGTAGTACGTAGTTAATAGCGGACCAGGCAGATGGATAGACCGCAAAAAGTATGATGTTCTAATAAAACAACATCGTGAAGTCGGAATGCCGAGGGACTCAATGCATATGGAATTCAGCTTTACTAAGCGATTCCAAACAGGGCTCAGTAATAAAAACAAATGCGAAGGTATATTTAAAACATACGGGATAAACCAGTGTATGATAACATGGTTTACGGACGGCTCCTTGACTAATGAAGTGGCCGGAGTCGGAGTGATAGGCCCGGGGATAAAATACTCAGAGCCTTTAAGTAAAAATACTACTGTCTTTCAAGCGGAAATATACGCTATTGATAGGTGTGCCCACTTCAATATCATGCGCCAATACCGGAATAGAAGGATTGCAATCCTAACAGACAATCAGGCTGCTATCAAGGCACTGAACTCTAACCAGATGAAATCAAAACTGGTATGGGAATGTAGTGACAAGCTGAATAAACTTGGTGAAAATAATCAATTATGGATCCTTTGGGTTCCAGAACATATTGGAGTTGGAGGCAACGAGCTAGCGGATAGACTTGCCAGAAAGGGAGCAGCAACACCCTTTGTAGCCCCAGAACTCTTCTGTGGCCTGAACAAAGGAGTGTTATCCATCCTCATTAAAAAGAGTGAAGAATCAGAAAGACAATCATACTGGGAAAACCTACCAGGGTTGTCCTAATCCAAGACACTTTTAGGGACCTATAACCTAAAACGACTTGAGGAATGTATCAGTTTAAAGAAGAATAATAATAAGAATCATTACGGGATTATTGACAGGTCACTGCAGGCTGAATTATCACCAAACGAAACTGTGGAATCTTCTCGGCTGAAACCTGCCAACATTGCAGGGAGAAGAATGAAACTGTAAAACATGTGTTGGGAACATGCCCAGCAGTTATGCACACAAGAAAGAAAAACTTCGGAGAATTTATAATACCGGAAAATCTGCTGAAGTCCATTAGGCTAGGATCTATACTAAATTTCCTGATGGATGCTGGACTTAGAGAAATACTCTAGTCCATGATGGGGTGCACAATAGACCTAGGGTCGCAGAGCAATACAACCCTCTAATAATAATAATAATAATAATAATAATAATAATGATATTGACCACCTACATCTTCATATTAAATTACATCAATAACCCTTTAGGTGTTTCCGCGATATACAAAATGTTCATAAATAAACCATTAATATGGGAACTGCCACACCCATTTGTCTAAAACGTATCACCCTATCACCATATTCTTTTATTTCGTCCTATTTCCAAAATATAGAAAATTAAAATGCACGATAAGATTTGCCACGCCCTCTTAAATGATGACGACAACATTTTTCTTTACGAATGTTATAGGTGAATTATATCCGATTTTAAGATTGATCTTCTATGGTTTTCAAAATTGGTTGTATGGAAGGTATTTCTCACGCCCACTTGTGAAGCTCTTTCTCAATATATGGCTCGGTTTTGTAACATTATGCCAACAGAATGTTATGTTAACATTTAACATATGAAGTACGCCATATTGTTACAATGTTAAAAACGGGCGATAACATAAATAAGCGTACAGTCATGGTCATTTAAACAGAATACCATTTCTTTAAAATAAAATTGCATCTTAAACTTAATTATTTTATAATACAACAATTAATACATTTACAGGCATGTATATATATTTGAAATTGTTAGCTCCCAAGCATTTCGACAGGGATAGCATCTGATTCTTCCCTATATAATGTCAGTCAGAAGAGTTTCCATGAAAAATGTATATAAATAGAACAGTTGTCAATTCATTACCTAACTTAGATCATTTGGATGGAATCGTACGAAGTATCGGAAACAGATTACAATGGCAGCCAATAGAGAAAATTTTTTCACTGAGATTCTACTCAAAATTAATTCAGAGTAAAAAAAAAAAAAAGGGAAATAAAAAAAGTGATAAGAAATCTTTCAGTTTCAGTTTCGAGTTGATAGTCTTAAGTTTTTATTGGACTTCTCCATTTTGTTCTGTTTGCAAAAGTGATCCTGCGCATGAAGGCATTACTGGTGCTAATACTAGTTCTAATAATATTACCAAAGTAGTATAAAATTATAGTAACTCCAAGAGTTTCTATGTATAGCTTAATAGGTTGAGTTAGGTTATTGTCGCCGCTCCTTCTATGAGAGGGTACACTTAGGCCACTTCTACTCCGATTTCTCGCAAAATTTATAAATTTCAGAAGATTACCTATTACAATATCTGAAAGCAGAGCTAGGTCTTCAAAGTAATAATTACCTAGTAATAACTTTCGTATTATGCAAAGTGCAGAGCAGTTTCATAACGAATGCGAGATGGTTTCGAACTCTTCCTCGTCTCGCCAGCTTCTACAGAAGGCATCCGTGAAGTGGTCGAAACCAATCCTACCAACTTGAAGTCCAATGAGGCATTTGCTCATGACCACTATTACAACGGTTATTGTGTCTTTCTGGCTAAGGTCAATAAGGTTTTGATTTTCGTTTCTTACTGACTTGGGGTCACAGCAATTTAGCCGTCCAAAAGATGGAAGATTCAATCCATCTTCTTTGTAAAACTGAGTTTACATTTGGCAAGTGGGATTCCTAATAATCTATTTTCCACGCTTGGTATTGCTTTTGTGCCCTCTCTCGCGAGCTTATCCGCTGTGCAGTTTTCATTCACACCGCTGTCTCCAGGTATCCAACACAGCAGTATGTTATACTGTTCTGCCATGTCGTTAAAAGCTCTGAGGCAGTCAATGGCGGTCTTCGACTTCAAGAGAAACGAGTAAAGGGCTCTTACGGCAGCCTGGCTATCACTCAGAATGCAAATGTCTCTGCAAGATATATTGTTCTGCTTGATACAAGCTAATACAGTGTTAATTATTTTGATTTTTGCCTGAAACACACTACAGTGATGAGGCAGGCTAAGCTGAATGTCTAGCTTGAAGAGTTCCGAGTAAACACATCTGTCTACCTTTCCATCCGGCTTCGAGCTGTTTGTAAAAAAGCGGCTGTAATTCGGCAGAAGCCCCTCTTCTTCCCAGATGTTTCCATCAGGAACGGAAGTTGGGGACTTTTTAACAAATGAATATACTGGTTTGTCATAGACAAGATTGGTTTCGGTATGAAAGCTATTTAAGATGCCATGGTGCCCAGTGGCTTTTGGCGCCCATTGGCATATGACATTTAGCCTCAAGGCGGAACTAGCCGTCATTTATATACCCGGTAAATCAATTGGGGCGAAATGTAGGATCACTTCAAGTGCCAACGTAGGTATTGAGTGCTTAATAATATTACTTAAAATAGAATTAGTTCTATAGGTATTTCCATTTAATAAATTTGAACACTTATAGGATTTGACTGCCATTTTTTGCCATGACTGTATGTACATATAACTAGGTATACTATCCAAGTAATAGCATTTCTTTTCAAATTTTATGCAATGATTCCGCTCATGATTGCAAAATAAAACGCTTGAGATGTTAATAAAAATTTACTATACAGACATCGAAGGATTTTTATTGAGAAAAATAATCAAATAAATATTAAAATGTACTAGATAAATCACAACAAATCATTAAATAAAATACACAAGGAGAACATTTTATGGACCTACTTCACGATTGAAAAAAAGAAAATTTGCAATTGCAATTTACAATTTGTATCATTCACATGTAATAGGTAGAGACTAAGTAATAATCATCAAATCAAAATGAAATATTTCCATACAATCATAAATGTAGATGTTAAAATTCATAAAAGGAAAAAAAAAAAACAAATTTATAATAAAAACAATAAGCGACAAAAGGTCAAAACATAAAATAATTTCAATATTAAATGCGCCGACGCAATTAGTGCACGCTCGCGTGCAATTGACCTACATCTGTTGTATGAGTACATACGTACATACAACAAATGTATGACAACGACGACGCCGACGACGACGACGACGACGATGACGACGATACTCATTATAAGCATTGCCGGGCTAAATAATCAGACTAGGCCGCCACCACCACCAACAATACAGGGAGGTGGGCAACTACATACGTACGTACAAAATACGCATTCATAAGTTCAGTTAGGCTAATATATCAACAGTCGCTCGTATTTTTAAATGGTGTCAATAGTAAATACACCAACAACAACAACAACAACAACAACAACAATAGCAATAATATTCCAAGAGCAATGCACAACAGTCACTCTCATAAACCATATAAAAATTATTAATAGCATAGCGCAGCAGCAAGCGAAAATTTAATTGAAAAACAACCACAACAATAAGTAATAAATATGAATTTAATTGAAAATGAAACCAACATCATTAATATAAATGATAATGATGCTAATAATAATAATGACAATTAAAAGAGCACCCGTAAGTAGCACATGTTTGTAACATATGTCCTACTATACAAACTCCTGTCTGTTTCATCATAATTAAGTAATTCCATGTTACTTGAAATAACTCACAACTTCGAAGGAGAGAGAGAGAGAGAGAGAGAAAATGAGAGAGCAATAATATTAAGTAACATCTCGTACTGGCAATTGTTTAATAATTCCATGTTTGCTCTTCTCTAAAATGTACAGTGGTGGAAATTCTTATAGACTCCACAATTTTTTAATTAATTTCATTTACAGCTCTTGATTGTCGTGATTATTTTTAGTGAACTTTTACTGACTATTTAATTATTTTTCAATATAAAAGCATTCATAAATAATACAAGATGCGACAATTATGTATTAAGACTGCCTCTAGAAAACACAATTAAAACACGATATCTGCTAATTTGTCGGTATATTTATTCGAAATATTCTCCTCCTGATTCAATACACATGTTACATCGATTTAATAGTGATTCAAACGTGTGTTCCAGCTCATTTTTCGGAATTGCCTCCAGTGCCCTCGTCGAAACCCATTGTATGGTCTGAATGTCATCAAAAAAAGCATCCTTTCAACTTCAATTTCAGTTTTGGGTACAAAAAAAAAGTCGCACGGTGCCAAATCAGATGAATACGGCGGGTAATTCAACACACAGACCTGATTCCGAGCCAAAAATTGACGAACAATGAGTGCTGTGTGTTAAATTTCATGTTAAAATTTAAAACATCAAACGAACACGTGTTTTGTAAAATGAATGTCAATAAACATTAAAAGTCAACCAAATGCCATGAAATTTGGACAGTTAGTAGAGGAAGGTTGAAGCTTCAAAACGCATGTGCTCACACATAGATGGCGCCCTTAGTTGCTGAGGTATGATTCGACTCTAAATACATAGTTGTCGCACTTGTATGAGACTAAAAGAGAAAGACTAGGACATTTCGACAGAACAGAATTTCTGTTGAATCTGGTCGAATCCAAGTCACCAGTTGAGGATTGAATGTGACGAAAAAGACCTCTGCATCGATCGATTTTAGTTGTTGTTGTTGTTGTTGTAGCAGTAATACTGAAATAATTCACGAGTTGTTCCTGTAAAAGAAATCAAGTTGAGACATTTCTCAATATTGTTCAAATGAGCAGACCTTGATTGGCTTGTGCCGTCGAGTACTACCACAGCATAGGACAGTCTGTTCGTGGGAAGCGGCGACTTTCCACGAACGTCGATAGTGATTAACACTATCAAAGAAAAATTTTTTTTACCTTTTCGAAAAATAAATCTTCAAAATATCAAAGCCATGTCGCTTCTCTACCACAGATCGCTTGATTATTTCGACTTTTAGAAGATCTAAATTGGTTTGCCTTCATTTTAGTCTCAAGCCATTATATGTCCATCACGCAATGCTCGACTAATCATGAACTCAGGCCTGAGCTGCTCATCTTGCCAATAAGTGCTTATTTTGTTGTACAGTGTTCTTGAAAAACTTTTTTTCAAATAGGAAAAAACTCTGACATTATGACAAATAATTCGATAACACGATCCTTCCTTTTTTATTCAAGTTTGTTTGACATTTCATCATGCAAAAATTGACATCGAAGCAGCGTTTACAAATTGAGGAATTTTTTTTTTTCCAAAATCAATTTCTAAGTGACAGCGAGATTTGTCCAATTTACGGCATACATCAGCGGCCAACTGAAATGTCTATGAGCAACACAATTGAAAAATTTCATACTCAATTGTGAAATTTCACATGGATTCGTGATTGTGCGCAAGAAATTGGCGGACTCGACTTTGTGAAAGATTTTGCGCAAGGATCTTAGCTCATATGTCTACAAGATTCAATTGGCGCAATACCTGAAACCAACGGACCATCGCTTTCGAAGTGAGTTCAATAAATAGACACTTGAACAGTTAGAAGTCAAAGTACTTTTTTACCGTTAAATTGTACTCAGTGATGAGGCTCACTTCTAAATGAGTGGCTTTGTAAATAAAACAATAAGAAAAAAAAAAAAGATGTACGGCAATCCAGAATAATCACAATCACACAACCTCAAAAAAAAAAAACCTACAAAAATAGCCGAGAGTTTAGAAATAAAATTGCGTATTAGGGCGGAAAGCCGACATGACATATTCTTCTTCTTCTTATGTGGCCATAACAACCGATGATCGATTTAGGCCAAACATATAATGCAGCGCCAGTCTCCTCTGTTCTTCGCTTGCTGGCGCCAATTGGATATTTCAAGCGACGCCAGGTTACCCAACACTTGGTCCTTCCAACGGAGGTTTGGTCTTCCTCTTCTTCTGTGTCCTCCAGCGGCTGCCGAATAAAATACGCTCTTCGCTGGAGCGTCTTCTTCCATTCGCTAGACATAATCCAGCCAGCGCAGCCGCTGATTTTTGATTCGCCTGACTATGTCAATGTCAGCGTACAGTTCATATAGCTCATTGTTGTACCTTATTCGATACTCGCCATCAACGCAAATAGGTGCGAAGATCCTGCGCAGAACTTTTCTTTCAAAAACACCAAGCATCCTCTCATCCATGGTGGAAATTGTCCAGACTTCTGCGCCATATGTTAGGACAGGAATAATGAGGGACTTGTAGAGGGTGATTCTCCATCTTCGAGAGGGGGCTCAGCTACTCAATTGCTTACTCAGCCCAAAGTAACAACTGTTAGTTATCCTAAGCATGATCTCCAGGATGACGTCATTACAGTTGTTGATGCTGGTTCCAAGATAGAAAAAGTCCGATTTATTAAAAGTGTGCGTTCATAAGATTATCTCCAGAAATGCAACTGTACACCGTCGTCAAAGATCATGCGTTATTATAGAAGTTATCTTGAGAACAAGCCAACTGCTTTTTATTTCATTGGAGACGCTTTTTTGTTCTTACTTTGCTAAAAGCTACCAATTTGTTTTTTTTTTTTTAGCAAATTATCTAGCTTCAAGTAATAATAAAGTACTCTTTGAGCCCAGAACATTAAGAATTTTTGCAAAATCAATAAAAAAAAAAACAAACACTTTCAAATTGTACAACAAATGGCAAAATTTCAATTTCGATATAACGGTTTAACAAAAAAACTGCTGCTACTAGAACATTTGCATTAGGTTTTTTTTAATCAAAATCTATGATTTTCATTGATAGAGTTCATAGCAACTTTCATCACTGTATATATACAGAACTATGTAAATGGGAGAGAGAGAGAGAGAGGTTTCGAGTAATGAAGCAACACAATTATGCAATGTAAATGTTGAGACGTACGTCATTATGTTAACATTTATATAACATTTCAAAATGCTATTGAGCAGAGCTATGCGCCTTATCGTTTAAGGGCACCTGATTTAATTTTTATGCTTGGTCGCCTATAATAAAATTTTACAAGGCAAGTTTTCATTGAATATTTTAACCCTCTATGTTCCATTTTCATGTTTCAGTTTAATCAAGAAATGTACTTAGCGGGTAAAATGTTCGACGAATAGGATTATGATCACTCCACGTTGAATATGTTACGTAATAACTTTAGCTAGGGATCATCAATGTAAAAAATAATCTTTGGTTCTATAATTTTGATTTTTAATTTGCCTAAATAGTACAAACCAACTTACAAAGAATGACGAATGACGGACACCACACTTCAAATCAACAAATATAATATTATATCACATTGGTATTCGTTTTATTGTTGTGGTTGTTGTTGTATTTTATTTTAAATCTCAATGCTATAAACGAAAAATACTGTCCAAAAACAAATATTTCACGTGCATAAAATTTACATTGTAGTCAGCCACATACTCATGCGACGCATACACCTTCTGTATAATGTCAGCGTTTCATCAATACATCAATATTTCCATTCATTCGTTCATCCATTCGTCAATTAGTTCAGTCCTTCAGTCATTTCAATCTTCAAATTCCATGCCATATACTACACATACTACTACGTACGTACTAGCTGCTGCTGCTATACATACGATTACGACGACTAAACAATTCATTTCAGTTGGGTATAGCATGTGTGATAGTTGTTGTTGTTGTTGTTGTTGTTGTTGAATCGTTTTGACCTTCTTTCAAAGTAGGTAACCTCATTTCTCATTTATCGTGTAACTTAAAGAGAGGGCAAAAAAAAAAAAAAAATTATGTGAATACACAAACACACTCAAACATACACAAATATCGACATGTTACATATTTTTTTGGTATGTGTGCACATGGTATTTATATTTGAATTTGTTGAGTGCGTATGATAATATGAAATATTATTTCATTATTCACATACAAAAATTTGTTGTTGTTGTTTTAGCGGGGTTTCAACCCTAAGCTAGGTGGATGAGTGTTTTTTACTATAATTAAAATTTGTTTTCTCATTAAAACTAATCCCTCGGGTTTAGAATATTTGCACCAGGACATAAGAAATGCAATCAGGATCATTATTGGAAAATTGGAAAAAATGTAAATGTAGATATGTAAACTCTTGACGTGTAACGTCGGGTCACTTGTGCCGTGCCGAAACTGACTATACCTTGTAGCTTTTCCACGTTTTTGTTTGCTTAAACAGTTATATTTTTTAAACAAATTAAAAAATTGGTAATATAGTGATTGATCCTTAAATAACCTCCAGGTTATAGCCACATAAGGTTCTCCAGTACTTGGTCTTTCCACCGGAGGTTAGGTCTTCCTCTTCTGCGTCGCCGTCCAGCGGGTTCCGAATATAACACCTAGCAAGCGCAGCCGCTGGCTACTATGTCAATATCGGCATACAGCTCGTACAGCGCTTAGTTGTACCTTATTCGGTACTCGCCACCAACGCAAATAGGTACAAAAATCTTGCGTAGGACTTTTCTCTCGAAAACTCCAAGCATTCGTTCATCCGAGGTGGAAATTGTCCATGCTTCAACGACATATGTAAGGACAGGCATGATGAGAGACTTGTAGAGTGTAGTTTTCGTTCTTCGAGAAAGAGCTCGACTTCTCAATTGCTTACTTAACCCAAAGTAGCACCTGTTTGCAAGAATGATCCTTAGCAATATCTCCAGGCTGATGTCATAACTGCTGTTAATGCTGGTTCCAAGATAGACAAAGTCCCATACTACTTCAAAACCTAGTTGTCAACAGTGACACGCTGTCCAAGACGCCGGGACTCTTTGTTTGTTGACGCTAGATACTTCGTTTTGCCCTCGTTCACCGTAAGACCCATCCGACGCGACTCTCTTTCCAACTCGGAGAATGCTCGCGTATTCTTGGCGATTATGTCAATATTGTCGGCATACGTCAGCAGCATGACACTTTTGTTGAAGATAATGCCATTATGTCGTAGATCAGCAGCTCGTAATATTTTCTCCATAATAACATTGAAGAAGTCGCATGATAACGAATCACCTTCCTTAAAATAGAATCCTCAATAAAGTTTCGTAAATTTTTTCAAATTTTTTTGAGCACCCGGACACAAGTGCCCCAACGATACACAGAAGTGGTGCGAAAAACGATGTTACATAGCAAGGGTTAAACTAGATTTTAGAATTAGAACGAACAAAAAATACAATCAAATGAGCTAAAAACTGAAATCAAATTAAAAGCGACATTTTTTTAAGGTGTTTAGCACTTTATAGTAAAGGGTTATCCATTTCGCGGTTTCAAAAGTATAGGGTTAGATTTCGACATCTGTCAAACTGAGTTGTTAAAACAATTTCTTTCTTTTTCAGTTCAAAGTCTGACATTTGCGAAAATGGATCGCTTAACTATCGCACAACACATTAAAATTGTAAAAACCTACTACAAAAATGGTGATTCTGCCACAGCCACATATCGTGCTTTAAGAGGAGATTATGGTTTACATAATCGTCCAACTACCCAAGCAATTGGCAAAATTGTGAAGAAATATGATGAGACTGGATCGGTTACAGATATTGTAAGGCCTGTGCATCATCGTTTCGCTCGTACCACCGAAAATATCGCTGCTGTAAGTGAAAGTGTTGCCGAAGACCCGAATGTGTCGATTCCTCGTCGTTCTCAGGAATTAGGACTGTTTTACGGCACATTATGGCATATTTTGCATTTGGATCTACACCTACATCCATATAAAATCCAGCTCACACAACAACTGAAGCCAGCTGACCATTCACAACGTCGTAGATACGTCGAATGGGTGCTTGAACAACAGGCGGTGGACGGCGATTTTTCGAACAAAATTTTCATCAGCGACGAAGCACATTTCTCACTCGGTGGGTATGTTAACAAACAAAATTGTCGTATTTGGGGTTCTGAGAATCCTCAAGTAATTGAAGAGAGGCCACTACATCTACAAAAAGTCACTGCTTGGTGCGCTCTTTGGTCCGGAGGTGTGATTGGACCTTACTTCTTCGAAAACGACGATGGAACGACTGTCACCGTCAATTCGGAGCGTTATGGTCATATGATAACCGACTTTTTTTTGCCTGCTATTGAAGAATACGACTTAGAGAATATGTGGTTTCAACAAGACGGTGCCACATGCCACACAACTCGAGCGAATATGGCTTTATTGCTAGAGAAATTTTCTGGCCGAGTAATTTCTCGTCGTGGCGATATCAAGTGGCCACCAAGATCATGCGATTTGACACCGCTTGACTTTTTTTTGTGGGGCTACGCGAAAGACCGTGTTTATGCAGATAAACCTTTAACTCTTGAGCACCTAAAAACCAACATTCGTCACGTTATGGCTGAGATACCGCCCAATATGTGTCAAAAAGTGGTCGAAAATTACCTCAAAAGAATCGATGCTTGCAACAATTCGCGTGGTGGTCATTTAAATGATGTAGTATTTCACACATAATGTCAACGTTCAAACTTTATAATAAAAAAGAAATATAATGATAAAAAATATTTTATATGTGTTTTATTCACATTTACTTTTGAAACCGCAAAATGGATAACCCTTTATTATTTCGTCGGTATGTATGTATGTATATTTGGTATATATCAGGTGTAGTAAAAAGAAATCCATTATTTTTCCAATAGATGGCTTTAGTAATCTGTATCTTGCGTTGTATAAGTGCGACCGGATTACGCTAGATGGCATTAGAAAGATAGGATTTCGTACTAAATAAACTTTTTAGGCGGTTTTGTGATTGCTTGACTCAGTATTGTTTGAGCACGCGTCAAAGATGGACACCAGTAAAGAGAAAATACGCCATATTTTACAGTTTCTCTTCGATAAAGGCGAAAACGCAAGCCAGACGGCTGAAAATGTGAATAGTTCTTATGGTCCTGATACTGTAACAGCTAATCACGTGGAATTTAGGTTTCGTCGATTCCGTTCCGATAATTTTGATGTCAAAAATGCACCACCACCATCTGGAAGGCCAATTGTCGAAAATATCGATAAAATAATGGAAATCGTCGAGTCTGACCATCATGTATGGACTGTCTCTATTGCTCAGGAGCTAAACATTGCACAAAAACCCGTTTGAAATCATTTAAATAAGGCTGGATACAAAATGAAGCTCGATGTATGGGTGCCACACGAGTTAACGCAAAAAAAAACCTCATGGGCCGAATTTCCATCTGCGAATCGCTGTTGAATAGCAACAAAATCGATCCATTTCTGAAGCGGATGGTTACTGGTGATGAAAAGTGCGTCACTTACGACAACGTCAAGCGAAATCGGTCGTGGTTGAATCGCGGTGAGCCGGCGCAAACGGTCACCAAGCGAGGATTTACGATCAGGAAGGTTTTACTATGTGTTTGGTGTGATTGGCAGGGAATCATCTACTATGAGCTACTCCCCTACGGCCAAACTCTTAATTCGGACCTGTACTGTCAACAATTGGAGAGGAATTGTGTTCCATCAGGACAACGCCAGGCCACACACATCGATAGTGACTCGCCAGAAGCTCCGGGAGCTTGGTTGGGAGGTTCTTATGCTTCCACCTTATAGCCTCGACCTGGAACCAAGTGACTGCTATCTGTTCCTGTCTATGGCGAACGATTTTGCTGGTGAAAAATTCACCTCAAGAGAAGCCTTAAATAGAACTTTCAATTTAATGCAAATATAATGGATATTCAGGCATGATCTTTGATACAATGGGCATCACTTGCCTGAAGGAATTACCTTCTACGGTGTCCTCCGACCCACTTTATCGCATAAACTCGTTTCTTTATTGATGTTTGGCATAATTTTCCAATGAAATTGCAGTTTTAACCAATTACGAGGGTTCACAGAGAGTTAATATGGTCTAGAAAAATGTTATCCCTAAAATATTCTTGTAGACTACCAAATACCAGAAAGATGTAAGCTTGGTTTCGCAATTACCATAAGCAAAAATTAAGTAAATCGACTAAAAACTCACAATTCATAATCAACAACCATTCATAATCAACCTTAAAAGAGCGTAAATGTATCCCCCCAGCACATAACCTCAATGGTAAACATGCTCTCATCAATATTATGGCATTGCCAACACACTCTTATCATCATCATCATCATCATCTTCATCATCTTCATCATCGACGTCATTGCCATTGGATTTACTAATTATGAAGGCATACAAGCAAACAAAAAACTACTCATAAATACTAACCACAGCAACAACAATGAATGCATCAATGCAACTCTTATAGTTTGATACACAAATAATGTACGAGTATTATAAATCACAAGCATGTCTACTCATATATGAAACTCAGCATTGACATTACTCCATAGAACTCTCTCATTAATGCCAAAGTATACCAACAAGGCTATAAACGTAGGCGTATATATGTGCGTTAACACTCATCAGTCAACCTTAAAAGTGCGTAAATTTTTCCACAAACATCACATCAACGTCATCATTGTCGTTGTGCATACTCACAATGTCAATACACTCTCGTCATCATCATTATCGTATCAATATGTATATTCTTCATAATTCCGCTCATCATCTTTAACACCAATGGAGTAAACAGCACTAACGAGAATAACAACAAACACAACGAACGCATCAATGCAACTCTCATAATTTTATACACACTACTCACAAGTTGATGTACGTTAGGCCGCCTTTCGCAAAAATATGGTTGTTTTTTTTTTATACAGGCTATTTTGCACAGCGACCTAAAAGATCTTTTGTGCGCCTATTGCCCAACTAAAACAATTCTAGACTCTTTATGAATCTTATAATTGCTGTGAGCTTGATTTTACCTATGTGGTTTAGAGTCAAGATTCCGTTACCTAGGTAACCAAGTCTACGTCTTGCCACTGCTGGGCAATTGCATAGAATATGTTCCGATGTTTCCTGCTCCTTTTAGAGTTTTATGCTATTTCTGCTGAGGTTAAGAACAGCATCCATCCTAACATGTGTGGGATCAATAAGTCCCTTCGACTGTCGCATGCCCGTTTGGGCTCTCCAGTAGTCGAATAGATCTCGTTTCTCCTTCTCACATATCAAATTGTTTATGAAACTATTTGTTACCCCGCAGAAAGGCTCTGGTCCAATGAAAGGAGTGCTTGCGCCTTCCTTTGCAAGGGAGTCGGCGATTTCGTTTCCCTTGTGTCCCTCATGTCCCGGCACCCACATTAGGGTGACAGGATTCTTTGCTGCCAGGGCATTGAGAAGTTTAAAACATTCACAGACCAGCTTTGATTGAAACGAGAATTTTGCCAGAGATTTTAGAGCCGCCTGGCTGTCTGACAGGATGCATATTTTGGTACCATGGGTGCCCCTACGTATTTTTGTATTGTTGTGTTAGATGTAATATTAAGTGAGTTAAAAGTGGCTTAAATTTTCAAAAATACCGAGGTTAGCATATAGTTTAGATATAGTTTCCTATAACTCTGGAGCTTCCTTTCAGTCGTTATAAATAAATATATATATATATATTTGACCGAAATGAATGCATTGGTGATGGTATAAAAATAAATAAGAATGAGTTGAAACTGAAAGGTCCGAAGATCCTTGACCGAGCTTCTCTTTCAGTATTTTTGTTCGTGTTGAAGAGCTACAGCTCTGTGACATCGGTTTTTTTTTAATGTTGTTACAGAAATTTCAAAATCTTTCAATGTCTACTGTTCGAAGGGTATTCTTCGGAAATTTTTGTTTTTTTGAAAAAACGATCTAGGATATCGAACCGATGCACAGCGATTAATTCAATATAAAAACATTAAAAAGTATGTTTTGAAGAATACACAGCTCCACATAAAAAGTAGAATATCCAGCGGATCAAAAGAGTCACATTCGAAGAATTTTGAGTTCCTGAATTCGAATTCGTTCATGGATATTAAAAAACACATAGAATGTGAGTACTCTGGTCTGTCGGGCATCCCACTTTTTTGTGGGGATGAGATATCCATGAAGTTGGTATTTTTGGAAAGATATAATCAAGCTACTAGAGATCGTACATAATTTGCATTCTTCACTTCAAAGACCTTTTTTTTCTCCTAATTGGAGCATAGGGCCTCCACAAGGCTTCTCCATCGCACACGGTTTTGGGCGGTTGTTCTAGCGCCATCCCATGTGATGTTGACATCAGCTAGTTCCCGCAGTGTTGACCTTCTTCAAGTGTTTTTTGGCCGTCCGCGGCTTCTGCTCCCTTGCGGGTTCCATTCAAGCGCCATGAGCATGAGCAAACGCGGCACCAATCTTGCACATAGCTATTTCATCTCCAAATTTTCGGTCAATATACGATATATAGCACTTTTTGAAATTCCTGTAATTTCACCTAACTCACACACCTTCAGCCGGTGATCTTCCAATACCATTTTGTGGATTTTCTTAACCGTTTCTGGCGTGGCCACCTCAATTGGTTGACCACTACGGTGTTGGTCTTGGCAGCTCGTACGACCTCGTTTAAACTATGCCACCCAATATTTTATGGTAGTAAACGAAGAAGCAGATTCCCCCAGAGTATAATCTAGTTCGGCTTTAATATTCGTTGGACTGAGATCTTTCAAATGAAAGTATTGAATTACATAAGGGTGACCAATTTTGTCCATGTTTACAAATTCACTGAGATCGTTAATTTTCGATGGCTTAAAAAAACCTCTAAACAACGTGGCGCCTTGAACTTTTAAGCATATGTTTTAAGCCACTTTTCACCAAAGTTATTTTTACAAACTACTGTCGCCATCTATATGTCAGGTCGGATAGATCTGGGACCGCCCATATATGTGTTAAAGAGCACTACGACTAAAAACCAACCTAAATACTAAATCCCAATTCAATTTTTCCTACAAAAAATAAAACTTGAACATCTCTGAAATTGAAAAAATTTCAGAGAATTGTTATTCAACTACGTCCAACATTCTATTTTTACTCACACTTTATATGCACAGAAGGCTAACACAATATCCACAAAGTTGCAATACCCACACTAAATCATTCAAACTGAAAATTTTTGAAATTTATTATCAAATAAATCAAGGTTTAGCGTCAGGCGCTTTAATGTCCATTCGTATGCAGCCTTCGTCATTGACATCTTATCATACGAATGGCAATGCTCTGCCTGCCAACAACAACGACTCTAGTCGTTAATTGTCCAATCAACCTTAAAAGTGCGTAAATTTGCAAACGAGTGATAATTTTTTTGGTGTTTCTTTTTCATATTCGTACTAGTAGTAGGCATTACCCCACTAGCAGCACGAACATTATATCAATGGGTACCATTGTGATGACAGCGCCACAGCATGGTGATGTTATTTACATGTGTAGCTGGCTCACTACTGGTACGAGTATGACTACTACTACTACCGCTACTAGACAGAAGCTGCATCAGCTGCTCAGCATGAATTTTAATATGATTTAATATTTTCTTCACAATCAATCGTACTCTTATTATACATAAACAATATTATTCAAGAGCAAAAGAGTATGATTGAGAGGAAGAAGAAAACATAATAAAATGCCAATATATTCGCATAATAGCTGTCTCGTTTGTAAGATACGCACATGCCTACATATGCACTAGAGCTTGTTATTGAATTCCATAATTACCGTTATCATTTCTACATACGTACACATACATACTTTGTATATTCATAGCCTCCACCTCCTTTTTATTCATTTTTTTTTTTCGATGTATCATATTTCTTCTCAAATTTCAATTTTGATTGTCACATCATTATTGGTGTTAATATAATTTTATATTATAAGTAATCGATAATCATATATCAATTTGATACGAGTACTTAGGTTAGCGTTGTTCTACACTTTTATAGAGTATGGGTTTAAAGTTCACATACTCCGATGTCATTATTTTATTTGAATGATGTGACTGATCACTAATTCAATTGAGCATCCAATGATGATGAATAATGATTGAGATGATTAATATGTAGATGAAACAAGTAAAAAACAATATTAATAAAAATATATACAAAAAATTATTATTTGTATTTTTCATCAACAACAACATCAACATCATCATTGTACTACAAGCTCATATAAATCGATCGTGCAATCGATAGTGTCAATGGTAGCACATGTCACTTATGTGACATTATTTTGTCACAAAATCATAGCAACAATCACCGCACATCATCTTAATTGAGAAGAAATAATATAAGTGAGAGCAGCACGAAAGTAAAGGCAAAAAAATGAATGGAGATCGGTCATACATTTCAAAATTCTAAGAGCGATTCCGGAGCAATTAAGAGGCCATTTGTTGATTTCCCGGTGATTTTAAATGAATTTTGTATAGAAACATCCCTAGTTTGTAAAGAATAAGGGAATAAGTATGTTAAAAAAAAAATATATTGATCAACGAAAATGAGCATTCATTGGTCATTAAAATATTTTACATCTTTAGAGAGCCCTGTAATCGAACTTTACTTAGTCAAGTCATAAATATTGGAAAACAACTAAGCTCATTCATTACAAATGCAATATTGGGCGCATCCATTTCATCTTGACTGCAATTTGACACTTCACAGTTATACTTCATTGCCTCGTAAAATGTTTTGGTTTGGGGCGACACCGAAAATCGTACCTTTGTAGTTGGCCTACTAAAATGCAACATGAGAAAAGGCGATATCTATCGGATGTTGCGACCTCTTGGAATCACTCGCAATTTTGTGTATCGTGCTGTGAAGTTGTTTGAGGATACTGGTGGAGTAGGAGACCGTCAAAAATCCGGCCGTCCGCGCATTGTGAGAACTTCGAAAGCGATCAAGACGTGAAGAAACGAATCGACCGAAAATCGCTGCGAAAACAGGAAATCTTGTAGCGGCGCGTACAAACGACACACTGGACACCTGCTCATGGCCGCATTGCAGGCATTGGAGGGAAAACGCAAACAAAAATCGAAAGCATAACGCAGCTGGTACGCTCACAGACAAATTCTGTTTACTGACGAGAAAATCTTCACCATAGAAGAATCATAAAATAAACAGAACGATCGTGTGTATGCTCGATCATCCAGAGAAGCATCCCAACTCATCCCGAGGATCAAAAGAGTCCTCTCCTCCAGCTCATAAGGCAAAAACAACTGAATTGTGCCTAAAAAAACAACATTCCGGACTTCATATCAACGATTGATTGGTCAGCTGGTAGTCCAGACCTCAACCCGTTGGATTACAAGTTGTGGTCCGTATTCGAGGGGATGGCTTGCTCCACTCGACACCCAAATATTGAGTCGTTGAAACCAGCCCTTGTCCGTGCAGTGGACAATTTCCCCATGCATGAAGTGCATCTCGCGATCGATGAGTGGCCACATCGTCTCAAGACGTGCTGGAAAGCAATTGGAAGTCATTTCGAATAAGTTTTGAAAAATATTAATTCGTTTTCATTTGGCGTCGATTTTTCTTGACTTTACTAGGTATAAAAACGTCAATTTCGGAGTGTACTCCGTCTAAAGGGTAGAGTTAGAGTATATGTTTTAACAAAATTGTTGGGAAAAAATTAATGGTTGTCGGTCATATATTTTACACTTTGATCATTTTTTTTATTATTCAGATTCAACAACGACAAATACGTATAAAAATGTTAATTTTATATGCTGCACCATACCATTTTTGTGTGTAACTATGTTATCTAAGGGTAATAAGGATTTTTGGCGATAAATTTACACTGCATTGCTATCTAGTTTTCGGACAGATCCATTCCTTAGTAAAAACGCTACCAGAAATTAAAAAAAATGCACAATTACAATAATATAAAACCTTCGAAGCACGGGTTCTGTGCAAATCAAACCACAGTACCGACCCGTTAGTTCAAAAATGGATGTAATCGAATGAAAATCATACTTACTGTCCAGTAGCGTAGCCAGTTTTTTGGCAAGGGGGGGAGGGGGGTTAAGATGAAAAAGTTGTATAAGAAAAACATGTTAAAGAATGATTTTTAAATATCTATACATTAGAATTTTTCTTTTTTAACAAGTCCATTGGCCAAAGGGGGGGATTTATCCCTATTTTCAAAAGTACGTTTTCAGCCATGACACAAACAAATCCAAAACTAACGTGCTGAAAATCATTCCACAAGTTTACTTTTACCAAGAGAAGGGCAAGTTCAAAAATGGGCGCTACCGGATGGAAACTACGCCTAATTTCTATACAAAAATACTTTTTCAAACACATATTTCCATAATTTTTGCAAGAAAAATCAATCATAACTAGAGTTATTATAACAGTTATTTTATTTTTTTTTTTTTGCTAATTTTTATCGGATAGTCAGTAAGTTGGTTCTCGAAAGAGACTTTCTGAGAAATAAATTGCTCAAATCAACCATTTGTTACATTTTTCGGTAGTATAACACTAAAAATGTCTTTTAATGACTTAATGTTGCCATTTGTTGTTGTTGTTGTTGTATTGTTGTTACACGTTTAATTAATTATTGAATTAATCAGCATATAATTTTTGGCGTGTGAATACCAACATATTGTAAAAAAAAAGAGTTATACATACACATACACACATACTATAAAATATTCAACTCAATGCAATATGTAAAACGTCAAGCTGCTTTGTGTAAATAATCTTATCATATCAGAATACTAATCTACATACAAACAATTGTACGTAATATACACAATACGAGTCAGTTATTGTGTAGCAATCAATTAATCTAAAATGTATTTACATATTTTGATGAAAAACCAAAGCAAACAAAGTAAAAAAAAAAAAAAAAAACAGAAATATAATAACAAATATGTTGTATAAATCATTTAACCCTTGAAAACCATACTGTAATATATTTTACACCCGCACTCTGATGGTGCAGCATTAGCATTTTTTCATGAAATTTAATTTCTACACACAAAACCATTATGATTCACTCTATGCACATGATCATGTTTAGATACATGTGCCTACGTACACATTGTTTCTAATGGTGTTGCTATGTTTTTTTCTTCTTCTTTATATTCGTGGGTATATATTGTATATAAATATATATAATTAAAGTTCAATGCCTTATTCTAATCAAGTGATACACTATAATTATATATATATGGTCTTAATTTAAAAAACAATGCAACTGCGTTTGTACATATGTACATATATATTCATTAAAATTCAAGTTGTACTAGTATTTATTATTATTATTATTATTATTCACACACTACATTATAATTAGCATCACTAATAAATAATAAATAATAAGTATCTACAATAACAACAATATACACAAATCGTATTAAATGCAACGAGTCGCGTAATATGGTGAAGTGATGTATGTATATGCTTATACTAAATGCATTTTGATACAATTTTTTGGTTTGTGTCATTGCTAATTACACTAGCGATTACAAGCCCGCAGCCCCTTTGTTGCGGGATTTATTATAAAGAATATTTCACATGTAAATTTCCATAATTAGACTATTAAAAATTTTATATTAGGAAATCCACTATTTTTGCATTAAATTGAAGGTTTTATTTCATTAAATGGTCAGACTCGACGATTTCCGTTATTTTATCGATATTTTCGACAATTGGCCTTGCATATTTGACATTAAAATTACCGGAACGGAATCGACGAAACCAAAATTGCACGTGATTGGCTGTTACAGTATCAGGACCATAAACACTATTCACATTTTCAGCCGTCTGGGTTGCGTTTTCGCCTTTATCGAAGAAAAAACTGTAAAATATGCCGTATTTTCTCTTTACTGGTGTCCATATTTGACGCGTGCTCAAACAATACTGAGTCAAGCAATCACAAAACTGCCTGAAAAGTTTATTTAGTACGAAATCCTATCTTTCTAACGTCATCTAGCGTAACCCGATCGCACTTATACAACGCGAGATACAGATTACTAAATCCATCTATTGGAAAAGTAGTGGATTTCTTTTTTCTACACCTAATATTAGCAGTAATGTAAAATGAGATTTGTAATGAATTTATACATGCCTAGAAACTTAGGTCCAATCCTTGGCCGAAGCACAACTTTAATATCGTAAAGATTTTCCTTTAGAACCATACCCATCTGTTGGCAATTAATTGGCAACTCTTCCGGCAGTAACAATTTGCCATGGAAAAACTTCGAAAAGAACTCTGTGACAAAGCACAGAAAAAGTGATATCATAAGGGTTTTGCCATTCAGAATCGGCTAATATAAATAGGACCCTTTTAATACTGTCCAAAATTTAACACGCACAACAGTACTAGAAAAGAAGATCGACCAAAGAGATCTTCGGGGCCTATAAGTGTCACCTAACAAATGTATAGTAACCAACTCGATGATTTTCATATCGAATAATTTCAAGAAATATTTAAAAGAAAAAATGTCATGAAATTAAAATATTCTTGTGAAATTTAATTATAAATGTAGATTTTTATATGATTTTTACATCATCGATTATATTCCTGATAAAAATTATAGAAATTCCATCTATCTTTAACTGTTTCGAACATTTTTCGTTTTTTTTGAACAAAGATTCGACGATTCGAAAAAAATTTGTATATTTCCATATTTTCGTAATTTCAGTGTATAATTTAAAAGAAAAAATGTAACTAATTACTTCATTTGACGGTAATTTCTTGTCCTTGATAATCCCAAATGAAATTTTCCGTAAAATATATTTGTAGAACGCTTTAATCTTGAAATCACAATATTCTGATTTTTACATCATTGATTATATTTTTGATAAAAATTATAGAAATTCCAATTTATTGTGAAAAAATCTTGAGATGAAAACTTATAAAATGTCAAAAAAATTACATTTTTCTTTAACTGTTTCAAAGATTTTTCCTTTTTTGGACAAAAATTCTGTCAATGATTCGAAATAAAAAGTAAAAATAAAAAAAATGTGTTCATTTTCATATTTTTATTAATTTTGATTCCATGTGAACTATAAAGCTACGCAGACTTTTCTTTCTTTCTTTATTTTTTATTGAATGCAAAATATGACAGAAATACCGTCATACTGAAAAGTTGATCCTTAACTTTTAGAGCGACTCAAGCGAATGTTTTTTCAATTTTTACATGCCACAGCATTAATTTTTTTTTTGAAATTGTTTTAAACTTAACTTCAATTTAAACTAATAAAAATATTACCGTTTTTACTATCGACTTTTTGACCGATTTCTGTAGGTGTAAATTTATCAAAAATCATACTCTATAAATCATAATAATACCAAATATGATCGTGAAAAAGCGGACTGACTATAGATTTGTGACACACAAACATCTAAAAACAAATCTGCTGCGATTGATTTCTATTTATATTACCTATATTAATAAAAACACCCCTATTTTAAACTTTTTATAACTTTTAAAAGTATTTTTCTTTTAGAAAGTCTGTAATTTCAGAACTAATTCCTGCTCACTTAGGGTACTAATGAATATCTCGAAAAAACCGGGATCAGAAAGAGGTTCAAAAGTTAGCATACCTATAACTTACATACGATGTGTATTTGTTGTTATCATTTTGTAACGACTGACTGAGTGGGTGTTATTAGAGTGCCGATGCCGCCATTTGTGGAAAAAATAGAAAAATTGGTGTCATTGTTATCATCTTCTCTCTCTCTCTCTCTCTATGCATGTGTTGTATGTGAAATTGATTATGTATTTATCATACATACTTACATCTAAATAAAACTCTGCCATATTTGATTTAAAAAATAAAAACAAGCAAAAATAATAAACATTGAAATCATGTCATGTCGATAAATTTGTCACTGTAGTTGTTGTCGTCGCCAAACATAGTGTTGCCAGCCAGTCAATGTAATTGACAGACAACAGCGACAGAGGCAGCAAATAAGCGACAGAAGAAGTAGCAGTAAACACTCGATTGTCAATTTGAGTGAATTTTACATACAATTTTGTGTCAATTTAACTACACTTGGGTGGTTCTCTTTGTCATTTTTAAAGTCAACCATCATCATCATCATCAATTTGAAAAGTGTCGTATATAGTGTTTGGTGCCAAACTTAGTACCTGTCTTCTTTATGTCTTGTACAATACAATATATGTCGATACACAAACATATATTCGTGCATATATCACCGTGATCTCACTCTCTACTCTCCATTTCACATTTACATAACAACAACAACAATACTAGCGTGCAATAGACCACAACGACTATAAATACAATGCTGATGGTGATAATATATGGCTTGACTGACAGACTAACTGACAGTCTGCTGACTGCAACAGTGAACGACAAACAATTGTTACGCTAACGATGATTGAAGGTGATATACGAGAATTTGTACAATTATTGCATACATAGTATAACACTGATGTCATATCGATTGATCCATATCGCGGTCTGGCAGAGAGGTGTTTCACATGAATTTCGTAGGTGGCATATGCCTACTGGTAATGCACAGTGGACGCTCGTTAAATAATACATAACAATACTATGTGTGTGTGTGGCACGAACTAAACCAGGCAGGAACTAACACTTCTCTAAGACTTAATAGAGGAGGTCTCCGAACTCTTGCGGGAGTGCTCACGGGGCATTGCATCGTAGGCCTAATGGCTGTCGAATACTGGGCTACAATAGGGGCTCTTACAGGAGTTGCGTTGTCAAGAAAGAGGACAAAAGGAGAAGGAAGTTATGCAATATCTTATCTGTGTGGGTTGTGAGTTGGGGCTAGTTGGGATCATAAACCTCTCCAACGTTTCAAGGCGACTCAAAATCACTAGCTGAAACGACTGTTTTTTTTTTATTCAAACAAATATTTTGAAAATGTTATTATATAACTTTAAAATACTAAAGAGTTCATTCTTTTTTAATTCCCAAAATGATGTCAGGGTGCCGTAGCTCAGTGGTTAGTGCGTTGGCCTTCTGATCTATAGGTCGTGGGTTCAATCCCTGGCTGAAACATACATTTCACATCGAAAAGATTTTTCTTTCGAACGGTACCCACATGTCGGCAAGCAATTGGCAATTCATCCGGCAGTAACAATTTGCCATGGAAAAGCTTCTAAAAGAACTCTCTGACGAAGCTCATAAGAAATAATGTCATAAGGGTTCTGCCGTTCGGAACCGACTAAAATAAGTAAGTCTCTTCTAATACTGTCCAACCTTTAACACGCACAACATTACTGGAAGAGATGCTCGCCCAAAAGAGCGCTTCGGGGCTTATAAGTGCCACATATTTATTTATTTTTTAAATGACGTCATACTGGACATATTGCGAAGAATCACTCTTGCAAACATACGCTGCTTTGGGCTAAGTAAGTAATTCAGAAGTCGAACCCTTTCTCGAAGAACGAAGAGAACGAAGTATCGCACCATGCCTGTCCTTACACATGATGAATAAGCATGTACAGCTTCTACCTTAGATGAGAAAATGCTTAGAGTTTTCCATAGAAAAATTATACGCAAAATCTATGGACCTCTGTGCGTTGGTGGCGAGTACCGAATAATGTACAACCATGCGCTGTACGCCAATATTGACATAGTAAAGCGCATCAAAATCCGAGCTTCCGAGCAAATGGAAGAGCATCCTACAGACAAGAAGGTGTAACATTCCGAACTCACTGGAGGACGACGCAAACGAAGAAATCCCAACTTCCGTTTGAAAGACTTGGAAATCTTCAGTACTCTCCTGTCAGTGCTTGAAATTTCTAACTGGCCCCAACTAGCGAAAAACAGAGGTGGCAAGCGAAACAAAATACATTCGGCCTTCAACGATTTTCGCTTATAATGACCACATAAGTAAGTACGATAATTACTGTAGGTAGGTACTATTAAATTAATTGAAAAAAAAAAAAAACTTCTAAAATGACATAAATATGCTGGGGTGCTTCGTTTTGATTCTACAAAGGCAATCGTTTATCTTTGCAGAAAAAAGTTAATTTGCGAAGCTGGATTATTCTTCAACAAGTGCCAATTTAAGCTCACAAACAACGTTGAAAAAAATGTACGATGCGCCTAGCATGAAATCGATGATGGCTTGTTTAATCTAACAAACTGAATTTTTGGCAACTATGGCTTTGGGGGATTGTAAACTAGTCGAATCGTAGCCATTTTGTCTAAAGAATGCAGATTTGTCACAACCGTTACTCGAAAAATATAGGCATGTCACGTCCGTTACTCAGAAAAAATTGACATGTCGCTAGTAACGGAGAAAAGGTTACCGTTACTTTCAAATTCAACTCTAACTCATATGAACAGTTAATTGTTCCTCAAAACCTTTGCAATACGATATCAATGGCATCAACGGACACCAGTTGGCTTCTTGAGAACCCAATACACCGATTTTATGGATCGTCCGTTATAATACAGAGTCCTAATTCATTTTTATTCCAAATCGAGTTACATTGTAGCCCCTATGGAAATTTATTAAATTATAGAATAAGCACAAAGTCAAATGATGTCTCTGTCACCAAGTGACACCTAAATGATGTCAAATCTAATAGAGAGTGGCTTGCCGTTTGAAGGTTAATATTGAAAATGCGACGAATATTGGAATGAAAATAATCGATTTTTTCCTTCCACTCTGCCAAGTATCTACACATTTATATACATATTTAATCAAATTCATTCAAATATTATCTGTATTTATCTACACATTTATGAATACAAAGTAGAACGAATAATAGATCTAAAAGATATAAAGAAAAGGATAAACATATGTGCATGCAAATATAGTTCAAGGATAGCAATAATCGTAATAGTATTATTAATAATAATATTAATAATAAGTATGACAATCAAGGCAATTCTAGAGCGTGTTTGATTGCAAGACGACCATCACCAACAAGGCAAGGGTGAATTTCTCAGTCATTTATTAAATGACTAATAGAGTCAAAAAATCGATTTTAGCTATAAAAACACAAACTAATCAAATCGAATCAAAAGAAAATTGAGAAGGAATTGTATTTCTTTTGTGTGGAAGCTAGGGGTACTGGGTCCGCCCGACCATACCAATTTATGCATGAATTTGATGGTCAACCAAATCGACTGAACTCTAATACCAGCAATTCTTCCGAAAATAAAAAACTATTTTCATACTATTTTGACAGATTTCTGCCATTTGATTTGAGCTAATAAATATACTTATACTTATCCGCTTTCAAATGTGGTTTAATTCTAGTCTTGCTGATATTTAAGGCACAAAAAGTCTGGAAGTTACCAATAAAGGGGTCAACGAGCCTAATAAAATTATATATTATAATCGCCGGAAATATTTCCCCGACTCCTTCATTTCTTTTAAAAAATCTCTGAGGAAGGTTTGACTCAAAACTCAAAGCACTACGACGTAAATGATCTTTTGCGCGATAGTAAAAAAGGGCAGCTATTCTCATAAAATCGAATACAGTCTTTACTGAAACTAACTTGGTATCAGACAAACAGAAGCTGGACATTCACAAAGAATATACTGAGGCGTTTCGTCTTATTCCAAGCAAAGGCGATAAATCGTCTCTAGATTCATTCAAATATAGACTCATTTTATGCAGGTAGTATCTGAGGGTATGATGACCCGATAAGTAGCCTGTGTGGTAAAAGTCTTACGTCGTCTTTCAGAAACCGAGGGTACGAGTTTGTGTTTGATCTGGCTCAAAACCAGAGGCCCTATGCCAGAATGAGTTCTAAAGGTTTTTCGCCTCATCTTCAAGAATGGCTCATCTAAGTTCAGCGACAGAGCTGTCTTCGACTTTTTCTTTTAACAAAACGACACATATCCATTTGGTTAGCAAAAAATACTAGGAAAATATTTTAAAACGTCGTTGAGTGGTGCAAAGTATAAAATCGGCGGAAACTTTTTCGACATTCTTAGTTGTTTAACAAACGATAGATCCGAATTTCGTTTAAAAAATCATTGAAGAAACGCAGGAATAAAAAATATATAATTTCTATGTTTGTAAAGTATAGTCAATAAAAATCGGCGGAAACTTTTTCGACATTTTTGGTTATATAACAAAATGATAGACATGTATTTTTTTTGGTTTAAAAAATTCATCAAGGAGAATGGATATTTAATATATAGCTTTGGAGTTTGGACGATATGATCGGCGGAAACTTTTTCGACTTCTATCATAGCCATACCAGATTGCACAATAGATCCAATACTTGGGACATATGCTAAAATCGGCTGACATTATTTCAATTAAAGAAATCCATTGATGAGGAGAATTCAAAACAAAAAAAAAAATACCTTAGAATTTTGAAAAATAATAAAATCGGCGAATCCCTTTAATTGGTTTATAAAATTTCTTACAAAAAATGTCAATTTTTTCATTGATCACAAAATCGGTCAAAACTTTTTCGACAAGAAAATGGCACACACACATGGTGGTTGATAAAACTCATGGACGGTGTGGTGGAAATTGAACTTTTTGTTCGAATTTTGTGATTTAAAATCGGTTGAAACTTTTTCGATTATTCTATGCGCGTATATGATATGTTTCTATACATATTCATATATACATACATACATATATTCATAGGCATGAGTGTGTATCATGGAAATACCTTCAAAATTTAATTATGGCCACAACAACAACAACAACAACAACAATGCTACCTAAAACATTTCCTTATAAATTATTATTGCACGCAAGCAGCAGCCGATCCAAAACAAATTGAAATTTTAATAGTCCAATAACAACAATGCATAGTACTGTAATGTATGTAAATTGAAGTGCAATGATTTTCTACAAAAACAATAAGAACAACAACAACAACAACAACAACAACGACGACGACGACGACGAGAACAAATAACAATAGGAAAATGATGTGATGTGATGTGAGACATACACAACTACAACTATTTAGTACATTCGACTTTACAAGTTTTACAATAGCAACAAACAACAACAACAACAATGACAATGTATACAAGTAAGTACCTATATTCATGTAGAGATATATTTTTCTTACCAATTAAATCGCCTTCATCATATCTCATTTAATTTGACTTTGGTTTGGTTTTGTTTTTGTTTTTTTGTAATGTGAATGTAAATCGGTGTAGAAGGTGGAGGTTACCAATTACACACATACACACAAACATATATAGATTTATATGTACATTATAGTCTTAGAATGAAATGACAGTCACTAACAACAACAACAATGCCAACTTTCTCTCCTAACAATATGTAATACCAACATTGTATGATGGTTTTTATACTGCAAAATACTCAGTGCAGAGTGTATTCAAAATGGCGACAAATATATGTTACACACACACACACACACACACGAAAATCAATATACGCATAGTACAATCTGTAGATACAACGTGGATTCACTTAATCCATCCTTTGTGGAACTTTTAGAATTATTAGATCCCTTGTGGATAATATATTTATTCAATATCTATCTGAAAGCGATAATCCCAACGTTGTTCATCGATATCACCCATTTTCAAACATAATTCTTTCGATGATAAAAATAATGACATTTACAGATCTTCAGTTCTATAACTGTACATATTCGTACGCAAAGTGTGAAAATAAGCATTTGTAAATATATTTTCGTATGAGAGGGAGGTGTGGTTTTAATCCGATTCTGTCCATTTTCAAACTCGTTCATTAATTGGTCATAATAATCGTATGTGCCGAATATCAGCTTGATAACTTGATATTTTCGTGCGTAAAATATGAAAATATACATTTGAAAACATACTTTTGTATTGTAGGTAGGCGTGATTTTCTTCTGAATAGACTCATTTTTGAACTCGCTTATACACTGGCAAATATAATCGCTTGTATAGAATTTCAACATGATAGCTTTACATTTTCGTGCGTAAGTTGTGAAAATATACATTTGAAAATATATTTTCGAACATTTTCGAACTCGCCTATACACTGGTAAATATAATAGTTTACACCGAATTTCAACTTCAATAGCTTTATATTTTCGTGTGTAAAATGTGAAAATATGTATATATTTTATATGAGATGTAAGCATGGTTTTCATCCGATTTCGCCCATTCATGAACTCATTTGTTCTTTAGTAAAAATCTACCTGTTATATAAAAATTTTCAGCAAAATTGCTTAATAATTACAGCAATTACAGCGGGAACAGGCACACAGATTTGACCAAATCATCTCTCATGGTGATTCTTGTCAATAGTATTCATTCTTGTCCATAACTCTCACCTCTCCATTAGGAATCAGAGTACAGATATTCATTCCCTTTTAGCTCCATACACTTTGTACAAGCTTGCCATCAAAGTAGGTATTTCTTTCTACGATGATCTCTTCGTTTAACCGAAATACCGACCCAAATTCCAACCACCGAGTCATTTCTTCATGTTTGGAAACAGGAAATATTAGCATGGGGCTAAATCTGCAGGATATGTTGGATAAGGAAGCAACTTGTAACCTAATTGTTATTGAGAAATTGTGCGCCGATACGTTGCCCTGATAGAAGATAAGTGTTTTTCTCGCCAACCAAGGCAATTTTTGCAGCATCACTCGTCCATATGGTAAACCTGAGGGGTTCTTAAGTTTGCTCAACTTCATTCGAAGATCGTCGAAAGTCATATCGTGAATGTTATCCAATATTTCTGGTATATTGGCCTCAAATGGGCGATCGAAATATTTAGCGTCAATTCTGCTGGTACAACCGCACCGAAATTGTATAAACCAGAGTTGTGTGATTCCTCATGATACTTCTCAAACCTTTAATTGTCTGGTGATGGTTTTAGTTTTGCTCAAGAAATAGTGCTTAATGAGTATACGAAATCTATTTTCTCCATTTTCACGCGCATAGGCATCTAATTCATGGTTGTCAGCACAAAATTATTTGACAACCAACCAATTCCAACGACTACATTGTGTTTTCACCTTTATTATATGCCTGTTTCATATTTCTTTTTAAGAGGTATATAGCGATTTGCTTAAGAAAGGGGACCACACAATTAGCGCCAATTACCGTGGAATAAGTCTTCTTAGTATTGCATACAGGGTTCTATCGAGGGTACTGTGTGAAAGATTGAAGCCTATACTTAACAACCTGATTGGAACTTATCAGTGTGGCTTCAGACCTGGTCAGATCTATCATCGATTTGCACTTGCTAAACCCTGGAGAAGACCCAGGAAAAACAGACCAGAAACACACCATCTATTTGTTGATAATAAAGCTGCTTTCGACAATCCGGTACCGATCCGGGATTACCTCTACACAACAATGTCTGAGTTCGGTATTCCTGCGAAGCTCAATCGTCTTTGCAGAATGACACAATATAATTCCCATTGTGCAGTGAAAATTGAGAAGGACCTCTCCTCTCCGTTTAATACCGAAGGGGGTTTCAGACAAGGTGATTCATTATTTTGCGATTTCTTCAATCTTATTGTGGAGAAAATAATACGAGCTGCTAATCTACGATAGCAGCTCAGCTCAGTGGTTAGTGTGTTCGCCTTCTGATCTGTAGGTCGTGGTTCAATCCCCGGCTGATGCTAAACCAATTTAATATCGAAAAGATTTTTCTTTCGAACGGTACCCACCTGTCGGCAAGCAATTGGCAATTCTTCCGACAGTAACAACTTGCCATGAAAAAGCTTCTAAAAAGAACTCTGTGATAAAGCTCCAGAAAAAGTGATGTCACAAGTGTTCTGCCGTTCGGAACCGGCTAAAATAAGTAGGTCCATTCTAATACTGTCCAAAATTTAAGACTTACAACAGAAATGGAAGAGAAGCTCGGCCAATGAGCCCTTTGGGGCTTTAAGTGCCACATATTTATTTATTTTTAATCTACGATATAATGGCACTAACTTAAAAAAAAAAAAATAATGTGCAGTTGGCGTATGACGTTACCATTGACATAATCGGCATGAACACTCAAGCATTCATTGCAGCATTCTCAGAGTTCGAAAGATAGTCGCGTCAAACGGGTCATGCGGTGAACGAGGGCAAGACGAAGTACCTAGCATTAACAAACAAAGAGTCCCGGCGTCTTGAACAACACGGCACTGTTGATAACTACGCTTTTAAAGTAGTGAAGGACTTTGTCTATCTTGAAACCAGCATTAACAGTACTTATAAGATCAGCCTGCGAAGGATGCTACTCACTCTTGCTACCAGGTGTTACTTTGGGCTAAGTTGAGTAGTCGAGCCCTCTCTCGAGAAACGAAAACCACGCTATACAAGTCCCTCATCATGTCTGCCCTTACATATGGCGCCGAAGCTTGAACAATTTCCACCTCAGATGAGAGAATGCTCAGAGTTTTCGAGAGAAAAGTCCTACGCAAGATCTTTGGACCTATTTGCGTCGGTGGCGAGTATCGAATAAGGAACAACCATGAGATGTATGAGCTTTATGCCAACACTGACATAGTGAAGCGCATTAAAATTCAGCGGATGCGCTGGCTAGATCATGTCGAGTGAATGGAAGAACAGGCTTCGGCTAAGAAGGTGTTATATTCACAACCTCTTCGTGGACGACGCCAAAGAGGCAGAACCAACCATCGGTGGAAAGACCAAGTACTGGAGAACTTGTCAGCGTTGGGATTCTCTAACTGGCGCCTGGTAGTTGGCTGGCGAAGCATGCTAGATTCAGACTAAATCGATTTTCGGTTGTAATGGCTACAGTAAAGTAAGTAAATATATAGCGCTTTCATTTAGAGGATTGTAGAAATGATATTATATGTTAAATATTGGAAGTGCCTTGCCAGTTTCTTGCGAATTTATTTTGCAATATTAAGTGGAAGGCAACGTAAGATATGATGGTTCATGGTTTAAAAAAGATGCACTTTGTATGTAAATAGTAGGCATGGATCGTTACTTATTCCAGATTAGTCTCTTTGATTGTTTTGTGCGTGTGTGGTAGTTGAGCGGCTAAGCCTATACACAATGGCGTCCCTAGCTTTGGAGTACATACATAGCTCACGTGGTATTTCCACGCAAGGTATCGACATTTCTTCGACTTATCATGCGTATTAGCCAGTAGCCTCGTTTAAGTGACTACAAACCTCTGCTCCAAATGAATAAATTCTCAAACTTGGGTGCAAGGTATGAAAATAAATAAATATTAAAACGATTCATGTTCAAAAAAAATCATATACATAATTCCTTAATACATCATGAAAATAGCAACACTTTGGTGCAGTAACTAGCTAATTATATATGGGCATGCATATGAATATTGCAAATAAGTGCACGTAACGTATGATGTATCGAAATTGTGATGTTGTTGTTGTTGTTGTTGTAGTTGTTGTAATTATTAGCATTTTCCTTATTGTTGTTTTTTTGCACCTATTAGTATTAAAGGTTGACTTACTGCACTTTGCTAAATGTGCAGTAAAACAACAACAACAACAGCAATACAACTGTGCATTATGCACTATATTGCATTATGCTGTTAGTGTATGCGTGTGTGTACTTGTGCTATACAAATTTACCATGAGTCTCAATGCTTCTATAATACAACAACAACAACAACAACAACAACAACAAATGTTATAATTATGACAACTATATGACATTGCCAGCATCAAATTGTACAGTGTAGACAGATATAAACAAACTAGCAAACAAGCAAAAAACGCTTTATTCAAATGTATAAAATGAAAGGTGAAAAAGAGTGTACAAAGAAAGCGTAATCTCACATACACATGCATATAAAGCGAATGTAGTGGCGCAGTCAAGGAAATGAAATTGGCATTTCATTTTTTATTGTATAATTTTAGGCGTTGTCGAAAAATTTTAATATAATCAATTATAGCAAAAACACTAGATTTAACAACAGCTTACCTGGCTAGGGCCATTCTAACATGAGAAAGTCCTCCAAGAGGTAACGATATGGTATCCACTTTGACTGTATTTTCTGCTAAACTGTTGAACACAAAAAAAAAACAATATTTTTTCGAATTGTTGTAATTTTTTATTTATAGTTGAGTTGGATTCCCTCTTTTTTTCGATTTTCAATTACGTTGTTCCTATTTTTGTGTTAATTTCTTTTCTTTTTAACGTTAAAAAATTGTTGGTTGTTTAAAAAAAATCGAAATTATTTAATACTGCTTGATTGATTGACTGTAGTTTGTTGTTTAATATTTTTACTATATTTATATAAATTAATTATTTTTATGTTTTACAATTAATTGAAATATTTATTTATTAAATTATTATTGTGTTCTTATTATTGAATTATTATTTTTGAAAATTTCTGCACTATTCTTATAAATGTCATGACGAAATAATATGTAAACAAATAAATTTGTAGTCATTTTTATACTTTATTTTTTTTTTTTTTTGTATTTCTCAATTAATCTATTTTAGTTTTGAGAAAGAAAAGAATGTATAAGATTTTTTATTATATTTTTGCAATAATATTTTAGAATTAACCATCCATTGTAAATAGTAAAAGTAAAAATAATATATCGTCCATTTTGCTTGTACACATGTGACGTCACATGACGCTAAAAATGCAATGGCAAAAAAAAACAACATGCGGAAACACAAACAATAATCTAAAAAATATCAAGTTTACATAAACGAGAGCAGACTAAGAACTTTGCGCCTAACGTCTAACATTGATATCGGTTCAAATTTTCAAGTTTACTTCAAGATAGGCGCTAACAATTTAACCACAAACGTTTTAAGAAAAATAACCTGTATTTCAAGCGTCATTGCATAACTATTAATAAATCTTAGATCTACAGTCAGTCAAAACAATGTCTTGAAGCTGGTAAAAGTGCACAAAAGAAGACAAACACAGTTCCATCAACAGCAAAAAATTATAGCAACAGTTTATCTAATAGCCTAGGCAGAAGGCAGCGTTAATCCGGATTACCGGTGCACTTAATCCGAATAAAATATTAGCCTGACAGACGGCAGTATTGCGGATTAACTAAATGGCTGATTGCTGTTTTATTAGGTCTGCTCACTTACATTACTATCACTATCAACTCCTGTCATCTGTCACTCTCGATATGAGAAAATTTACAAGAAGTACGTAAACTGAAAACTATCAGTAACTTGTAAATTGACATTCACAATTTGTAATTGACAGCTGGATTTATTTTTTCGCCAACGCTTTTCATGTCGAAAACTGTTCACAATTATTGAAAGTTTTTTATAAGCGAACACACCTATTGTTTTGTAAGTTGAATAGAGAAAAATTCACAATAGAAAATTTTCAGTAGTGTTGCCATCGCAAATTGCCCTAATCCTCTTTTATTTTGAGAATTAACTCATAGAGTTAATGCGGATTAGCTGCAGTTAATGCCCGAGTTAATTCGAATTAAATCTGTAATCCGGATTAACGCTGCCATCTGTCAGAGCTATAAGAGTACAAATTTTTGGATTAAAATGTTCCTTGAATTTATTGAATATCTACGGTACTAACTAGATTTGGCTGCCAATAACTATTATCTGTTCCCAAACTGACTGTCTTGATACGTCAAAATAGACTTAAATTTTGAATAACTTGAGCTGTTGCTGAATGAACTTCTGAATAATGTTGAACTCATCGCTAGAAAATTTGCTAATTTCCCCAGTGTCGTAGAAAATTCATATATATCATAAGATGCGTTATAAAAAGGCTTAAAACTGATCTCAGTAATAAAAAAAGCTGGGACGGCATATCTAAAACTTGAGATAAACCAGAACATGATAACATGGTACACAGATGAAGGAGCCGGAGTGGGAGTATTTGGGCTAGAGGCAAGATACTCGGAAGCTCTAGGCAAAAATATGACCATCTTTCAAGCGGAAATCTACGCTATTGATAGGTGCGTCTATTTTAATCTCTCACGTAATTATCGGAACAGAAGCATAGCTATCCTAACTGACAGCCAGGCGGCAATCAAGGCACTTATAACCCATCAGATTACATCGTATCTGGTAATGGAGAGTCTTGAAAAGTTGGAACATCCTGGGTGAAAGCAATCAGGTGTGGATACTATGGATTTCGGGTCATGTGGAAATTACAGGAAACGAAAAGGCAGATGAACTGGCTAGAAAAGGAGCAGCAATCCCGTTTGTAGGCCCGGAACCATTCGGCGGATTGGGAAAGGGCAACTTCTCCAATATCTTTAGGGAAGCAGAAGATATACAAAGGAAGCAATATTGGGACAATCTTCAGGGGTTACTACAATCAAAGTCGCTCTTAGGAATATATAACCTAAATAGATTTGAGGATTGTATGAAGCTAAATAAGAATAACTTAAGAATTCTGACAGGACATTGTAGGTTGAACTATCACCTGTGAAAACTGGGAATTTACTCTAATGAAATTTGTAGGTTTTGCGGGGAGGAGAATGAAACCTCGACACACGTACTGGAGGTGTGCCCCGCACTAATACAAAAATGAAAGTAACACCTAGGGTAACATCTACTAACTGTTGGGGCAAGCAGACTCGGGAATATAGGCGCAATACTACATTTCATAGAGGATGTTGGTCTCAAAGATATACTTTGAACCAATATGAAGGGGGCACGATAGATCTTGTAGGTCGCGGTGCTATATCCCCATTAACAATAATAATAAGATGAGTTATTGCATTGGACAGACTCAAATCTACAATGAATATACAATGTCAATTCGCCAATACTCCATCTTGGCGATATTATAAAATACAAAAAATGCATACAATTTTATAGCAAAATGTTTATAAAAACTCATATTTCTCTCAAACGTACTCTGGCAAGTAGGGAATGTTTCACACTGCGAGAGTTTTATGAACATATATTTGGTACTCCTAAAAGTATACTATGGAATATTTATATACCTACAAGAATGTGTCATATAAAAATAGTTTTCAAAAATTGAGTTCATTTAGCATGAAAAAAACCTAGTATTACAAAAATTTCAAATATTTTTTGAATATATGAAATATTTGAAATTTTCAAAAACAAAAAAAAAAACAATTTTCCATACTTGTATTTATAATTAACTCTTATCTATATATTATCATCCATCACAATAAAATATTAAATATTAATACCATGCGTCTATTTATATATTGTTCAATGTCAGCATATAATCAATATTTTGTTGGATTTTTTTTTTTCTTTTATCAATTCATTGTTTGCTGTTTTTCTTCTGATAAGCCACACCAATAAAAAGTGGAAATATTCATTTAAACATGTACCTTTGTGTATATTCATGGTTTGAACATTTTGGTGTTTTTGTTGAAAAATATATTTCTAGTGTGAAAATGGCACGTTTTGTTACCAAAAACAAAATATCTCTCTTTGTTATTTTTCATCAAAATTTAAGGTCGAATGTAATTTGTTCGAGTAGATCATATAACAAGATGTGTACTCGTCGTCGTCGTCGTTGTTGATAATAATAATAATAACAATTATGCATATGAAATAATACAAAAAACATGTTGAAAGCACATTTTGTCACGTAAATTAAAAATTAATCTTTTCTTTGTCACAAACGCAATGCATGTGCGAGGGTTGTATGATATATGCCTAACCTCGAGTTGAATAGAAAATTTGTATTATTGCAAATCTCATTTTATTGTTCAATATGCATTATCCTTTTACCTAACATATGGTTATATCAGAGAAAGGCTGGAGGAAAACATTCTTCAACAATCTAGTACGACTACCTGAAGGACAAATCTATCTAAATCATTTGCATACAATTACAGTATCATTTTCATGTAAAGAGTTCATTCTGGAGGTATTTTCTAATATCAAAATGGTTCGATTAAGGGCGCTCCAGCAGACCTATGGGCCGATGTTTGCATTGATTCTCCGCATCAGTCCCATTCAACCCTAATACGACACCCGAGGAGAGAGAGAGAGTTGAAGTCGCGATCATAGCACACGTTGATGATACAGTTTCCATTGGCAAGAAAGCCATTCAACGATGTGATTAACAAAATCATAGAAAAGGTTCCTGGGTGTGCCGCTCACTATGGACGCCAAATAAATACAAACAAAGGAGAACTATAAATCGTTACGAGAAAGTATAGGTTAGGTTAGGTTAGGTTAGAGCGACCTCCCTCTCTGATGAGAGAGCGCACATTGGCCAAATTTAAGCCCGTTGTGATACCGTCCACATTCCATCTGGTTTGACAAGAACACTTGAAGTATGGGGTGATTTAGATAGGATTTTCCCAAGTCTAGAAGCCTCAGAAGTGTCTTCTATATCACTGCAGAAACTCTTCCAGGCTTCTCTTTAGCGTTTCCTGAGGTTGTATTTATAAGTTCTGAGGTCCGATTTATAACCCGCGCAGTCTGTGTCTAGATGAAACTATCGAGCTCGCGATTCCACCATGGAAGTTTACCTTTCCCCCATTTTCGGAGAGGACAACTTGAATGCCTTGTTGAGAGTTTTCGTGAGGCAGCAGACTATGACGTCTATCTGATTTGTGTCGGCACGGCACGGGTCGTATAACACCTTAATCCTGCCCAAGGGAAGGGAGAGTGGGTGGGAGGTGGGACTGGGAGAGGGGGAGGGGGTGAAGAAACCTCTATCCTATGGAAGCCTTGCATCCTCGAATGCCCATCCGAGCCTATAAAACAATCCTTGGCTAATCGCCTCAAGGCAGTCATTTCTAGCTGGCACCACGGGCAGGGTTTGGAAGAGGATTTTTGCCGGCGTTATGTGTAAACAACACATTTTCTTCGAGAGTACAGCAGGTCGTCTTAATTCTGTTACGAAAAGAGTGTTGTCGTGTCATGTTGTCATTTTGGAGAAAGAATAATTGGTCTAACCATCCAAGCACCACCCGGAACTGATACCGTTCGAACTTTTGAAGCCGTGAGTATAGAAGATATTAGTTAGTACCGAAAGCAAAATCTCAGAACCTTACCACTGATTCCGCTCCGGGAATAAAACATCATATCTTTATCCAAATATAGAGTCCGTATATAGAGAGCACACGATCGCACACTGGCGGTAATTTTTGGTGATCCAAAGGCAGAATCAAAGCAAGTAGGTGCTTTAAGGCCATCATCAGAAATAGTGTTCATAGCACAAATAATGTACAGGCATGACATATGCTAAAAATCTTGCTGGATTTAGACTCCACATCTTTCCGAAAGTTTTCCCTTATACTGCCAGAAAACCTATAATGCTTACGAAATGTTCTGCTCAAAATGAGTTTGCCTATTATCTAAGATCACCGCTTTTCTTCTTGGATATCCAAAGGAAGCCATACATTAAGAACATCACCATATGCTTAAACCCTTGCCTGATTCAGACCGCACCAAGCCCAAAAGCCTTACCAAAAGCTTTTAGTGCTTGCACAACTTCCTGCCCCACATGAGTCTTCCAATGCAAGCTCATTATCTAAGGTGACTTCAGAAAGTAGGCAGCAAGGAAGACTTTCCATTTTGCGTTTCTTAGTGCAGAAGTGCGCTTATTCCAGGGTTTACTGAAAGACCTTACGTATTGTCCAGAAAGACTCAATATTGTTCAGAAATGTTTGTATATTGATACTAATACTGATGTAATGATTAATAATAATAATGATGTAAATTAAAAAATTAGCCGATTTAAAAAAAAAAAGATGAAAACAACATTCTAAACAATAATAAAATATCTGCGCGTGTTTTTTGAGTCTTTGGACTCTTTCAATTCCATCGAATACAAATTCCATATTGGAGAAACAAAGAGAGACATTGTAAATGAGAGAGTGCAAAACTTTGGGGGTAAATATACAAACCACAATATCATCACATCACCCTGTCACCACAGCACCTCACCATCTCACCATCAAACCATCACACGACCATATCACAACGCACACACACACACACACACAGCTATTATCAAAGTAACCACATCAGAGTATATTCAACAGCAAAAAAATAAAATAAATTAAAATAACATAAAACCACCAGCAACGAGCTAAAATGAATAGATGAGAAGGGAAAAAAAACTCACTTCATAGTCATGAAATCAAATATACACAAGGTTCTTCCTATGTCTCACACAGATGTACACATGCACACACACACACACACACACACACACTTAGCAATGCATAAGAACACAACAGCATTGAAATAAACTATGTATAAAGTAAAAGAAGAAGAAGAAGAAAAAAAACAATCATTTCAAAAAAGCTTTGCTAACTCAGCGAATCAAGCAAAAAAACAAAAACAAAAAGACTGCCAATCATACCAGCGTTGTTGATTTTCTAGTTCGTTCAATATTCTATGCACACTTGCACACATCTTATAGGGACAGCAACAAACATACATATATTATACAACGAGAGAGAAGAGCAAAACTTTTGTTCGAGGAACAATGTGAGCAGCCTTGCCAGATTTGGGAATTTCACTCTTATATTAGGGATTCACAGGAGAGATTTTCTACTTTGGGAATAAGAAAATTTAAAGGTCTTTTTATTTTTATATGGCAATTTTTTAACAATTTCACATTTAAATTCTTTTCATACTCTGCTCAATATTCTGCTTGAACAGGATTTTTGCGAAAAACAGATAAAAAGATAGCGCTCAGCTTAACACCATCATGTCAAAGCCATATACTTCAACTACACCTCAAAAACTCAATTTATCTGTTAGGTTAGATTATGTGGCTGCCCTCTCTCTGAGAGGACACACTTAAGCCAGACAGGCCCATTGTTATACCACCGAGCTTCTCTTTCAATACTGTTTTGCGTGTTAAATTTGGACAGCATTAGAAGGGACCTACTTATATTAACCGGTTCCGAACGGCAGAACCATTGTGAAATCACTTTAACTTAGTTTTGTCGCAGAGCTCTTTTAAGAAGCATTTTTGACAAATTGTTACTGCCGGAAAAATTGCCAATCCTTGGCGGCAGGTGAGTACCGTTCGAAAGAAAAATCTTTTCGATATTAATTTTTGTTATACTTCAGCCGGGGATTGAACCCACGACCTATCGAACAGAAAGCCAACGCACTAACCACTGAGCTACGGCATTCACGAATTATCTATTATAAAATATGAAAAAAAAATTATTATAAAATATAAATTCTCTCAAGGTACATTCAAACATGAGGCTACATAATTTCAATTGAACCAAAAGTTTATGAAAATCAATAGGTAAGACTGGCTGTATTTTCTTATTGGAAGAAACACTCAAATTAACTTTCCTCCTAAATATTTTATTCAATTACAGCCTGGACTTAATGGGTCAAAGATGCTTCAGACTTTGAGTTTGAAGAATGCTCTCAATTCGTGTGCATGAAATGCGAAATGCGACAAAAAGCCATTGTTGTGAGCTGATATTCATATTTAAATCTTAAAATATATATTTCATATGAAAATAATTATAAATCAATTAAAAACACACAAAAGATGTTTAAGTTTGATTTATGTTTTAAATGGAGTGATGGTAAACAAGATCTTGCAGCCCTGAACATGGGAGAACGTATGAGAGGAGTAATCAGCTGATTTACCAGAAGGTGGTAAGGGATAAGCAGATTCGGAAAATCGATTTTTTCTTTTCCATTTTCCAAGACAACGAGATTGCTGCCGGGAACGTACTTTATGGACCTGGGATCGATGATTCAGTGTGTTACAAAAAAAAAAAAAAAATTTCTCACTTTTTGAGAAAAAAAAAATTCAAACGTGTTTTTCTGAAAACCAATTTTTCGAAGTCCGTGAACACGATCCTGCAAAATCTACTCGACCGATTCTTTTCAAACTCGAAACATACTTTCTTGGTATAAAATGCCTCCCCCTCCCGTTATTTACATTTTTCTATTTTCATATTAAGGTAGTTTGTCACCTAAAAAATAGCAGAAAATTTAGCGCGAAATTGCGTTTTTTACTTAAATGGACCACAAACAAAGTATCTTTTGAAAAATACGTTTTGGGAAATGCTCTGTCACCGGCTTATTTTTCAATATTCAATTACGAAAATTTAACTAAATATTCTCTAGATGATGCTTTATAATTAAAAGAAAGTTTGAATAAATTTGCTTAAGCTGTATCTCCGTAAAAAATTAGAGAAGAAAGTGTTTTTTATTTCAACTTATCCCTGAATATTAAATATATGAAAATATATGACTTCAAACTAATGCAAAGAAAGATAAAGTAATGCTTTTCAAGAGAATTATATATTGCGAATATTTTTATAAATTTGCCGATAGCCACTTTAATTTTTAACGACTCATTTATAAATTCTTTTATAAAATTTTATATAAAATCGCGAAAGAGTATTTTTTTTTCAAATTCGTCTTTATAATGAAGTCTATCTGTCAAAATTTCTCCATGCCGCAAAAATTCTCTATGAAAAAAACTTTTAAAAATGCTCTGTGACAAAACTCAAAGTGTGATATCACAAAAGTTCAGTAGTTCAGAATCGTTTAATATATAGGTATAGTTTGTAGATCCTCTCAATTTTAGAAAAAATAAAACTCAACCAAAGCTCTTTGAAAGTTACATTGATATAAAATATAGTGAAAATTTTTGTTAAACACAATTTTTGAAAAAATTATTTAAAGTTAATATATAAAAATTTTTAATTACAATATTAGACAGTGAAACCCGAAATCAGTTGATACTTCGAAACAAAATACCCTCAACCAACGAGGGGAAAAATTCAGTAGCTGGCAGCTCTTTCCTACTACACTACATTCATTAAAAAAAAGTGTCGTGACGATGATGCCGACCTCAAGCAAACAAAAGCTTATGTACAATAACAAAAATATTTATAACGAGTATGCTACTCGTCCAAGTACCAACACAATACACAGTCAGAACGGAAATGGGGTGGTAAAAAGAGGGAAAGCTTCAGTATCTTTATAGTAGCGAGTGTAGTGAGCAAATAACAGTATATAAATAAATTTAAAGAGAGAGAGAGAGTGCGAAAGAGAGGGAGCAACACCACCGAATCGATGAAGCATACGAATTATAAATGAAAAATGAGCACATGACATTAGAATATCCCATATACATACAAACATATGTTTTGTACGGTGCGTGCGAATTTTTTTTTTTTTGCAATTATTTTTATTTTTTCATTCGTATAATAAACGCGTGTTCGTTTATAAACAAAAGCACATGCTTCGTTGTTTTTTTTTTTTTTTTTTTAATTACTACAATATGATTATAATCTTCTCCTCTTCAATATGCAAACATTCTCCTCCATTCCATTATGTTCAATGCTCAGGTCAGTGTTGCGTTTTGTTTTTGCTATTAACTTTCGAGCATGTGCACATTTTAATGCGTGCAATTAATTTTATTTGTTTTTTATTATTTAAATTAAATAGTTATAGACAACAAATGAGATGATTTTGATTATAAAATATATAGAAATAGATAGAGGAAATTTACAAAACTTATAGGAAAAACCTATGTTGAACTTTTTTCTTTTTTGTCATATTTTCTTCATTCCATTATTATAATTACATTTTTACACAACAGCAAATGCATCAGCTACAACTATATAATTTCATTCACTCTTTCGGTTATTCTACATTCTTTAGGGAAATCAATTATGGCAAATTTGTGTTAAATATTAAATATTTATTATCTTCATCACATGAGAGCACTATAAATATTTTAATATGGCAACGCCATGTGGCATTATATTGTCAAACCCCCACCGCCACCCTCAACGAAACTTGAAAACATGAACTTGATTCTATCAGCCATTACACTATTGCATGCTGTCATCAACTCGTTAGTTCAAATCTCATCTCCATAGCATCGCTCTCTTATTCTCGCTCTCACTCGCATGCTCTTCATGTCGTTGCTCTATATATGTACCTGTGTATATAGTGTAGGGTAAGGAAAAAAAAATATGGTTTTAGCCAGAAGCGTTCTATTATTAACCTGAGCTGTTTTGGACTGTTGAAGACATCCTCTTACGTGAAATTAAGCTAAATTTTTCAAAAAATTTTGGTCTAATTTCCCCTCCAGAGTTATTTTGAGTGCTCCATTTGAACAGTGTTGGAAACTATCAATCTTGAACTGCCGAATTTTTATGACATTATTTTTCTGAGCCTCCAGCTTTTTTATGACAAATTTGCAGAGTCAGAAAAATTGCCAGCAGGTATGTGGGCACCATTTAAGAGAGCAACTAAAAATCTAACCGAGAATATGAACGGCGACTTTATATACAAAAGACTAACGCCCTAACCACGGAGCTACGGCACCCAACATTGTAGTATCAATGCATTTGACATTAGAAACCCAAAGAAGAATGGAAACGATCGATCTTGACCGGCCGAATTTTTATGACATTATTTTTCTGAGCCTCCAGAAACTTTCTTAGGACAAATTTGCACAGTCGGAAAAATTGCCAGTAGGTATGTGGGCACCATTTAAGAGAGCAACTAAAAATCTAACCGAGAATATGAACGGTGACTTTATATACAAAAAACTAACGCCCTAACCACGGAGCTACGGCACCCAACATTGTAATGTCAATGCATTTGGCATTGGAAACCCAAAGAAGATTGGCATTGGAAAAATTAGTGTTTACTTTTCCCGAAAAAATATACCATTTTAATTGACTCGTTTAATAAAATTGCCGCTTTTCATGCTCCTTCTTTGGATAACTTTCTCAAACACAATACCTGTAGCACCAATGGTCGGAAAAGCAAGAAAAGCTGGGCATAGTTTCAAAAATCGATATTGTGTTTCCAAAAAACAAATTACGCTATTCTTTGCAGGATGTTTAGCAGTATTGAGCCCTGTTCTACCCATGTAGACTTTTAGTGAGCTCCCGAAAGAAGTGCGCGAGACGTATCGAAACATTAAATTATGGGATCAGTTAGTGCCAAAAATTTTTACTAAACCAAAATGTTATAAAAATATAAAAATATATATGTGACACTTAAAGCCCCAAAGGGATCTTTGGCCGAGCTTCTCCTCGATTACTGGTGTGCGTGTTAAATTTTGGATAGTATTAGAGGGACCTACTTATTTTAGCCGGTTCCGAACGGCAGAACTCTTGCGACATCACTTTTTCTGAGCTTTGTCACAGAGTCATTTTAGAAGATTTTTCATGGCAAATTGTTACTGCCGGGAGAATTGCCAATTGCTTGGCGGCAGGTGGGTACTGTTCGAAAAAAAAAATCTTTTCGATTTTGAATTTGTTATGCTTCAGCCGGGGATTGAAACACGACCTACAGATCAGAAGACCAACACACTAACCACTGAGCTACGGCACCCAAAATTTTATAGAAAACCATATTTTCAACAAAAGGTCCGACTTGCTTAAAACTATAGGGTCATAGTGGTTAATGCGTCGGCCTTCTGAGCCGTAGGTCCTAAATATTTGTTTTAAACGGTGCAGCAATAACTCCAATTCCTCCAGCAGTAACAATTTGCCATGGAAAAGTTTCTGAAACAGCTCTGTCACAAAGCTCAGAAAAGCAATGTAGTAGCTAAGCTAATATAACCATACCTCCCTGTTTCAAATGAGTCCTTAAGTGCCCAAGTGTGTCCTCTTATGGAGAGTGCGGCCAAAATAACACATTTGCAAGATAGTTTTGTTTTTTAAGATTTTGATATGAAATGTCAATCTTTTATCGCCGAAATCACCTGACTACTACTATTCGTAAACGAAACGTCAGCTTTTCCAAAGTAGATCTGTCATTTTGTGGCGGTCATTTAATTTTTGTCATCTTAAATTTGCATTTCTTGACCCCGAAAACACCTTAACTACCAATTTTCATGAACGTAAAATCAATTTTTCTACAGTAGGTCAGCCCATTTTGCGGAAGTCAATTAATTTTTTAGGATTTTAACCTCAAATATGAATTCCTTGACCCCAAATTTCACTGGTGTGAGGAAATGTGGGAAGAAACATATTTATACATAAAAGTGGCAAGTTACAATCCAAAGGGGTCTTGAGGAATAGTCGTCAGATTTTAACCTATAGAAATCATATAAAATATCTTAAAATATCATATTGGGGCCAATGTCAATACAAAAATAAAGAATTCGGTGCAGAATATCTGAAGCAGTGCTGAAGAACAAAGACAATTTTACGAATTCCTTAAAAAAATTATTTAGAATTAGTCAAGTTGACGTCTTAAAACTTCTTATGAAACATGTAATGATCAGTCCTTTTATGTTATTTGTATATTTTTTTCCATAACACTTCGTTGTAAATCTCGCCTGTTCATAGTTCTCTGTGCGACACTGTATACAAAAATGTCACTGATTATTGAGAGAAAGTACATTCGCCATATTCGTTCGTATTCACGCAAACACACTCGCCATCTCTGTCTTCCACAGACGCTCTCTGTCACTTAATCAACAGTTCATCTTGAACGATGAACATTTTTACTTTATTATTTTTCTTACATTGTACATATCTTTTATTGATATTTCTGTTATGGTTTATTCATTTCAACTTTTATTATTTTTTATTTGCAATTTTCTTCTTCTTCTCAACACACCATCTGTAGGAGATTTTTTTATTACTTAAGTATATGCACAGTATTATTATTATTATTGTATTTTTAAGACATGCACAAGCTTCTGCCGACCATCTTATATCGAATGTAGGCATTATGTACAATGAACATTATCATACGTCCGTACATATTATTATGTACATTTATTGGCGTATGTACTTGATTTCATGGTTTATGACCTCAAACAATATATTGTATGTACGTATCTACTTGTACTTCTTAAGTTTTCATCGGTAATTTCAATTTAAAATGATCCTGCAGATACACGATCTGATTCTGAACCAGTTCTTAGAACTAGTTCCTATGGTGCCAATTCGAATATTTTTTTTTAAGGCGTAAATTTCTCATATTACAATAGTTCGTGTGATTTGACACATTTACACTGTTTTCTTTTGGGGTAAACCAATAGACTAAAAAATAAAGATATTCTAGAAATCATCATCTTTGCATATTTTCAGAAACTGTGTCGTCCAAGTCAAAGACACACGAAAAAAGGTGTGCTCCAAAGAACGTGCTTATCACATATTAAATCAAGATTTAGACATGAGAAAGTTGTCCGCGTCGTGTTAGGTTGGGTTAGGTTTGGTTATTGTGGCAGCTCTCTCTCTACGAGGACATTCTTTGGCCAGAGAAGCCCTAAAATTTGGTACAATCGAGCTTCTGTACCGTAGTACGTATTTATTTGAACAGTTTTGGAGAAATAGCAACTAATTTGAAAAAAATTGAGATCTTTATTAGAATTACTTTACTTGAAAATTACACTAACTCTCTTACCATAAATAAAGGAGGATACGTCTAGGATTTTTACGATGAGATCAGTACTTGAATATAGTAGTTTTTAATAAATTAGAGAAGTTGTCAAAACATGTCACGATTTTACAGTTTTTAAAATACTTTTTTGAATAATAAAATTTGTTTTGATGTAATTTTTAAACATTGGACCGCGATTAAACAAACTTTCGTGAAATTTTTGGCACTAAATTTAATATTCCATAGTAATTTGCTCTCGAATTATTCTGGAGTTACTTTGAACAAACCCATTCCAATAGAAGAATTGAACATACTCCGTTAATACCACATGACTTATGAAATAAAACCTGCAAAGCGTTATTCTATACCGGAAATTCTGTTTCTTCTTTCACCATGGAGTGGTCATATAATGAAAACGGATTATAAGGTGAAATGAAAAAAAGATGTTATTTTCAAAACGCTCCCCCCCGCTCGATATTAGTCGCATGTTCGTCTACCGGTGTATAAAACTGTTTAAGGAGACTGGAGATGTTAAAGATCGCTACCGATTGGGCTGCAAGTCATGTAAACTATCAAATCAAGCGAAATCCGCTCCAAAAAAATAAAAATCATGGCCCGGGAGATGAATATCTCGCAAAAGTAAATTTTTAAAAAGGACTTGGGATATGCGGCTTTCAAACGTCGTACAGGATATTTGTTGAGTGCAGCTTTGAAAATGAATAAGATGGAAAAATTCAAGTTTTTTCGTGAAGCACGCGGATAACTTGCACCGAAAAACATTGTTTACCAATGAAAAATTTTAAATTTACAGGAAAAATTTAAGAAACAAAATTATAGGATGTATGCATAGTCATCTAAAGAAGCATCTGAACTGATTCCACGGGTCGAAAAGGGTGATGACCCAGTCATGGTTTGGTGGAGTGTCTCTTACGATGGGGTCACTGTCTTGCATTTCTGCGAACAAGGGGACAAAACAACGGCCAAAGTTGACCAATAAACCGTTTCGGAAGCTGTTGTAGAACCACTTAAATATTCTATGTTCCAAAACCAGTCGTGGACTTTCTAGCAATATTCTGCGTCAGCCCATAAAACTAAATCGACCCAAACGAGGCTCCAAAGCATTTTACCAGCATTCATTTTCTCGGAGGAATGCACTCTCTGGGAGTCCTGATTTAACCCAGCTGGATTACAAATTGTGGACAGTTATTGAGAGGTTTGCGCACAAAATATAGCCCAACATGTCTGTAACAGTCTGTAACAGTGTTTATGTCCCTACTAAGTAAATATCAGGTGTAGTAAAAGGAAATACACTACTTTTCCAAAAGATGGCTTTAGTAATCTGTATCTCGCGTTATATAAATGCGATCGGGTTACGCTAAGCGTTAGAAAGATAAGATTTCGTACTAAATAAACTTTTCAGGCAGTTTTGTGATTGCTTGACTCAGTATTGTTTGAGCACGCGTCAAAGATGGACACCAGAAAAAGAAAAAATACGCCATATTTTACAGTTTTTCTTCGATAAAGCCAGACGGCTTAAAATGTGAATAATGTTTATGGTCCTGATACTGTATAACAGCCAATCACGTGCAATTTTGGTTTCGTCGATTCCTTTCCGGTAATTTTGATGTTAAAAATGCAAGGCCAATTGTCGAAAATATCGATAAAATAATGGAAATCGTAGAGTCAGACCGTAATGTAAGCACTGTTTCTATTGCCCAGGAGCTAAACATTGCACAAAAAACCATTTGGAACCATTTAAATAAATAAGACTTTCAATTTAATGCAAAAATAATGGATTTTCTTTTACTACACCTAATATAAAGGAGCTATCACTATTTTCTACTGGGTATGTAATACAAAACCTACATCCATATCAGCAGTTAACATATTTACACACATAAGTATACATATGTAGGTACATATGAGTGAAGAAGGAAGTAGAATGCAAAATGACAACAGCGTAAAATGGCAAAAATATGAAATGAAAATGAAAAAAAAAAGTAAAAAGAAGAAAAACTTGAATATTTTTTTCTATAATTTCTTGTTACTGCACTTGGCTTATTAGTGCATTTATCGTGTTTATTATTATTTTTTTCTCTTAATTTTATACTTTTAATGCAATAATAGATTTTATTGTTTTTTTTTTCTTGTTGGCATTAGTGAAAATACAAAAAAAAAAAAAGTTCATCTTTTCACAATTATTTGTCACAATTCACACAAATTAACATCTGCACTCTAGAAATGTGTGTATATATACATTTAATAAGGTCAAACACACTGAGCAGCAGCAGCACCAGCACAGGGGTTATTAGGTGGCATTAACCACCCACCCAAGTCAACATCCATCATTTGACATCGTTTTAATATAAAAATTTAATACGCGATAATATGAAAATTATTTAATTTAATATGGCAACGACGATACAAATCAAGAATAACAATAAAAACAATCAGAAAAAAAGCATTGACTCCCGACCAGAGCAACATCATTAAATGTATTCGTTTGTATGTAGTATATGCGAGTATGCGGTCGTACTCGTTTCTTTTGTATATACACATTCATACATTTGTAAATGTATAGGTGTGCACACGCAAATTATTTTGTTTTCTCCTTCTGATTTTTTTTTCGCTTTTTTCTTTTTTTGTTATTATTTAAAATTAAAAGCACAAAATCACACAAGCACAAAATTCACCAAAGATGTTCGTTGTAGAAGTATGTATATAAAAAGATGAAAAAATCAAGAAACGGGAACATACGCGGTCGTACGTGTATTCGTATCAACAATAACAAAAGGTAAAACAAATGAACCGAATACTCGTTACTGTATGTGCCAACGACTATTTATAATATTTTGGGGATATACTATAGGTTCGTATAGTATGTAGGCAGCAACACATATACATACATACGCACACACACACACGCACTATCAGTAATGTACGTTAGTTAACTAGATTGGATACTACTACTCTCTACGCGCAGCAGCTGATGACTGAAGAGCTTTTTTCTCAAGACTTCTATAATTTTTTTATATATTCAGTATTCAGTACCTACCTTTCAATTGCACTTTATTTCATTTATTTGTAAATATTGTATATGATTCGTTCATTCTTTCTTTCTCTCTCTCCCTCTCTCTCTCTGTCTCTATCTCTCTCATCATGCGATGAAAAGCTTTTCATATTTATATTCATATTCAGTTTCTCTATATCTCTTTGGCTGTCGTTATCTCTCTCTTCATATCTCAACGCGTATATTTAGGCTTTTATTATTGTTTACAAATAAGTGCATTAGGTCGTTTCAAAAGCGAAAAAAAAAAATAAGTTTATAAAAATTAAATACACAAAAAACCATTTTTTAGGCCTCTATAATTTTTGTAAAATTACTACAGCGTGATTTTTTAGCAACACTGTTTTTGACAGCTCAGCTGTTTTCGTGTAACATGTTACTGTCAAAAATGTTTTTGTTATGCATCAGCCGGGGATTGAACCACAACCTACAGATCAGAAGGCGAACACACTAACCACTGAGCTACGGCACCCACTTGCAGATTATTTAATTTCATTATCAAAATTCATGGTCGGTTAAGAAAGTGCATAGTATTCAGCGACGAAGCTCATTTCTGGTTGAATGGATACGTGAACAATCAAAATTGCCGTATTTGGTGTGAAGAGCAGCCAGAAGTATTGCAAGAACTGTCAATGCATCCCGAAAAATGCACTGTTTGGTGTGGATTATGGGCCGGTGGCATCATTGGACCGTACTTTTTCAAAGACGACGAAGGCAGGAACGTTACTGTGAATGGCGAACGCTACCGTGCGATCATTAGAAACTTTTTTTTTTGCCCAAAATGGAGGAGCTGGACTTGGCTAACATGTGGTTTCAACAAGACGGTGCCACATGCCACACAGCACGCGAAACAATGGTGATTGTAGGAGTGAGTTCGGTGAACAGTTTATTTCACGTTTGGGGCCGGTCAATTGGCCGCCTAGATCGTGTGATTTAACGCCTTTAGACTATTTTTTGTGGGGCTATGTTAAGGCTCATGTCCATAGCGACAAGCCAGCAACGGTTGACGCACTGGAAGCTAATATTGAAGAATTTATTCGTGAGATACCGGCCGATATGTTGGAGAGAGTATACCAAAATTGGACCCAACGTATGAACCATTTGAGGCGCAGTCGCGGTCAACATTTACATTAAATCATCTTTAAACATTGAATTATATAGATCGTTCTATCGACTCATATAAAGATTTCATACATTTTTCTAAATTTTATGTGCTTGTTTTTTTTAAATCAAATCCAAAGGCTCTTAAAAAATCCCCCATAGGATTTTATTTAGGTTCATTCATTGCCCGGCTCTTTTTTTTTTTCTGGAAATCCACCACCTCATGTTCACACCAAAACGTGGTCTGAACATCGAGGAACATTTTTTGACATTCACATATCAGAATATTTATATTTTCATTTGTAAGTTGTGTAGTTAAATTTTTCATTACATAAAATAAATACGTATAAATGTGACCTCAACAACAGTCAAAACGAATCAAGAAATTGAAAAGAAAAATTAGGGCTCGTAACGTAACTTTTCCTACTCCCACTTCGCTCTTTACCAGTAAATGTCAAAAAACAGAAACCCTTTAGCAAATGATTTCTTTCTTGTCAGAGAAAATTACACTGAAACACGAAATTTTAAGGTCCGATATTTCCACAAATCGGATGTAATGTGTGGCTAAGCATTATGTATCATTTTCCATGCCATTCATTATGTATCATGCCCCAGGCCATTCGGGGGCTATAAGTGCCACCTATTTCAATTTTTATACCCTGCATAATGCAATATGCATGGTATATTCATTTCGGTCAGATGTTTGTGTCCACTTGAAGGAATCTCCGGAGATATAGACATAGATATATATTCGTGATCAGCGTCGATTAAATTTTCGATTTAACGATGTCCGTCCGTCCGTCCGTCCGTCCGTCCGTCCGTCCGTCTGTCTGTCACCTGGCTGGTTCGCACGATAACTTGAGTAAATATTGAGCTATTTCGATGAAATTTGGCATAAGTAATCTATGATCCAAGGGTACGGAGGGGATTGATATTGGGCATGATCGGTCAATAACCACGCCCACACCAAGCATTCAAAGCGACTAACCTCGAAATTTTCAAAATCTTTAACTTGCTATAACTCACATAATATACCACTTGGGACAACAATATTTGGCACATAGACTCATATTATACTACTATATAACCTCGCCAAAAGTGGTTGAGCCACGCCTACTTTTTAGCGTAGCTCTCATACAAAGTGTCTGTACTTCTTTTAAATTGAAACAGCTGTAACTTCTACAATCTTCTGTCCAGAATAACCATAATTGACACTTAGATAAACATGGTAGTCGTAAATAATATGGCAGAAAATCAGTGTGCCACGCCCACTCCTTTTTGGGTCTCCCATACAAAGTTGCGGAAATTAAAAAAAATGTTACCGGTTATAACTTACAAATTATTAAGCGTAGAATAACGAGATTTAAGGTGTAGATTAGTATTGTATAAGCAACTAGGCTCACAGAAAATGGGCGCACCACGCCCAGTGTTTATCGTAGCCCCCATACAAATTTTAAATTGAAACAGCTGTAACTTCGGCAATCTTCTGTCTAGAATAACCATAATTGACACTTAAATTAATATCGTAGTCGGCAAAAATCTGGCAGAAAATCAGTGTGACACGCCCACTGCTTCATGAGTCTCCCATACAAAGTCAAGGGAATTAAACTAAAACGTTTAAGCTCCATAACTTACAAACCATTTAGCGTAGGACAACGAGATTTAAGGTATGGATTAGTATTGTACGAGCAACTAGGCTCACAGAAAATGGGCGCACCACGCCCTGTGTTAATCGTAGCCGCCATACAAATTTTAAATTGAAACAGCTGTAACTTCGGCAATCTTCTGCCTAAAATAACCATAATTGACACTAAAATTAATATCGTAGTCGGAAATAATCTGGCGAAAAATCAGCGTACCACGCCCACTTCTTATTGGGGCTCCCATACTTAGATGAGGAAATTAAACAAAAATGTTAACCACCATAACTTAGAAACTATTCAACGTAGGACACCAAATTTAAGGTGTGGATTAACGTTGAAAAATTAATTGGATTTACTAGAAAGTGGTAAGCCACACCCAATTTTATATAGCTCCCATACTAAGCCTCGGATTTATCTTAAAATCCTTTTACTTCGTCAAAGTCAACCATATTTCGGGTGTAAATTAGTAGTAAATACAAAAATTGTTTCTCGAAAAGTGGAAATAAAAGAAAAGTTGGATATTCGAGTAAACTTTTTATATATAGATCTACATATGCAGGGTATAGTTTGGTCGGCCCCAGCCGACTGTAAGGAGATTTTTATATTTTCCTTTAGAATGACGGCCATATTTTAGTAGTTAAATTTATTTTTAGTAAATAACACATTTTTTTTTTAAATAACACACAACTTAATACAATTTCTATACATTACAATTGCTGTAATATGATTATGAAGTCGCTGTATTTCACATAAAAATGGTATGATAGACAGATATAGGAGATTCTGAGGAAAATATTTGGCCCAAAACGCATATCAGAAATAATGCAGAGCTATCAGAAATCATGCCAGGGATAGACATAGTCAAATTTGTAAAATTACAGCGGCTTAGATGGATCGGACATGCCTTAAGAATGAAGAACACGAGAGCGCAGATACTAATTATGTAATATAAGCCACTAGCAAATAGAAACAGAGGTCGACAACGGAAATGACTAGTTGACGGAATAGAAGAGTTGTGGTGCTATAGTGCGATTGATGCAAGAAACTGAAGAACCCTAGCAAAAAACAAGGAAGAATAGTGGACTCTAGTAGAGGAAGCCATAACCAACCCCGGATTGTAGAGCTGAACGATGATGATGATGATGATGACAGATATGGTATGTGAATCTGCATTTTAGAAGCTACAGGTTTCTATACAATTTTTCACAGTCCAGAATAGTATTTTCAAGGTCAATTTCTTTTAAAATAAAACCAGTGGCTATTTAGTTAGGTTAGGTTATGTTATGTGGTTGCCCTCTCTCTCTCAGAGAGAACACACTTAGGCCAGAAAGGCCCATTGTGATACCATCGAGCTTCTCTTCCAATACTGTTGTGTGTGTTAAATTGGAACAGCATTAGAAGGGACCTACTTATATATACTTAAGGGGCAGAACCCTTGTGACATCACTTTAACTTAGTTTTTGTCACAGAGCTTTTTTAAGAAGCATTTTTGCAAATTGTTACTGCCGGAAAAATTGCCAATCCTTGGCGTTAGGTAGGTACCGTTCGAAATAAAAAATCTTTTCGGTAAAAAATTTTTCTTATGCTTTAGCCGGGCATTGAGCTCACGACCTACAGATCAGAAGGTCAACGCACTAACCACTGAGCTACGGCACCCACTTTAGATAGTCATAAGAATAAATACTAGTTGCTTAAATCTTTCCCAAACTGTCCTGCTGACAAAAATTGTATGATTGTGAAAGTCTCAAAATGAATTTTTTAAATCTCATTTTATGACGTTTATCGGCAAATTGAAAAAGGATTATGTCGAACGATAGCATTTTGACATGACCCTTTTTTTGTGACAATTTATTTGGCGAAACCATTTTTCGGTTTAATACAAAATTTGCGTTTCAGTGTTTTTTTCACGAACAGCTAAAGCAAAATTGGAAATATTTTGGCAATTACCTTAAAATGAATCAAGCTTTATCTATTTTCATTTATAATTTATTTATTATAATTTTTTTTTTTTTTTTTTTTTTTTTTGTGAGTCAACTTAACGTCCATATGTTTAACTTCTTCGAGAGTATGATGTGCGTATAAAAGCAAAATATATGTATTTATGTAAATAAATGCCAAGCATAAAGACTCGACAACCCATAAACAACCCATAAACAGCATTGCCAATTTGAAAATCACTTAATTTAAATATTGACAATTGTATATAAAATGCGTTTTGTATGCAGAGAGAGAGAGAGTGAGAGCGAGAGAGAGAGAGAGAGTGAGAGCGAGAGAGAGAGAGAGAGAGAGATGTAAAACAAACAACAGAGAGCTTAAAACAATATTTATGCTAACGATGATGCTAATCATGATGCTGTTTTGTTTGTGATTTGTATTAATCTGTGTGTATATTGATGTCAAGAATTTTTTATTTTGATTTGATTTTATACGTTACGGTTGCCACCCTTGAATTCTTTAATATGCGTGTGCATAAATTACGCACAAATAATTATATCAAGTGTGTTGCCATATATATTTGTTTTTTTTTTTTTTGTAATTTCTCTTAAATATTTCAAGCGTTGAAAATATAATTAATAAAAATATGACTTACCTGTTGTTGTTGTTGTTGTTGTTGTAGCTATTTTTTAAATAAATGTTATAAAATTTCTTTGAAATAATTAATTTCTACATCCACATTAATTAATTAATAATGCAATCTGAAATGATATTGTATAAGAAGGAAAAAAAATTGTTTTTTTTAAATAATCGCAAAAATTTTTCAAATATGCAATATGATAGAATTATGTAAAGGATAAGCATTTCTTTTGGTGAATTCAATTAAATTGTGAGAGACCTTGAGTAATGCGAAAATATTTGAAAATTTCAAATATTTGGATAATCTCAACGAAAAGCTTTCGAGATTAACCGAAGAAAATGTTGACCTCTCACAGCTGCGCATTAATCTATGACTCTCTATAGTAGTACTTGAATATCTAAATATGTACCTATATATAGTTTCATGCACCATAGTAAATAACATATTATTGATTTTTCCAAAAAGACACAATTTTGAATGCACACCCCATGAGAAGGGATTAAAAAAGATTTTCTCAAAGAAAAAAGAAAAAAAAATTTCAAAAATCAAACTCACTTGTAAAATGAATATAAATAATATCACCCCACTTTTCGTAACTACTGTAACAACAACAACTCGTACATAATTATTTCGCGAGCATGAATGAATGATTAATAAGGCAACGAAAAAAATAAAAAGCATGCATACGAGCGTATGTATCCATTGTCCATTGCATGGAAACATTTATATGCGCATCGCACACAAAAACACACATACATACACACACACACATATACACATCCATTCAAACATACGTACATACGTTCACAATGCGTAAACATGTATTGTATTTCCAATTTAACGTAAACATTATGATGTGAACCACCTCCTTTTGTTATTTATTGAATTGCGTTGCCAATCTAAATGATTTTAATTAGGTATAGATTTCATTGTAACAAAAAAAATATATTTAGCAAAATCTCTCTTCTCACATTCACACATTAGAGTTGTCGTTTCGACTAGTCAAAACCGGTTAATCGGTTAATTTTTCAACCATGCTAATTCAACCGGTTGAAAAAAACTGTCGAAATTTTGTTATTTTTAATCGAATAACTGTTAATTTCAAATATTCTTCTTCTTCTTATGTGGCCATAACAACCGATGATCGATTTCGGCCGAACATATAATGCGGCGCCAGTCTTCTCTGTTCTTCGCTTGCTGGCACCAATTGAATATTCCAAGCGCCGTCAGGTTACCCAACACTTGGTCCTTCTGACGGAGGTTTGGTTGTTGTTGTTGTTGTAGCAGACAACGATTTCGAAATCACGAAAATTCATGTTCAGCTAGGGTGTTGTTGTTCTCGTCAACCAGCTCCAGGAAGACGGCAGCCTCCAGGGGGTGCGTCCACAGTGCAGAGGTGGCCAAACTGGTAAGTCTTCCGGAGCAGGCGAAAAGATGACGAGTGTCGTGCGGGCTCTGCCAGCACCGCGGGCATCTGTCTGGATTTGTATCGGCCAACCGGTGCATATAGCAGTTCAAATAGACGCTCCATCCAGATCTAGGGAGCCGTTGATCGCAATCTGCTATTGGCGGTGGGCGACCCCTCTTCGCTGGAGCGTCTTCTTCCATTCCTTCAACATGACCCAGAACTTTCCTTTCGAAAACTCCAAGCATCCTCTCATCCATGGTGAAAATTTTCCCGGCTTCTGCGCCATATGTTAGGACAGGAATAATAAGGGACTTGTAGAGTGTGATTTTCGACCTTCGAGAGAGGGTTCGACTACTCAATTGCTTACTCAGCACAAAGTAACAGCTATTAGCAAGAGTTATCCTACGCATCATCTCCAGGCTGACGTCATTACAGTTATTGATGATGGTTCCAAGATAGATGAAGTCCTTCACCACCTCGAAAGTATAATTGTCAACAGTGACGTGTTGTCCAAGATGCCGGTACTCTTTGTTTGTAGGCACTAGGTACTTCGACTTGCTCTCGTTCACCGTAAGACTGATTCGACGTGACTCTCGTTCCAATTCAGAGAATACTGCACTGACTGCTCAAATATTTCAAATATTAGTTTGTAATATCGTTTGAAAGGTCAGACGAAAGCGAGCCCGCTGATTGAAGCCTCAGTGCTGTCTGTTTCCATACATTGAAAAGGAGATCCAACAATTTGTACCAACTACATATAAGGAATTACCACTATACAGTAAAATCATTCGACTTTGCAGATTGACACTTAGCTCCCGTTGTACAGTGAAATTCGGTAACGCATCGTGTGACTTCTTCAATCTGATTATGGATAAAATTGTTGTTGTTGTTGTTGTTGTAGCATCCAAAATACGGAAATGCTTTTTGTTCCCGTACAAAGCATTTCCATATTCTGATGAGTTGAATGGACTTTGGTCGACCACGTGGTGAAGTACTTTCGAGACTTAGACCCGTCCATTCTTGGGAAGTAATACGTGTCGTGCCGCTGATTTATGAGACAATAGAACTATATTGACACGCGAGTGATTCAGTGCAGTATTCTGAGTATTGGAGAGTTGCGTCGATGTATCATTACGGCGGACGAGAACAAGGTGAAGTACCTAGCGTTAACAAGGAAAGAGTCATTGTCGATACACACTAGATTTAGGAAGTAGTTAAATGACTTTGTCTATCTTGGATACAATATTAACACTAGTAACGATGCCAGCCACTAGATCGTACGATCATTCTTAAGGATCACATAAGAATCACTTTTGCACAGAAGAGCTATTTTGGACTGAAATTATAATCAAATTAAGACCACAGCAAAATAAAGCAGAAAAAAGTAGTATGTAGACCCAGTCGTAGTATTTGTCCCAAACCAAACCAAGGAAGAACTAACACTTTTCTAAGACTTAGTATGGGAAATTTCTGAACTCTTGTAGGAGTACTTACGGGGCATTGTATAATAAACCTAAGAAACGCTACATACGGAGAGCCCCTTACAGGGAATTTTACAGGATTCAGGATGTAGTAGTGAAGAGGAAGAGAAAACGGTAAAAGATCTTATCTGCGAATGCCCGAATCATCAGAAAAGATGAACCAAATACGTTGCTGCGGCTGTCGTCAATGGACTTGCAAAAATAATAGATTTGAAACTGATCAATATTTATTTATTTATTACGTCCCTTGAAGCCGTGCCGTGAAGCCTTAAAGAACAGTGCTTCTGACAATTCATCGAAGCTTTTCAGTCCCTAAATTGCCAAAAGTTTCAGGATAGTTTACCACCACTAGTTAAAAGGATTTTTTTTTTTTTCAAGCCTTATTTATTGGATCTTTCTAAAATTACTTAGAAACTAACAATAAGTGATCAAATCTTACAAACTAACTAAAATTATGTGATATTCCCAACGTTCCATCACAATTTGTTGAGTCGCGAGGTATAGCAATTTCACAGGATATTCAGTGTGTCTTTTCTTTTTAATCGACGATGCCCCGTGCTCAGCAACAATTGCCTAGCAAGGGGATTCGGATGACTGTGTAAATTTTTAAATGCAAAGAGTTAAAAGGGTGAAGGGAAAAAGTATTACAATGGGCCAATAGACCCCCGAGTGCAACTTGCATGTACAAGCTACTTGTATAACCTAACCTAACTAGTATTGGACTAAGCAAACAATTGAGAAATCAAGGCCACTCTGGAAACCGACGAAAACCAACACCGTCCAAAACTTCTCAAAGGCTTCAGAGTGGCTTACAACCGTCAGTTAAAAGGACCAATGGTGTTTACTCAATAAGCAAACAATTGAGAAGTCGAGCCTAATTTCGAAGAAGGCAAAACAACAACCTACAAGTTCAGCATATGTTGCTGATGCATGGACATATTCCACTTCGAATGAGCGATTGCTTGGGGTTTTTGAAAGAAAAGTCCTATGCAAAATCTGCGCACCCATTTGTGTTGGTGGCGAATACCGAACAAGGTTCTTTAATGGTCGCATCGAAATTCAGCAATCACGTTAGCTTGGTCATGTTGAGCAAATAAAATAATACGCTTCAGCCAAGTAGGTATAATTCTCAAAGCACGCTGGAGGACGAAGACAAAGAGGAAGTCCCAAATATCGGCTGCAGGACCATGTACTGGATAACCCTACATCGCTTGGGATTTCTAACTGGCATCAGCGTACGAAAAACATAGACTACCACGCGTTTTGGTGTAGGGTATAAATACTGTTATTTTAAATATAATATATCACAAAATTTTCGTACTTTCTCACAATCAGAATCCGTCTTCATTTTCCCCATTTTTATTATTTACCATGTAAAGAAAAAAATTCGAGCCCATAATTAAGTCTTATCAATCTGTAAATTCTATATAACTAAATTTACAGTCATTTGTTGTTTTTAGTTTGTATTTTATGTATTTTTGGTTTTTTCCCCTTTTTGTTTGATATTATTAATAAACCAATTAAACTATAATTTTTCAGTTCGTCGTCAGACAGTGATGATAAGGTGTACGTACATACCCGTATTGCGGCAAGAAACTGGTGTCTATGAGACGCATAGATTGTGAAACGCAACACAATTGAATTGTGAAACGTTGCGGAACGTTGCAAATAGTACAACATGCTATAGACACAATACGCTTGTGTTCACGAACTACATAAAAGTATAGCACATATGGCGAGTTCAGTTGAAAAACAAAAGGGAACAAAAGTTATTGAACTCATATGGAAAGTGGTTCCTGAAAAATTCAACAATTTCATTAGTGATGGGAACTATGGAGTAAGTGTATAGTCGATTTTAAGAATCGAGTATACGCTATACTATCGATACTTTTAAAGATTGAGCACGCCTGTTCGATTTCCGGGTCGCCCAGCTTAACGGCATTGTTCAGAAAGTCAAAAATTTCTTCTTTCAAATACAATTCTTCTGGAAGTAAAAACTTGTAAAGCAAAAGTTGCTAAAAAGCCTTAGAAATTGAGGTAGCACAAGAGTTCCAAATTCGGAATTCCCTACTTTACCTTGAATAGAAAAAATTGATAAATATTATTCAAAGCCTCAATTGTCATATCTTGTCCTACATTCTTGCAAGATTCAATTTGTTCTGCCATCGAATGAGCATATTCTGAGTTGTCCGTATGCTGAGTGTGGTGGGTGAAACCCGATTGATAGCTGATCCTTGATTTCGTAGAGAAATTCTGTTTTTGTTGGAAAATTGTCGCATTTGGAATGAAGAAAATCCACATGAGAATGTTTAGATTCCATTACAACTACAAAAAATTTACTTATTTCTGCACTCTATGGGTTGGAGCCGTCGTCGGGCCGTACTTTTTCAGAAATGCGCGTCAGAAAACGCTTGACGGTTAATCAATAAACGGTTAGTCAATAAACTTGTATATCCCACCGAAGTGCCCTAGCGACACTAAACACACTCAGCTTCCAATTCTCTGCAACTTGAACCAAGGACCGAGTGTGACATGCGAGATAGCTCAATAAATAAAAATTAGCTCCCTGAAGCACTTGTCTTAACCAGAAAAATCTTGTGTTACCCTACCTAGTCAAGTCATAAATATTGGCACACAACTAAACGCATTCATTACGAACGCAATATTAGGCGCAGTACGGGACTCAGCCCGTACAATCGACACACTGGACACCTGCTCACGGCCGCATTGGAGCGAAAACGCAAGCGAAAATCGAAAGCGTTACGTAGTCGGTACTCTCACAGACAAATTCTGTTTACTGACGAGAAAATCTTCACAGAACGATCGTGTGTATGATCGGTCATCCAAAAAAGCATCCCAACTAACCCCGAGGATCCAAAGAGGCCACCATTCCGCATCGCAAGACAAAAACGAATCAACTGTGGCTAAAAAACAACATTCCGGACTTCATATCAATGGATGATTGGCCAGATGGTAGTCCAGACCTCAACCCGTTGGATTACAAATTGTGGTCCGTATTAGAAGGCATGGCTTGCTCTACTCGACACACAAATATTGAGTCGTTGAAGCGAGCCCTTATCCGTGCAGATCGATAAGTGGCCAGATTGTCTCAAGTAGTGTTGGATGGCAAATGGAAGTCATTTCGAATAAGTTGTTCTAAGATTTGTAGCCACTGAATAACCCAATAAAAAGAAAAACAAAAAGTTTTGAAAAATATTAATTCGTTTTCATTTGGCGTCGATTTTTCTGTGTACCAAAATGATTAGGTACAGCTCGAACCTATTTGTAAGTAAGTATATATCATGTGGGATATCTTATACCAAGCAAGGACAAATTCTAAAGACTATTTGATGTGTGGACACCCAAATATGCCAGCATTATTTCCTCTTCCTTTTCTAGCCAGAATAAAGCCAAAATTGATACAAATTCTCTCTGTGTTTTATTTCAATTTAAAGCTATGGGACTCTAAAATGTACCCGATAAATGCATCGCAGTCAAAATATGATAATTGGAAGAGACAGCGCTCACAAAGAGCATATTGAGGCGAGAGCACTTGCACAATATGTGCAAAAATATGGTCACATTATTCTTATATTTACAACAAGATTATGTAAAATAAAATGATTACTAGAAAATTATGTGTAGTGATAACAAAGGCGACAACAAAATTATCAACGTTGCCTACTACAATAATACGACGATCAGTGCAAATATTGTATGTGTCTCTGTTTGGTGGGCAGTCAGTCAACCAGCCAGCCAGCGAGCAGTATAAAAGGAACAAGAAGCGGGACTTATTACTAACAAAATAATTCAAGTGTAGTCCAGCAATCAATATGATTCTAATAACATTGCTAATATTAGTGTGCACACTGTTGATCGTCTATATAAAATGGAATTTTAATTATTGGCAACGTCAAGGGATCCCCTATGTGAAGGCACAGATACCATTTGGTGTACTCGATTCGGTATTTCGTCGTGAACGATCATTGGGCATGGCCATTTATGATGTTTATAAAACATCAAAGGAACGTGTACTTGGTATTTATTTGGTATTTCGTCCAGCCCTTTTGGTGCGTGATGCTGAATTGGCACGTGACATATTGTCAACAAATTTTCAAAGTTTTCACGATCGTGGCCTTTACATTGATGAGGAAAATGATCCCATGTCGGGTGGTTTACTCTTTTTAAAGGGGAAAAAATGGAAAGCGGTGCGCGCCAAATTATCACCGTCATTTACATTGGGCAAATTGAAATCAATGTTTGACACAATCACCGATATATCAAATAAAATGGTTATGCATTTAAATCAAATTATACCCGATGATCGTGCAGTGCAATTGGAATTGAAAGATTTATTTAAAATGTAAGTACTGTAGGCAGTGGTGAAGCCAGGATTTTTGCAAAGGGAGGACTAGATGATAAAGATGTTTCAAGAAAAAAAAATGTTAATGAATGATTTTTAAATATCTACATATATATCAGGGCAGTCCATAAGTTCGTGCGTTATTTTTTCAATAGTTTCACAGTAGGCACTTTTTGCGTTAAGAAAATGATTCGTGAGAGATAACGGGACTATTTTTATATTATCTGATGTATTGTGCATTCTGCAGAAATAAACGCAGCTCATGGAAAGGTTACCGTGAGTGTAAGGGCTGCGCAAAAGTGGTTTTACAAATTCCAAAATGGTGATTGTGACGTTGAGGATGCCCCTCGACTCTGGTCGTCCTGAGGTCTTTAACTCCGACGCCTTGCCGGAACTCATGGGAGCTGAGCCATTGTTTGAGAGTCAATATGATTGTTGGAAGGTTAAATTCATCACATGGAACAGTTTACAGGCACCTAGTTCAATTGAGCAAGGTTACAAAGTTGGGGAAAATGGGTTCCACGGCATAAACTTTCCGTCGCAAAGCCGTATTGTTACTGGGAACGAAAAATTGGTCTTTTGCGATTATCCTGTTCGTAAACGCCAGTGGTTAGATAAAGATGAAACATCAGAACCAACCCAAAGAGATGGTCTCCTGTTGGTATCGTTTATTTTGAACTGTTGGAATCAAACCAGACGATCACAGCTGATTATTATTGCCATCAACTATCCAAACTGAATGAAGCACTTGAAAGAAATCGACCGTCTTTGGTCAATAGACGCAAAGTTTTGTTTCACCACGACAACGCAAGACCGCATACCGCAAGACAGACCTTAGGCAAGCTGAACGAGCTCGGATGGGAGCTAATACCGCATCCGCCATACTCTCCGGATATTGCACCTTGCGATTATCAACTTTTCCGCGGATTTCAGTCCCATTTAAGTAATAAGAACTACACCTCAAAAGAAACTATAAAAAGGGATATCGACGCGTATTTTGTCTTCAAGGACAAACAATTTTTTGAGCAGGGAATTAAAACTTATGGACTGACCTGATATTATTATTTTTATTTTTTAACAAGCCCAAGTGTGGCATCTATCACCCTGGTCCTCTCCCCTAGCTACGCCACTGAGAGTAAATATACAATCGGTATACAGAGATTAATAAAGAGACTCATTCATTTCATTTCAGCTATGCCATTGATATTGTTGGTTCTGTAATATTTGGTCTGGAGGTGAATAGTTTTAAAAATCCCGATAATGAATTCTATAAAATTAGCGCACGTATAAATGAGCCAAATTTCTATAGTGTCATACGTGGAACGTGTCAATTTCTATATCCAACGTAAGTATTTAAAACTATTTACAAATGCAAAATAAATACAAACACACACACACACACACACACACACATTATACAATATTATCACTTGAAAAAATATGTGATCTCAAAAGATATCTTACCGTGATAAAATAAAATAAAATTAATAGTATTTACTATAGTGCAATGATTTGAAAAAGATTGCAATCGTAATTAAATGTACATGTAATCGTATATATAATGAAGGTGACCGTCGCCACCCACCGGTACGCTACGTATGACATATACATTCGAAAACATATTTTTATATGGGCGCTAGGTGTTGTTTTCATCCGAATGCGCTCATTTTCGAACACATATGTTTGTTGCTAAAAATATTCTTATGTGAGAAATTTCAGTTTGATAACTTTATGTGTACGTACGTAAATGCCAATGCATATATTGGAAAACTGATTTTTGTATTGCAAGAAGGAACGCTTTTCCTTCAATTATGCCTATGTTCGAACTACACTCCTCATTGTTAAAAATATCAATATGTACCATATTTATGTGCATAATATCTTCAATTTTGTATCACAATTAGATGTGCTTCTCATCCTATTGTGACCATTATCGAAATCATTTGTTCATTTCACCTCAAAAGCTGGATATTCAATGTGCGTAAAGTCGAAGTGAAGTAAAAGTGGTTTTCATTCGAATAAATCCACTTTCGAACTCATCCGTTTTTGATAATAAATGAAATTTACTTCACCTTGTTAATTTATATAATTCATTTGAATCTATTGCTTCACAATTTTCAGTTTGGAAAAAATCTTTGTACGTTTGGGTTTTCGTGAAGCAGCAGCTGATGCTATGAAGAATATGGTTCGTAAAACGATCGAATTTCGTGAGAAACACAATGTGACACGTAAGGATATGTTACAATTGTTGCTGCAATTGCGTAATACTGGTGAAATCGATAAGAACGACGATGTATGGGAAGCCAAAGCTATAGAAGGTAAATATCACGCATAGATATTGATTAATTATTTTTCATTTAAAATAAAAGTATGTTGCATACCTTCCACTTGTACTAATTTGTTGGTTTATCCTTTTTCAGATGCTCTAAAACATATGTCTGTCGAATCGATTGCTGCCCATTTATTTCTTTTTTATATAGCCGGTTATGAGACGACAGCTTCATCGACAGCATTTACAATTTATGAATTATCACATTATCCCGATTTATTGGCCAAAGCACAAAAAGATGTTGCAGATGCATTGGCCAAACATGATGGTCAATTAACCTATGAAGCTATACAGGATATGAAATTTTTAGATCTATGCCTAATGGGTAAGAAATTGCTTATTGTCATTTCTTCACTTATAAAATGTCCCATCTTCACTTGTACATATATATATAGAAACAATACGAAAATATCCTGGTTTACCAATATTAAATCGTGAATGTACACAAGATTTTCCAATACCAAACAGTAATATGATCATCACCAAAGGAACACCAATAATTATATCATTATTTGGTATGCAACGTGATCCAGAATATTTTGTGGATCCTCTACGTTATGATCCTGAACGTTTTTTGGAAGAGAATATGCGTTATATTCCAGCAGCGTATATGCCATTCGGTGAGGGACCACGCAAATGTATAGGTAAATTATAATTACTAGTAGTCGTGGTAGTAATAACAGAATTTAATTTATAACACCAATTTATAGCTCAACGTATGGGTCAGGTTAATGTGAAGGTTGCCTTATCACAAATTCTAACAAATTTCGATATTGAAATCAATCAAGAGCGACGTGAGATTGAAATTGATAATTATGGTATTCCAATAATGCCAAAAGGTGGTGTTAATGTACGTATGTCAAGGAAGAAGACAAATAATACGCCCGGTGCAGCATGTTAAATTAGTCAAGAAGCTATTGTCTATGAATTATTTTTTGATTTTAAATCTACAATAAAGAATTTAAAAAGTTTTTGGGTGATTATATTTACTGTAAAATACTTGCACGATCATATTCCCACAACATTCGATATAGAAACAATTAAATGTATAAACAGATGCAAAAACGGAACCCAAACAAATGGTGAGTATAGGGCAGACAGTTCATATGTAAATATGTCTCCAATACTGACCTTAATGTGGAACGTATGTTTTGATATATTCCAACTGTCAATTCACACCATACAATGGCAGCGACGACGACGACGGCGACGACGACGTCGACTCTGAATACACAAACGTTAATACCACCGACGACAGCGACAACGATGATAAGCAACAGCAGCAGCAAAAACGACGGCAACGCAGTAAAATACTAGAAGTTTTTCTTCTCATGTACTAAAATAATATATGAAACACACAAAAAAAAAACTCAACGATACCGTCGTCGTCGTTCACCACCTCTTTTTTTCAACCTCTTCTTCGACTTCTTACTTTTTTTTTTCTTTTTGGCACGCACAAAGAATTTCGGAAAACTAATTTACACTTTATATTCCGTTTTGGTTAGTTTTGTTTTTGCATCTCCAACCAATAGTTTGAATGCTGTTTTACTACTTTCGCTTTAATATCAAGTAATTATAACTTTTCACACACGCGGATATACCGAGAAGAATTTCATGAAAACGAAAAAATAATAAACGTATATTTCTTTTTGGCCTATGTGACGACTGGAAAAAGTGACAGCGACGAATCCGATACAACGAGAAACTGCGATTTTTTTCATCAGGGTTGTCTTTTGTGACTTAATTGCAAAAATATCGAGATGGGTTGCATTTGCGTTTTAATTTGTAATTCAAACTTCATACAAAAAGAATGTATAAACTTATCAAGATCATATGCTCAGTTAAAGATTCTCAAAACCATAGTGCATTTAATTATAAGTATTAAATAGAAAGAATATGACAGAAAGAAATCTTGAATGCATCAATTGAATGGTTACCTCTACTGTTATACTCTAAGATTTTACTATTATACTGCTGTCAAAAATATACATTAGGCTGCCACTTGCCACCCCTAAACAAGCGAGCCATGAAAAAATGCTTATTCCCATACATTTTGTATGAATCGCTTCGAAATATGCAGCACGAAAATTTATAATTTTCACATTTCACAAAACCAAAAAGTTTTTGCTAGTGAACTGAAAAAGTATGTATAATATGCCAAAAACGTGAGGTTTCGTTCTAAATAAAAATACAAAAAACTATTACACTATCTTAAATCTTCAACTAAAGGTTAGATATATCATATATATCAGACAGTATTTTCGATATTGGCAGTTCCATTCTTCAAGCAACACTGAAGTAATCAAGGCTCCGCTAACGAGGTACTGTTACTACGACAAGAACTACACTTATACACCCACACTTTGGTGCTTATTAGCAAATGGGGAAAGGGGATTGTAAAAGTATTGTGTGTTATTTTTTATGTAAAAATTCTATCAACCACAAAAATTTAATTCAACTATGCAGGTATCGCAATATACACAAAATACAATACAAAACAAAATAATCTGATGAATAAAAAAAAGAAACAAATACAAAAAATTGGTTATTTACTTATTTATTTATTTTGATTAATCTGTTCAGACGCAGTAACTCGGTGTATAATTTTTACAATACTATTACAATTATCATACATTAGCAAAATTCATCATACACAAGCTATGAGTGCTTATAATTATGTATTCCATTGTATAATGTATATAGGAACTAATATAAAATATATGTATTGTAAAAAATAAAGAATTAGAACGAAGTACTAACAAAGAATATTGAACCAATATTCTTTGGTACTAATACTAATAACATCACCTTTTTAAATGCATCATGTATATAACTCAGCTGCCAAGAAACTGTCTCGAAATACATCCCTGCATGTTTGTATGTATTTTTTTCTTATGCTAATTGAAGACTTTAAAAATCGAAAATATGATGTGGAATTGATAAAGAAAGAAAAAAGGCTATCTGCATATTGTGTAAATAAAACGAAAATTAAGGAATTGTAGAGATGTATTAACAAATTTCTTTTGTTGTACAATTGTTTCTACCAAAGTTGACTTTTATCGTATTAAAAAAGGTAAAGAAAATCGCAAATACACAAGCAGTGCAGGAAGTTGGGGGGAAATATACCTACCTGCCTACGTACTGAATATAATTCAAAGAAAGAAAAAAAAATACAGATTGAAATTTTGTTGCAAAATCACTTCATGAACGATACGAATTGAATTGAAATAATTTGACCAAATTGTGTGTCCGTCAGCGAGTGTGCATGTATGGTGGTGAGATTAGTGAGTAGTGTATTTTCCTGTTGATTACGTAGTTTAACAAAAGCAACAATGGAAGGTAATAAGGATGAAGCTAATCGTTGCATTGAAATAGCCATACAGTCATTGGCTGAGGGTAAATATGAAAAGGCTGAAAAATTTGCCCTCAAAGCAGAGAAACTCTTCCCAACACAACGAGCAAAAGGTATACGCATAATTATGTGCTACACGAATCACGTAAGACATATTGTATTTTTTCAGATTTCCTAAATATATTAAAAAATAAGGCATCTGGTGGTGGTGCTGGCGGTGCTACTGGCGCAAATGCTACAAAGCGTGATGCAACATCGCATGCTGAGGGACCACGTAAGCGTAAGAATTCCGATTCGCGACATGTCGAACCAGAGTATACGAGCGAGCAATTGGAAGCAGTGCGAAAAGTTAAAAAGTAAGACTCTGCACCTACATAAATAGAAGAAAATATAATTTGATTTAATGTAATTTTTATGTAGATGTAAAGATTATTATGAGGTATTGTGTGTAACAAAGGAAGCAACCGATTCGGAGATCAAAAAAGCATATAAGAAACTTGCTTTACAATTACATCCGGACAAGAATAAGGCACCTGGTGCTTCGGATGCTTTTAAGGCGGTTGGTAACGCTGCTGCAATTCTCACCGATGCGGAGAAACGTAAATCCTATGATTTATATGGTATTAACGAGAGTCATCACAATTCCGGTAGTGGTGGTATGCGTTCGACCAATGGTAGTGGTGGTTTCTATTCCAATGAATATGGTTATGCACGAGGTTTCCAAGCTGATGTCAGCGCTGAGGAACTATTCAATATGTTCTTTGGTGGCGGTTTCCCACAACAGAATGTCTATACACGACAACAACGACGTCGTCAACAGCATCGCGATGAAAGAGATGTAAGTCTAGACGCTACGAGTTGTTGAATATTTTCATTTTACATTTGATAATGTTTTATTGGGCATAGAATCAAACTAGTTCATCGGCAATTATTAATTTATTACCAATATTACTCTTGATTGGTCTATCTATGATGTCGTCATTCTTTATAACCGAACCCATATATAGTTTATCACAATCGCAGTAAGTATAATGAAGAGCAAAAGAAGGGAGTGAGGGTGAATATATTCTATATATATTAATTTTTATTACGATTTTCTAGCAAATATCCAGTGAGACGTGAAACAAACGCTCTAAAGGTGCCATATTATGTGAAGGAAAATTTCTTTTCGGAGTACCAAGGTTCAGTGCCTCGCTTAGAAGAGTCGGTCGAAGAAGATTTTATTAATCACTTGAAGAGTTCTTGCAGTCGTGAACGAAATTATCGTTAGTATTGAATTTTTTTGTGGATTCTACAAATGTATTTTCATATTTTTACTTTGTTTGTACCTCAATAGGTGATTCCCTATTGGCCAAGGCGCGTACATTTGGTGATCGTGATCTATTTCGAAAGGCACAGAATATAAATACACCATCATGTGACAATTTGCAAAAGTATTTAAATACATAGTGGATTACTCTTAAGTAATTGCTTCAAATTGCACCAACAATATCAGTCTGAGATGAAGAGTGGGCGTATATATCATAATATGCGTATTTGTGTTATATAATTTGGGACTTCTTGTTTAATTTTCATAAGCTCATTTAAAGGCATTTCCGTATGGCATATTAAAAAAAAAATTATTTTATAGCTAAAGCAAGGAAGATTTATTAATAAATATATGATTTTATCCAATTCAATATATTTATTATATTATTGTTAGCTGAAAAGATTTTAAAGAAAATCTAAAATAGATTAGATAATTTGGTTTAGGCCGTATGTATATATTACATGAAAACGAAATAATAAAGTGAACTTTTTCTTTTAAACAATTTTAAAACTCGCAACATGTTTATTTTATTTCCAGGCTCTTACAAGTAAAAATTGTATTTAAAAAAAAAAAAAAAAAATCGAAAAGCAAATGATGAACGAGATGTTTGTTTTTAGGAAACAGCAAGTTAAATTAATTTGCAATTATCGCCTCCAGTGCTGCAACTACATCGCCGCTTTGTTCACGTAAAACTTTTTCTGCCTGTGCCTTTGTGATTAACATCTCAGTCATCTAAAATAACAAATAGTTATATAAAAATAATATAAAGAAAAGACAGCATTGCCCATACGTACAATTAATTCAATATCTTCCTTTTTCACATGCACCTTTTGTAACTCCTTTTCCTTTGCCACTTTTAATTCGTCCTCTTTGCTGCGTTTATTACCAAATTGCTCGACAGCCTATATATATTTCAAAATTTCAATAAACATATAGTTTTTCCTCCTAAATAATATACATACACTCGATATATCGGCAGCTGAAATTTCCTTCTCCTCCGCATAATCGGTAACACGTTCTAAATCAGCAGCACCACCGTCATGCTTCGTTTGTTTTTTCTGTTTCTGTTTATCGTGTACATCATCTTCTGTGCCATTTATTTCATTTTCAGACATTTTTTCTGCTCTATAGGTATTTACTGTAATTTCACGTAAATTTTTCTATAATCTATTCTATTCAAATTACAGTAATTTATTAAAATCACATACAGAAAAAATGTGCAAATATTCTGATTGATATAGAACTGTCAAAGCTATGTTTAGTATGTTTAGTGTCAATGCTATCAATGTAGAGATGTGTTAAAGGCGATAGACATTTTTTAGATTTGATAAAAATTATTAAATAGGAAATATCGTACAACTCATGTTAACCTAGTAGTGACGAGAGCCCATTTGTAAGTAGCTCACGCGCGCAAATGGTATACATCATCGGTGCATACGGACTCAAAAAACAACCGCGAAAAAAGACGCGTAAAAAAAAAACTTCAGCGAAGAAGGAAACGTAAACATAGCTGACGACGAAGAAATACATATAAACGTGATTGACGGCGGTGTGGTTATCAATAAAAAATAAAATACACTAATTATTACCAGTCGTAAATCTCTCACAATGAGCCTTTCTTTGCAATCAACAATGTGTACACGTTTTTCTTCGCCATCAATTATGTTTAAGTATCTTTTTCCGACGTCAACTAAGTTTATGCGTTTTTGTTCGCCGTCAAAACCATAGCGCGTATTTCTTCGTATGTACCAGCGATATATATAATTCTAAAATCGATTCCAAATAGCGAAATATCCTAAAAAAATAAACAAACAATCACAAATCAACTTGTCCAACAATTTCTTTGCTTGTAGAATTACAAGCCTATTTCGGGCAATTCAGTCTATTCACAGCAGTCAATTGTTATGGCTAAATTGTCATTATAGTGTCATGAACAGTACGTATGCGCAGCCAAACAGGACACGAGAAAAGCTTTTTTCATTCGCCATTCGCGGCGAAAAGCTATCTACAGCTAAAAGAGCTGTCCATTGTTTACATTTACAAATTTTATAACCACTGAATTTATGCTGGATTTTTAAATAAAAGAAAAACTGGAAAACGTATGTTCTGTTTTGTATGTTTTGTATAAAAATACTTTTCTGCATGGAAAATGGATACTTTTATTACGTAATTCCCTCAGAAGTCGCCTTCTGGCTATAATTTCCTGTTACTCTACAATCAAACGAATTACCACAAGTTGCTCTGCCGTATTTAAACTTGGAACGTAATGAACAATAAAAAACTTAGAAACACGTGATTTATTTGTATATAAATATATATCAACAATTCACACAATTTGAATTTGAATTTGAGTGGCAAACAATTTCCTCTATTCAAACGCGTAACAAAATCATCAGTTTCAACGTTGTCACATGCTCAGAAGGTTAACAATAAATGTGACAGTAGTCATCAAAAGAGCTTTTGAATTTTGCTATGCATATCGAAATGTGACAGTTGTCATTATCATAATGAAGGTAGAGCAATTGTAAAACATTTCTCTTGGCTGCGCCATAGAATGCAAGAAACTGTTTCCTTATAGTGTCAAAATCGTGTGTTTGTTGTTTTCTTTTTACTTCTTCTTCATCTTCTTTTCCCATATGTTTGTTGTTGTTTTATTTACTTTTTCGCCTTCATCTGTGAGAATTCTCCTTAATGTCTCTACCTTATATTATAATTAGTTGACCCAAAATAAAAGCAAAACAGTGATATTAAGTTTCATGAAACATGCACAAAATGCTTAAAGTAGATATTGTAATTTTCTCGGAAAAATTTTAAATATTAATTTTTCTTCAAAACCAAATATGCTACCGAATGAACCTATCAAAATAAATTTCATGAAAAATAAATAATCTCTCAATTTGTCACAAAAATTGCACAATGCAACGCTGCATACAATAAAACCATTTGAATTATAACGGAACGTCAACAACACTGTTTGCGTGAACTAATCGCCATTGAGCAAAGAAGAAATTCAACAAACACATTTTAACTCGTGGTAAACTAGAAATTTTCGCAAGTGCCGGAAAACTTAAAAAAATTTCTGAAATTTTATACATTTCAATTAATATTAATTGCACGAAAAAGGTGAGCTTATAATCGCTATATCTTTAAATTATATTGTAATTATAGAAAATGCAGAATAAACTACATTTGCAAATTGCAATGTATAGTGCAAGCAGTGTAGCTCAAGAAAAGAAAAATGGCCGCCGAAAAGAATGCGTGCAATTAATTGTATTAAATACGCGAATTTATACCTATTATCGTTATTATATATTTAAAAAATTGCAAAATTGGTTCAAGGCTGTGTTAATTAGTAATTATATGTGTGATGTCAATTATTGTTCTGTTTTAACTAAAATGTTGACATACGGCATCATTTTGGCAGATCATAATGCCGGTTGATATTTGAGAGCGAACAGATTTTGTTATAATTCTTTATAGTGTAGATGTTTAAACCGTCGATGATGCAAAACAAAACAGTATATTCTAATAATATTTGCAAAATATTTTCCATATTTTTCAGTTTTCCCTAAACGCTCACATTAACACTCAAAATGGCTTCTGGCGGTGGTAAAAAATCAAACCAATATGCACAGGAAGAGTATGATGACGAAGATCAATCGAATCAACAATACGATGATGATGATGCTGATGAGGATGCTGAAGAAGATGATGGTGATGAAGGTGATCAGCAACAAGATGATGATGATGATGATGTTGAAGAAGTTGACGATGAAGAACAGGAACAGGAAGATGGCAATAATAGCCAACAGCAAGATGAAGCTAGTAATGTGGGTAGCACTAGTGAAGGTCCCAAGTATATACGTTTGCGCGGTTTACCCTGGTCTGCAACGAACCAGGAAATATTGGATTTCCTAAAGAATGTCAATGTGATTGGTGGTTCGAAGGGTATACATTTAATGACCAGTCGTTGGGATGGTAAAAATACTGGTGAAGCATATGTAGAAGTCCAAGGTCAAGCAGATGTTGATGAAGCTCTCAAATTGAATAAAGCCGTTATGGGACATCGTTATATTGAGGGTAATATATTTTAGTGTATTTTTACTTAAATTGTATTTATAACATTTCTTGTTTTACATTGACTTTGTTTTGATTAGTATTTGCTGCAAGTTCGAAAGAAGCCAGAGAAGCATTGCGTAAAACGGGCAATCATGGTGTATCATATGTTGTCAAATTACGTGGTCTACCATATTCGGTGACGGAACAGCAAGTGGAAGAATTCTTTAATGGTAAGCGCTAAGAGACGTTTCAAAATCATACTATGCTATTTGGTGTATGTTTTATGTCGGTCATGTTGTGAGGTAGTTGTTCTTATGCTTATTATGTATGCAATTTAAGTAGCGTTGTCACCTTCTTGATAGGTATGTATTATAGGTATGGATTATATGTAATTATATTTATGGTGGTTAAATTTCTTACAAGTATTGTTAGCAAAAAAAATCTTAAATCAAGTTTAGTTAAGAAATTCAGTTTACTTTACTTTAATATTATACGTTTATCTATAATTAAGACAATAATTTTTACGCTCCCCTTGGTATAAATTGCATTTAATGGCTTGGTTAAATTTTCGTTTTCTTTTTTAAGATAAGCTTCCCAGGAGGAAGCTACAAAAAATTACATATCCGAAATTTTCCAAAACGTGAGCAATCCATTAGCAATGGTTTGCTGGTCAATTTGTTTCTGATACTAAATAGAAAAAATCAGGTTCTGCAACACCTAAGGCAGTCCGTAAAATCAATTCGAAAATGAAATCGTTAGAATAACAATGGATGACACGTGTACGATTTTTTTTTTGTCAGTTCCAATTCTGACTCAACAACAATCCTGATTATGTGGCGCACTAGGGGCTGTCACAGAAATCAAGTTGTTTTTGCTTTTTGTCAGAATTGCAAGCCAATTCTGATTCTATTTCATGTCGAAAAATCGTATTGGTTTACCTCTTTTCGAATGTAAAGAAAACCTATGTTCGAATCAGCGGCTTTGCGTATTTTCGTCTGAGTATGTGCAAATTTTGTTAAGCTTTATTGCACAATTTGCTTATATTAGTGTTTTTGTTTTATGTAATATAAAATTAAACGCAGTAAATAGCCATAAGACTTGCCATTTTTATTTATCTTGAGCTTGTTTTCATAATCAACATCCAAAAAAATGTGTTGAAACGCTCTCCAGTGCTTTCTATTCTTGGCCTTTTTGGAGTGATTTGAGTTAAAAGTGACAATATTGGTCACTGTGAAGAAGCATTTTGTCATCTCTTCTATCATCCTTGCTTGCGCTGAAACCAATACCAGTGCCCGCCGCACCTTCCACCGACTGCTATATGCTATGCTTCTTCACAAGTTGCCCGGATTTCGATATGATTATGTGCAAACCTCTAGCAACGCTAGTCAAATGTCACTTTCACGATTGCGTGTCTTATCAGAGGTTTTGGGGGGAAATCCATAGACCCCTGTCGAGTGATATAGTCGACTCAATAGTAGATAAAGTAAAGGTAGCTTTTTCGATAAATAGCTTCAAACCATTTAAATCAGCTGGTCTAGATGGTATTATACCTGTCATGCTTCAGAAGACACTGAATACCAGAGAGTTGGAGAAGGGTTAAGGTGGTTTTCATACCCAAGGCTAGTAAGAAAAAGCATGAAGAGACAAAAGACTTTAGACCGATTAGTTAACTTCTTTCCACCAAAATTTAATTTTACCTTTTCCATCCATTTTGTGATGGTCCTGCACTAATAAACGTCTCAGTTAAGGAAATCTACAACCGATTTATACCGTTTGGTAAATCCCATGGCATTATCGGGGAAATTTATCCATCAATTCAAGGATAATGACATTTAGCTTAGCATTTTTATGTTTCCCCAGAACTAGAGGAGGCCCTGTATTGTTGCTAGGTTCTTTTAATTTTTGCATGAAAAATGAAATTTTTGTTTTTGTTTTTGACATTACTTAAATTAAATTTATATTGAGGTGGCAACGCTGAGTTAAAGGTAAAGTATGCAAATGGCCAATGAGTAGTTGCTATTTCCCCCAGCCCTGTCTTTTCTGCATACAGTATGTACGGAAAGCATAACGCTCTGTAATATTGTATTAAGGAAAGTCAGAGATAGATGGATGGGCACATCAAAATGTAAAACAATTGGTATATTAGCTTTGAGAAATAAATGGTTTTTAATTTTTTTTAACACCCCTATCATCGATGTCGATCGGATGTGCAATGGACGAAAAATGTCTAGTACCGAAATTCGAACCTAACGGTGTCAACGGTCGACAATGGTGATGGGGATGAAGATTTAAGTTTAATTTGAATTAAATACGAGTAGTATGTGGTGTACATTTGTTGTTTCGGTTTTATTTATTTTTTTTTTTTTAATAATAAATTTTACATACAGACATTCGGTAGAAAAGAAGAAAATCAAGCCTCTGTGCTATGTACTATATGAATGAGTAAAATTTTTATATGTGATATTTCTCTTAACGGTCTTCCGCCACCTATTTTACATTCCTACATAGTTAGTTACTATTACTACTATTCTATACACAAAACAAAAAAAAAAAAACAACAATTTTAGCTAGCTATATCTTTTTTGATACTACCAATAAATATATTTTTCTGTATAAATATAAATTTTTTTTGGTATATAAGTATATATATATATGTATGTATATCATGTCATGGGCAGGGTTGGAAATCAAACCGGATCGGGAGGGGATACTTTTTGTTATGGACAAAAGGGGTCGTGCAACTGGGGAAGCATTTGTTCAGTTCGAAAGCCCGGAAGACACTGAACAAGCCTTGGGACGTAATCGGGAAAAAATTGGGCACAGGTGGGTTGTTTGTCTTCTTCTTCTATTTTTTTTTTTGTCAATTTGCTTAAACACACTCAAAAACAAAAAGTCTCTCTTTTTAATATCTATCTCTCTCTCACACACACATTTATACACTATTAAATATTTTTTCTAGTCATTTACGGTCATGTTTTGAATTTCATTTTCAATCGCAATTGATTTGATGTATTGATCTGAAAATAATAAAATAATTAGGGCTGTTATAGAATTCGTACAACAAACTCACGGTCGATTTCATGTTCGAATGATATTTGCTATATGATTCGAACATGAAATCAACCTTATCGAGGGTTCACATTCTAGAAATGATATCACGTGAATGTAAAACGATGAGGAGTGTTATAAAATCCGATTGTTGTCGACGGAATGATATTCGAAGATGATATCGAATATGATTCCGTCGACAACAATCAGATTTTATAACAGATCTCATCGTCTTACATTTACGTGATGGGTCATCAAGTCAAATTAATTGCGATTAAAATTGAAAATCACAACATGACGGTAAACATTTTTTGTTCTATTCTCTTTATTTTACGCAATGAAATGTACATTTTATTTTTTCTCCCCTCCACAAGGTAAAACATAAAACCATTAACTACAGCATATCAAAATTCCTTTTACAGCAGGCTTCAAACAAAGTCAATTCTATAGATAATACGTACTAGAAACCGTAGTCGCCTGTAGTATATAATATTGCATAACGATTGAACGAATCAACTAATAATAATAATGAAAACAACAATGGCATCTTGGGCTTCCTTTTGGGTCATACATATACCATACATACATATGTATATACACAGTTGTTGTTGTTGGTGGGGGTGTAACAAACTAAAGCATTCTTACACCGTACACGTATGCTCACAAAAGTGAAAACACAGAATTGCCAGCATTGAATTTTAACATGAATTAATCGTCAATCATAATATCAAAGCATGAGATGAGAAGTTTTCAAAATAATCGTATATTATAAAAGTGAAAAGCGATTATCTGATATAATTTTTGTCGTTGTAATTTTTAATTTAAGTTCGTTAGCAAAGAAAAAGGTTTTCGAAGAATTTTGCCACAATGTATCGATCATTTTTAAAGGTATTTGGAGACTTTTATCTCTATATAAACATATTGCGATTACAAAGACTTGTAAAATTCTAAAATAAAAGGCTTAAATATAAAAATCACAAAAAAGACATAGAAAGTATAAAAATTGGAAAAAAATCTCATGCAAGACATAAAATGTCAATCATTTTTAAAGGTATTTGGAGACTTTTATCTCTATATAAACATATTGCGATTACAAAGACTTGTAAATTTCTAAAATAAAAGGCTTAAATATAAAAATCACAAAAGATCTGAAATAAAAAAGACCTAAAAAGTATAAAAATTGGAAAAACATCTCATGCATGACATAAAATTTCGATCATTTTTAAAGGTATTTGGAGACTTAATCCTTGGTATTTCTAAAATAAATGGCTTAAATATAAAAAAGACCTAAAAAGTATAAAAATTGGAAAAAAATCTCATGCAAGACTTGGAAATAAAAGTCGTTAAAAGTATATTAAATGACACGAAAGTTTCATAAAAACAAAATTAAAATATACATTTCCAAAAACAAAAATAAATGTATTTGGAGAGTAAAAGTCTCCAACGATTTATGTATAAGGGTATTGAAAAAAATTGAAAATAAGTCACGAAATGACTAACAAATTTTAAACAGAACAGAACAAAAGAAAAAGTCTCCAAACTCAAAATAAACTTCTTCAAAAACAAAATTAAAGTCAAAAATACAAAATAAAAATCTTCAAAAGCAAAAATCAAATTCTCCAAGGCAAAAATAAGTCTAAAGGTTTTTAAATTTTACTAAAAAAATAAAAGTAAATCAATAGAAATGAACCCAAAGATATCAAAATAAAAGTATAGAGACAAAAAAAAAAAAAAATGTCTCCAAAGCCCTCAAATTCAATCGATTTACTAAAAATTAAGTCGCTGGAGGACTATTTTCAAATAAAATGTCTGAAGTGCTTTTATAAGTTCACTGGTTTAAACAAAAAACTTCTTCAAAGATAAAGTAAAAACACACAGGCTTGAAAATCAATTTCTCCAAAGTATTTAAAATCAATTCCTGTAAAAATAAAGGTCTCCAAAGATTTTAAAACCGAAAATAAATTTTCCCAAAGCCCGTAAAAAGTATCCAAGTGACTAAAATAAAAGTCTCCGCAGATGTCAAAATACAAATTGAAAAAGTCTTGTTAAAAAAGTATGCAATTATTAAAAAAATAAGTTGCCGACGACTATTTTTGTATAAAATAGCTCAAATAATTCTTAAATAGGCATCCATTGGTTAAAAAATCCAATTCAATTACTAAACATATGATGTCGAAAACTATTTTCAAATAAACCTTTTGAAACACTTTAATGAGCTTGGTATTTTAATTTGAAAGTCTCCAAAGATGACATTTCTCCAAAAACCTTAAATCCAATTACTAAAAATATGTTGAATTGTAAAAATAAAAGTCTCCAAAGATGAAGTAAACGCTCAACTTGAAAAAAAATTTCGCCAAAGTCCTTAAAATTACTCAAATTAGTCTCCGAATGCTTTTCATATGAACTATTTTCTTTTATAAGCTCATTCTGTTAAAAATAAAAGTCTCCAAAGATTTTAAAATCACTATCTAAATATTTTTCAAATCCAAATTTCTCCAGACATGAAAAAAAAAAACAAATTCGGAAGGCGTTGAAGATTTTTCCAATAAAATGTTTAAAGTTCATAAGCTCGATTTCATGCTCATGCAAATTGTGGTTGACGCGTATAAATTTGACATACACACACACACATGAAACTACTAATGTCTAATATTATTGAAAGGATAAAGCAAAATAAATATCACAAAAAGAATCAAAACAGTGCAATAGAATGAGTTTTTCTATATTTTTTTTTTTTTTAATCTTATTTTGTTTCGTCGAATTTATTAATTTACCATATAAATATAGGTTGTGATGATCGAGATAACAGTTGGAGGAGGAGGAGAAGATGAAGAAGACGATGATGATGATGATGATATTGAAAATGGCGCTGAACGACGCCATATTAAAAATGTTCTCTTTTAAATTGTACTTTTTTGTTATTGGTGTGAATGCTGCGGCTGTAGCTGCTGCTGCTACGTCTTACGGTGCATTTCTTAACGGTGCATTATTAACGTATCCTTGTTTTCTATTTCATTCTTCTACCATAGGTATATTGAAATATTTCGCAGTTCATTGGCTGAATTGAAACGTGCTTCAAGTGGTTATGGACGACCAGTTCCATATGATATAAAAGATCGCGGTGGAAATCGTGGCAACAATGATTTTATGGGCGGCGGTGGAGGTGGTGGTGGTGGTCTTGGTGGACGTGGCAACAATATGCGAGGCGGTAATAATACATCTATTCGATTTGAGTTGTTGTGTATTGAATGAAATACTTAAATTTTCATTTACAGATTGGAATAATGGAGGTGGCAATTTTGGTGGTGGTGGCGGCGGCGGCGGCCCAAATGGTGGCTTTGGTGTTGGTGCCAATAATACGCTTGGCTTTAGTAATTTGCCAAGTTTTACCAATTCGGGTAATTTTGGTAATGGTTTTGGTGGCAACAACAACAACAGCGGTGGTGGATTTGGTGGTAACAACGGTGGCAACTTTGGTAATTTTGGCAATTTTGGTAATGGTGGTGGCAACAATGGCGGCGGTGGTGGCAACTTTGGCAATGATTTTGGCGATTTTGGCAATTTTGGCAATAATCGCAACTTTAATAATGGCCCCAATGATTTTGGTGGTGGTGGTGGTGGCGGCGGAGGTCTTGGAAATGGATCGAATAATCGTGGTGGCAATTTTGGTAATTTTGGCAACTTTGGCAACTTTGGTAACGGTAATGGCGGGGGCGGTGGCGGTGGCGGCAATAACTTTAATAACAACAATGGCGGTGGCGGCGGTGGTAATTTTGGACCAATTGGCGGTGGCCGCGGTGATGAATATTTCACCATACATATGCGTGGTCTGCCCTATTCTTCATTCGAAAATGATGTATTTAAGGTAAGAGATGGCAAAGTTGGATTTTAGTGTTTTTTTTTTTAATTCTCTGATTCTCTCTTTCTTCTCGAAACAGTTCTTTGAACCACTCCGGCCAGTAAATGTACGCATCAATTTTAATAAGAAAGGTTTACACGGCGGCACCGCTGATGTCTTCTTTGATACGTATGAGGATACACAATTGGCGATGAAAAAACATCGTGAACAAATGGGCTCACGTTATATTGAGCTCTTTTTTGATGGCAAAACTAAGCCGGGTAGTGGTGGTGGTGGTGGTGGTGGTGGTGGTGGCGGCGGCGGCGGTGGTATGGGAGGTGGTATTGGTGTTGGTGGCGGCGGAAACAACTTTCAGCGACGCATTTAAAGACCCCACGGAGACATAACTTTCAACTAGCACTCCCTACAATAATTACAATCGAATCGAGATGATTTTCATCGTGGGCATTAGCTTATGATGATGATGATGAGCAGGGCGTAAGCAGAACTTAATTAAATTTTAAAGGAGAACATATTTTTAAAGTGCGTTATAATTTTTCATTTTTCAAATCAATTTTTGTTTGCTTTTTTTTTTATAATTGTAAAATTTAAGCGAATGTCTAAAATACATACACGTCATCATGGAATAAACAAAAATGTAATTTAAGTATAATTTAATTTAATTTAACATTTTGTAATTCCATCCAATACGCAAATTAATATTCTTCCTGTGTTGTAATATTGTTATATTGAATTCATACGTATAATAATAATCATAATATGAGATTAGAAATTTCTTATAATTTACTTTGTAGTATTATTAATGTTGATAAGGAACACACACACACACACACAATACGAGAATTGTCTAAAATTGTGTAGAAGTTGAAAAGGCAATATAATTGAGTTAGCAACATGTTTCTTTTCAATAAACGTATGACTAATAAAAAATGGAAATGGAAATAACAAATATGACGAGGGGTTTTTCTTTCCAAGCATATTTAAGAAATATAGATGTATTCGAAATTTTATTTTCAGCGTTAAAGTTGGGGAAAACTACATAGATATATGTTACTCATACCACATGGGGATTTTTGTATTTGTAAATTTGTTATATACTTTTAGGCTGACGCATTATTCCATTATTGTACTACGCTCTGTAATTCATATTTACAGTGTTCATGTTTTTAGGCAGTACCCAAATTGTAAATCACGATTGTCGCCAATTAAAACGAATGAGAAGAAGAAGAAGAACTGCTATGCTACATTAAAGTGGCCGTTATTTAAACAATTCTTTTTTTTTGCTAGTTCTCATAGGCTAAAAATATTTGATTTGATAAAAAACTACAATAGAAAGTGGAAGAAAGTGGTTTTTCATCAGTTTTTTTAATGTTTAACCTTAAAATCTGGCCTCTAGTCAAATGTATGACCGACTTTTATTAATATTTTTAGCCAATAATCTGAGGGATCTGAAGCTGAGTTTTATGAACCGGAATTAGTTGTTGTTCTTAGCAATGGGACGATGAAGGCAAAGGTCGAAGAGTGGACAAAGAAACTCCATCTCATGAGATGGGAGAAGTTATCCACTTGTAGACAGGCAAAGGCTTCGTTGCGGATATCAAAGGGCAGTGAATTCGGAAGGGCTCTCAGTCTATGAAGGTTAACACTAAGCTGGTTGACTGCATTAATAAGTGGGCATGCCAATTGGGTCTTGTTCAAGGGGAGGATGCTGACATTTGGAGATTATACATAGAAGAGCCAGAGACACATAGTGCGCCAGTGTCCTGCATTGGCAAGCAGCAAGATATCCACACGGGGTCGCCAATTTATTGATAAACTCGAAATGTGGAATATACCACACAAAGATATGCTTGAAATAACGCGTGATGTTATTATGAGGAAGGAAGTAGAAGAATTCTGCAACCAAACAAATAATTAACATACGATTTGAGGAACGAAAAGGGACCCAGATAAGTGGTCTGATTTGGATAAACCTTAAAATATACATATTTATTAGCCAATAATTTTCGGGAACCTATATACTCCTTATCTCCACCCAATTTGAAGATGCCCTACAAAATTGATGTTTTTAAAAAATTCACTACCTCCGTTCCCTGGACTCACTTTTAGGGGGGTCAAACATATGAGCGACCTATATTGAATTTTCTTATTTCCACCCCTTATGGAGGCTCTCCCACACATAATTGAGTTGTTTATAAAGTACGTAACTCCTACGTCCATTAGTTTTATCTCCACCATATTTTACCCAGACATACTTTGTATCTCCACCTCTTAAGCGGGCTGTCATATGAAAGGAATGGAAAAATAGCTGAAAACCGACAAATATCACAAATATTTCCAGGTGTCGCTTTTTGCTGAGTGAAATGTAAGGCAAACTCTCAATAATTTTTAACGCCAATATTTTTCCCCCTAGGAGGGCTCCCCTACAAAACTGATAATTTTTAGGAAATTGGCTTCCACTACTCAGCGTGTTCCTTAAAAAAAAAAAAAAAATAAATATGTGGCACTTAAAGCCCCAAAGGGCTCATTGGCCGAGCTTCTCTTCCATTACTGTTGTGCGTCTTAAATTTTGGACAATATTAGAATGGACCTACTTATTTTAGCCGGTTCCGAACGGCAGAACACTTGTGACATCACTTTTTTCTGAGCTTTGTCACAGAGTTCTTTTTAGAAGCTTTTTCATGGCAAGTTGTTACTGTCGGAAGAATTGCCAATTGTTTGCCGACAGGTGGATACCGTTCGAAAGAAAAATCTTTTCGATATTAAATTTGTTATGCATCAGCCGGGTATTGAACCACGACCTACAGATCAGAAGGCGAACACACTAACCACTGAGCTACGGCACCCACATGTGTTCCTTAGTGCATACAATTGATAACCGACTTGCACTATTTTTTAACCCCAACATTACTCCCTAACATACCTCCCCCCAACACCACCCTTTAAGGGGGCGCCAATACAAAATTAATGAAAAAGAGGACATATTAAAAAAACAAACTCAGTCATATAATTGTGCATAAATAATTAAAAATTTATTATAATTTGAAAATATGAATCAACAATTTATTTTCTTTCGTGTAATGGATACTCATTGTAATAGCTGATGACCGACTCGATCAAATCGTCAGCGCCTATGGCTGACGAGAAATGTATGACTGACCCTATTAATTTTTCCTTCTCAACATTTCCTGCAAACATATTTATCCCCTATTTCCATCGCTTAAGGGGACTTCCACACAAAATGACAGAAATATCATATGAAAATCGACAATAGATGTCCAGTAATCGCCATTAGAGTGGTGAAACGTATGACTGACCCCATTAATTTTTCTTTCTCAACATTGGGGGACTCCCTTATCATAAAATACATGCTTTTTTAATAGTTGTTAAAAACAAAAAGTTGACAGGTCTAAATCAGGAATTTCCCTATGCCTCCTTGGGAAGAGATCTTCTTCTTCTTCTTCCTATGTGGCCATAACAACCGAATATCGATTTAGGCCGAATATAACATGCTTCGTCAGCCATCTCTGTTCTTCACTAGTTGGCGCCAGTTAGAAATTCCAAGCGCTGTCAGGTTCTCCAGGTCTTTCCACCGGAGGTTAGGTCTTCCTCTTCTGCGTCGTCCTCCAGCAGGTTCCGAATATAACACCTTCTTAGCTGGAGCGTGTTCTTCCATTCGCTCGACATGACCTAGCCAGCGCAGCCGCTGGAGTTTGATGCGCTTTACTATGTCAATATCGGCATACAGCTCGTACAGCTCATGGTTGTACCTTATTCGGTACTCGCCACCAATGCAAATAGGTCCAAAGATTTTGGGTAGGACTTTTCTCTCGAAAACTCTAAGCATTCGCTCATCCGATGTGGAAATTGTCCAGGCTTCAGCGCTATATGTAGTTTTCGTTCTTAGAGAGAGGGCTCGACTTCTCAATTGCATACTTAGCCCAGAGTTGCACCTGTTTGCAAGAGTGATCCTTCGCAATATCTCCAGGTTGACTACTGCTGTTAATGCTGGTTCCAAGATAGACAAAGAGATCAAGATCCAAATTTGATGTTTTTTGCTGTTTAAAAAGTTAATACGTCTTATCGTATATTCCAGGGTGGTCTGCCAAAATTTCCAACCTGCTTTCTTCAGATATATTTATAATTTCCAATAGAGTCTCGTATTAAGCCTATACACATCCCTCAGCGAGGCTTCAATATCTTTAACTCCACCAAATAGTATTCGGCGTATTCTTCTGTAAAGTAATTGTGAGATGATGGCCTTCTCATCTCACTGGTGCTGGTGGCTGCATCTGAGGTGTACGAAACGTGGTCAAGCAGTTATACCCATAATTCATGAATTTTTGTTATGAAAACTATTGAGGCGTGAGACGGCACATTTTGGTAGTGGAACAAAACGTCTTTTTCTTCAAATGTTGACATTTTTCAGCAATTTCTACTCTAACACGCTAATTCGACAAAAATCTTCCAACATTTCGTGAAGTTGAGGAATGCATTCGCCAAAGGTTGCACTTTTTTGGACATTACAAGCTTTTATCCCCAACTCAAGTTGGCGCGGCGACATTTAAATTTAGCTGGCCAAAAATTTTACGGTAGTAAATGATAGTGCTGGGTCTCCGTACACAGCGTATATATTAAGTACTATGGATTTTGGAAGGAGAGAGGTAAAAACTGATGTGAAGAAATTTAGTATTTAAATAAATATTTGACTTTTAAACAATTTCAATTGCAAAATAGATAAACAACTTACAGACTAAGAGAACACAAAAATAGAGTAAACAGACTAAGCGTTCCGAAAAAATAATGATAACGTCATCTGAATCATCCATCCATCAACTTTTATTAACTGATATTAACACATATTGTTAAAAATAATAAATTATATTGGCAGTGCTATGAGAGTAATTAAAAAAATGCAAATTAAACGAAGGATTAGTAAGAATTGACGCAGATAATTTTTAGCGAAATGTTTTTTTTTTGAAATTTTCAGTTACAATTATTTTCTCATCTGTAGGTCGTGATTCAATCCCCGGCTGATGCATAACAAATTTAATACCGAAAAGTTTTTTCTTTTGAACGGCGCCCACCTGTCGGCAAACAATAAACAATTCCTGCGGCCATAACAATTTGCCATGAAAAAGCTTCTAAAAAAGAACTCTGTGACAAAGGCCAGAAAAAGTGATGACACAAGGGTTCTGCCGTTCGGAACCGGCTAAAATAGGCAGGTCCCTTCTAATACTGTCCAAAATATAACATGCACAGCAGTAATGGAAGAGAAGCTCGGTCCTTCGGGGTTTTAAGTGCGACATATTTATTTTTTTTTATATTCGGCCAAGAAAATATTTTGTCTTTTGACATTAGTCTCGTTTTAGCTCGATTTGTTCAAATTTCTTCAATTTCTTTATTCCCTCCAAATACTATCATTTCTCGAGACCATCAAAATAGGTGTTTGTTTCATCGATGATCTCTTCATTTGACCCAAACCTCTTACCGCCGAGCTGATTCCTTATGTTTGGAAACACGAAATAGGTACAGGGGCCTAAATCTGGAGAATATACTGGTGTCACTGTTTTCTTGTGGGCCAGTACATTATTCTGGTGTAAGATAACTTTTTTCCAAAAACCTGTCGCTATAATCTTGTTGAATCAAAGTAAAACAAGACTAAGGACTGCGAAAATGGCTCGATGACTATTTTGCCTCAAAACCACCTAGTTTCTATCGCGAGGGGATCCATCATCTAACCGATAAGTGGCAAAAGACTATAGATAGTAATGCGCCATTATATTTAAATTATTAAGTTTATTATTATTATTAATTAAGGCCATGAAGCACCGCGACCTGAAGATCTTTTGTGCAGCCTTATTCCCTAGCTAGCAGATCTCAAGACTATTTATAATTCGTGTTACTGCTGTGGGATTTATTTTAACTAGATCCCTGGGAACACTGAAGCCACTGCCTAGGTAGTTTAGTCTGTGTCTAGCCACAGCTGGGCAATTGCAAAGTACGTGTTCTGATGTTTCCTGCTCTTCAAGACAAAGTCGACAGAGATCATTGTTAACCACATCCATTTTCATCATGTGATAATTAAGTTTACAATGGCCTGTTAATAGTTCAGTGTAGAGTTTGATGTCTTTTTCTGCTGAGGCTCAAGATAGCATCTACCTTAATGTGTTCAAGGTCAATGAATCTTTTCGACTGCCGTATGCCTGTTTGGGCTCTCCAGTAATCAGTTAGACTACATTTTTTCCTCTTCACATATTTAGTTATTCATGAAGCTACTGTTTACCCCACAGAAGGGTTCTGGGCCTACGAAAGGAGTGTCTGCGCCCTTTTTGGCTAGTGAATCTGCCATTTCGTTGCCTGAATGCACCTCGGGTCCCGGTACCTAAATTACAGTCACATAGTTCCTCTTTGCTAAGGTATTAGTTCGAAGCATTCCCAGACCAACTTAGATTGGAACGAGAAGTTCATTAGTGATTTCAGAGATGCCTGACTGTCTGAAAGAATGCATATGTTGGTTTCTCGAGTGCTCCTACGTAGACATTCTCTGACAGATAGCTCTAAGGCGTAGATCTTCGCCTGAAAAATGGAAGCTATTTTTCGTATTGCAATTGCCTTGCGGAAATTTGGTCCTACAATTCCCGCTCTAGCACTACCATCTTCCATTTTGAACCCATCAGTGTACCATAGCTGTCAGCCCTGTTTTAGAAATATTTCGTTGTTTCTCCACGCTGAGCGATCGTGAATTATCACTTCAAAGAGTTTGGAGAATATAAGTTTTTTATCCATCCTGTCAAAGACCGTGAGGCCCGGTGAATTCCAGACTACGTCTAGAATCTTAATGTGCCCTTTTAGGTTGCCTTCTTTCAGGTGATTAGAGTTCGGAAGCCTTATGGCTGCACTGACTGCTGTCCTTATTAAGCTTTGTAACAAGCATGTTTTTAAAAAAGATCAAATTCATGAAAAACATGACAGATTTTATTTGTACACCTATTATTTGAGAGATCTATCTGAAAATTTGGGTGCGTTCTTTTGAAAGATGTTTCTTGATAAGTAAAATGTTTTATTAAAAATTGTTTAACCCGAATAGTGTGTTCCGTATTTCAATTTTCAGAGACTTATTGATCCACTCTCGTAGTTCAAATGAGGAAACTATGAAAAATTAGCTTTTCTGAAAATTCTTGTTCACAAAATCATCCACTTCAGTCGTACTAATTTACAATTTCTACAATTTCCGAATAAACATAGACATTTGCTGGCATCAAAAGTGCTACTTTCTTTCTTTCTACTCAGAATAAAAGTTCTCTCTCTCTCTCTCTCTCTCTCTCTGTTTTCTTTTTGCACAAATGTACATGTTCGTACACATGTTGAAAGACAATGACTACAGAAAAGAGATGTTGCGAGAGAAGAAAGTGAAACATGTTGATAATGCAATAGCTACATGTGTACGTACATGTCATACAGAGAAATGCAATATAGGTAAATTATTCATACACTCATACGTACAGTATTGTGCAAAAGATATGCAACTGGAATCAAATGTATGATTTCTTTGAATTTCTTACATGAAAAACATCTTTCAACCACGATTTATTAAATTCATTTTATACATATAGTGTTTCTTAAGATAAAAACCAAAACAAAATTAAAGTTTGAAAGATATTTTAATCAATGTTGCTTTGAAAGCCCATATACTCATATATTATATTGTGCAAAACATATGCAACTGTTATACCCCATAGGTTTTCTATGGGGTTTAAGTCTGGTGACTGTGCGGGTCAATCAAGAACAGCAATTTTTTGGTCATTTAACCACTTTTTAATGACCTTAGAAGTGTGTTTGGGGTCGTTATCGTGTTGAAAGATCCATGAAAGTGGCATTTCCTCTTCGGCATATGGTAACATTATGTCCTGTAAAATCTCCTTGTATACAAAACGGTCAACGATGCCTTTTATTTGGTGTAGAGGACCTCAGCCTTGTGCTGAAAAACAGCCCCAAAGCATGATGGATCTCCCACCCATGCTTTAAAGTAGTGACGAAGTTTCGTTTATGCAATCCGTCTGATCCCGTTTGATCCCAAGATATTAAACTTATTTTCGTCGCTAAACAAGACAGTTTTCCATTTAGCCACGGACCAGATATCATATTTACGGGCAAAATCCAACCTAAATTTTCAATTTTTTTTTGAAAAATTTCGAAATAATAAATTTCATGATAGTTTGCATGATAGTAATGGATTTTTTGATGCCCTGTAAGCTCTCAAATTTGCCTCTTTGGCTCTTCGCCGAACAGTACTCGAACTAATTGGTAAATTAGGTTCATTTCACGATATTTGTTGAAGAAGCGAACGGATTTCTAGAAATTAAATTAATAATTTTCTTGTCAGTCTTTACGCTTGTTTCACGAGGACGACCACCAGAATGGATATTTTCCAGAGGTAACTTTTTTCGATCTCTGGAGATAACTCTGGAGATCGTAGATTTATGCATTTTTAGCCTCTCAAAAATCTCTTTTTGCGTCATTCCTTCTCGAAATAATTGAATAATCGTCGTTTTGGTATGAACGTTATATTTATTCTTTGCCATATCAAGCAGAAGTTTTTTAATAAGAAATGCACTTAACAAACACAAAATTTGTTAGCAAAAAGTATAAAAATCAAATTGGAGATGACGCGAATATGTGGCGATTAAACAAAAATACGACTTTGATCAGTTGCATATGTTTTGCACAGCCATATTGCTACTAGTTTTTCTTTGTTATTGTTATAACGGTATAAACAGACTGTGAGTTCAAATAAGTAATTACTAGGAGTACAAAAAAATATTTGTATTGGGCGAACGCCTTGGTTGCATATGTTTTGCACAATACTGTATATATATATATGTATGTATATGTATGTAAATATGTAGCTAGGCATGACAAATGTACATCTCTACAGACATATATTTGCATACGATGGCAACGATTACTGCAATGCAAATGCAATCATTCAATGTACGAGTACGCACACACATGCACACACATTTATGTAAATGTGAAAGCAATTATTTGTCTGCATTATTGTTGTTGTTGATTTTGATTGCTCTTTTTTTGGGGGGTTTATTAAAAAAATAAACCTGAAATGAATTAAGAAAAAAATCTTTGATAAATGTTAACAATCACAACAACCACAAAATCGATCAAAACAACAACAACAACAACTACAACAAATGCTATAATAAGAAAGTCATAAATGTTCATAATTGAGTAAATCCCCTTTCGTTGGTCACAAGTAAAATAAAAACAGACAAAAAAAGTGCTATAAGCCAACAAAACGACGACGCCAAACAAACAAAAATGCATCGATAAATGTAATAAAAAATTTATAAAATCTTTTTATTAACAATTTATTATTATGCACAATACAACACACACCCATCTTATTTGGTAGTTACGAATTTAGTACCCAATCAATTATACAGCTCTACAATAAAAAAAAGGGTGATGTCCGAAGGACCAGAGCTGTCACATTGTATGCAATTTGGGTTGCTGCATTTGAATCCGTGATGGAATTTCCGGCATCATCGTTTTAGGTTAGGATGAAATCTGTGGGTGTGAGGTGTGACTTGACCCTTGGTCTGTCAGAGGGGTCATACGTTTTTTTTTTGTGGGGACATTCACAACAGTTTCTAAGTTTATATGAAAATATTTCTATGGCACATTAAGTCGCAATTGGATTGGTTGCATTATGAGGATAAGAACTCCAACTGCAGCAGCCATCTTTGAAAATCTTGGCGAGACAGATTTCTATCTTACGCAGATACTCAGCGGTCACGGATGTTTCTTGGAATATCTTCACCGTTTTCAGCTAGCAGACAGCCCTTACTGTCCGAACTGCCCCAATGTGATCACTTTAGCGAAGAAAGAAAAGCACTCCAGCAGGGCCCCGCTATCCCCTACCAACATGGTACAGTAAATGTGCTCATTAGAAGTGAAATGGGAAGCTTTGAGAATGTTTGCAGCTCAAATAATACTGCGCCTCCGATATATTGAATGTTAGCGAACTAAAATAGCAGCGACAGCAATAACATCAGTGCCATGAATAGCAAGTATACCAGCAACAGCTTTGGATGACGATACGCGCATTGGCGTTAGCACCGATGGCAGCGACGACGTAACCGCAGCGCAAACGATGCAAACGATGCAAACGATAACGCCTTCCAAGGCGCTTCCACTACAGCGCTACTAATAAACGGAACGAACAACGAAGTAATGGCAAAGTAGAAAATTTTAATAAGTTCAAAAGCGGAGCCTAGATACGGGTAATATGTCGATCTAAGCGACATAAACGTGGCTCCACTCTGATGAAATGCGAAAGCGCTGTTCCCAGAATGGGTGAAAGCCAGTCAGGGGGGAAGTTTTAAGTGTTTGCGAGCTCCCACATACCACTGTTGTGACGACACTTTTGACGATCCGTTAGGCATTTGTTACCTTCTTACCCGCAAAAAAAAAAAAGAACACCACAAAGCCCGATGCCAGTTTAATGGAAAATGTGCTTGGCACTTGTGGGTGCCGTATCTCCGTGGTTAGTGTGTTCGGCTTCTGATCTGTATGTCGTGGTTCAATCCCCGGCTGATGCATAACAAATTTAATATCGATAAGATTTTTCTTTCGAACGGTACCCATCTGTTGGCAAACAATTGGTAATTCTTCCGACAGTAACAACTTGCCATGAAAAAGCTTCTAAAAGAACTCTGTGACAAAGCTCAGAAAAAGTAATGTCACAAGTGTTCTGCCATTCGGAACCGGCTAAAATAAGTAAGTCCCTTCTAATATTGTCCAAAATTTAACACGCACAACAGTAATGGAAGAGAAGCTCGGCCAATGAGCCCTTATAATGAGCCTTCATTATTTATTAGATTTATTTAAAACTGGTTCGGATTGTCCGATTTGCCTTAAATTGGGATTTATTTTTCGACGTACATACAATCCTTTTACGTCAATACAGTGAGTCCAATGATTTTCTAACTCTTTTATCCTGTCCAAAAAGTAGTCCTTTAAAAACCACTCCAAAATAGGCCTCAGTTTCAGTTAGGAGTTCTTTATTTGAATAATATCGCTTACCGGTGAGCCATCATTTCAGATTTAGAAGAAGGTATAAGTCGCTGGGGGTCAAACCCTATTTCGTCCAATTTTACTTCTGGTACAGAGTCCGAATAATACTTATCTAGCTTATCTAGCTTATCTGCCATTTTAAAGGGTAATTGATAATGCTTCTCTCGTAGGAGTCCTAGTTCTTTTTTGCGAAAAACCAAGCTAGATAAGCCATTTTCACAATCTTCTCTAGTGCCAATTTCTTATCCCCGCCGTCAATAGCTAACTTCAAACGACTGAGCCAGTCGTTGATAGAAGAGTTTCGAATTTAGTGTTTGGCTATATGGCAACAGCTCGTAGAAGATGATTTCTTTGCAAGTTTCACCAAATGCACAGCAAAACCTTCCTGGCCGTTAGTCCAGACGATGGACCGAACCCAACTCTATTATTATTAGTCCAGGATTGGCTACCGTTTGAACCCTTTTCGCTCAATACATTCGGATGTCACTTATTTCTTATTCCCAGTGACCATCCGTTTATGAAATGGGTCGATTTCGTTCCGTTGGGCCAAGGTTTCGTAGTGGATATTCGATTTATTACATTTATTTGCTTCAATTCTTTGCGGCATCCAATCATCGAGCTTCTTTTCGAATTAATATGGTTTTCAAATAGTTCAAAAATATTTTCTGATAGATTTATGGCTTCTGGGCGATGCACGACTGCTAAAATCACGATCTATTTCGATAATTTCTACGATTTTATCGACATTTTCGATGATGGGCCCATCTTTGCGAGGTTCATTTTTAACATAAAAGCAGCTGCAGCGGAATCGATGGAACTAAAATTGCGTGCAATTGGTTGCGACCGTATTGGGTTCGCAAACATAATTTAGAATTTCAGTGGACCGATTTGCATTTTCGATTGATCAAAGCAATACCGAAATACCGAATTTTTTCGTTATTAACTTTCATCTTTTACACCCTGCTACTCACAGTCGAATCGATCAATCAAAATTCAGTCAACAAATTTTTTAGTACAAAATATCACTTTACGATATATTCTATATGGTATAATTATGACTACAAATTGTTACTATGCAAATGTACTATAGCATGTCAGTACATTGAAATGTCTTAAATCATTTCTATATTATGCCATCACTTTAATAAATGTCAATAGCCAATGTAATTTGCATAAATTGTGAAATGAGAATTGTCGTGTATGTAACTTATTAATTATCTGCTACAAAAATACACGTACATAAATAGGCACAAAAAACCAAAAATTAAATAAATAAAATAATAAATGGGCACAGACGTAAAAAAAACTAATGTTTATTTAATAAGAAAATAATAACAATGAACATGCGAATTTATAAAAATAAGATTCATTTATTGTTACTAATCCATAATCACGAACGATCAAGATCCTAATAATGATCATTGATTGTTTAGACGGTAATCGAATTATTTATTACCCAGAAGGAAATTGGATGTTGCTGAAAAATCTCGACCTAGTTTGAGTAATGTTTTGAAATATTAGGTTAGGTTAGGTTATGCGGCCAAAGGGAGGCGCATTGAGGCCAAAATTGGCCCATTGTGTTACCATTGTGTCAATCTATCCTAATCCCTCTGTTAAACGGAACCATTGGCATTTCCTAGAGAGAATAGAGCAATGCCCCTGACATCCATGGGAGCTAGCTCAGTAGTATCTGTAAAAAAAGACAGTCTCTAATAGGGTATACCTTCTGCGTACCAAGGCTGGGCATCTAAAGAGGAAGTAGTAAGCAGTTTTCTCCTCTTCCTCGTCCTGCCAGCTACGACAAAAATAGGTGGCCGGTAAACCAAGCCTGGTACCATGCCCACTCACAAGCCAGTGGCCCGTGAGTACAGCAACTACGTTACTGATAGTTTTTCTACTCATTGACAACCGTGAACGAGTTCTTCTATTGTCAAGTGTTGCTCAGATTTCTCTAGTTTTAACACAAGAGCTGCCATCCCGCCATCTTCTATTGGTCATGGTGAGGAAATGTTGTGTGACAATAAGCCTGCATGTTGCAACCGGAATTCCTGCTTGATGAGATGGATAGATTTCTGGCAACCTAGTGCACTATTTCCCCAATGAATCTGCCTCACAGTTTCCTGAAATAATCCTTTGCCCTGGTTCGAGTTCTTCCATTGTCAAGTGTTGGTCAGATTTTCTTAGTGGTAGCACAAGAGTTCTCATCCCGCCATCTTCTGTTGGCTATAGTGAGGAAATGTTGTGTGACAAGAAGCCTGCATATTGCAAGTGGAATTCCTGCTTCCTTCCTCTGGCAATCTAGTGCCCGATTTTGTCAATTAATCTGCATCACAGTTCCCTGGAATAATCCTTTGCTCCGGTACCCATACAATGTTTACATTGTAGTGCTCCGCTGGATCGTTAAGAACTGAGCGGTATGCCGAATTGGCGAACATTCCTGCGAGAAATTTAATGGCGGCTAGACTGTCGGTGTAGATATAAATATATTTAATAGATACTGTATTATAGCAAAGCCACATTGTCGCCTTCTTTATAGCGACTTGAAAAACGCTACAAAAGGCGGCAAATCGAAACTTAAGCTAAACGCGTAAGAAATCAGATAAGACGCGACGTCCTACCCTTCCCTCTAATTTGGAGCTGTCTGTGTACAATTGTACCAAGTGAACTCCAATTTCATTGACAATACCCCTATACCATTCTTCCCTTGTGGGAATATGGTTTGAGAATCTATTGTCAAAGCATGGCATGGGAATAGTATAGTCGATGGCATCCGGAATTGTAGTGCACACCCCCAGGATCTTTGAATGCCCGTATCCTAGTTGAGCCCAGTGTGAAGCTATGTTTAGCCTAATTGCTGATATAAGCGCCCACTGCTTGCTAAATAGATCCACAGGGAGTCGAGGCAATAGCGAATAGAGTGCTTTTGACGGGGTGGTTCTTAGAGCGCCTGTTGTTAACACTGCAGACATCCTTTGAACCTTCTCCATTAGCCGTCTGTGTACCTTCTTATTTAAGGATTCCTATCAGACTATCACTCCATAAAAAAGAATTGGTCGAGCAGTATAGTCATGATACGATTGTAGGACTCATTCTCCATCTTTTACCTATGGCTTTCTTACAGGAATAGTCTGCTGATGCTGCTTTACGCACTTTTTCCTCCGTGATTGGTTTGAAATATTAATAGTTATTGGATTTCCAAAAGCTCTTTCTGAATTTTGACGACTTTGATCGGAATACGCTGGACATCGCAAATATTGCCGTTGATGCTGAAAGCGTGCATGAGAACCAAGAGCCATTCTATTGTTTATCATTCACAATAAATTGTCCCTTTGTGTCCCTTGTGTACTTATGTGGCCATAACAACCGAATATCGATTTAGGCCGAAAATAACATGCTTCGCCAGCCATTTCTGTTCTTCGCTACCTGGCGCCAGTTAGAAATTCCAAGCGCCGTCAGGTTCTCCAGTACTTGGTCTTTCCACCGAAGGTTAGGTCTTCCTCTTCTGCGTCGTCCTCCAGCGGGTTCCGAATATAACACCTTCTAAGCTCGAGCGTGTTCTTCCATTCGCTCGACATGACCTATCCAGCGCAGCCGCTGGATTTTGATGCGATTTACTATGCCAATATCAGCATCAAGCTCATGGTTGTACCTTATTCGGTACTCGCCACCAACGCAAATAGGTCCAAAGATATTGCGTAAGACTTTTCTCTCGAAAACTCCAAGCATTCGCTCATCCGAGGTGGAAATTGTACAGGCTTCAGCGCCATATGTAAGGACAGGCATGATGAGAGACTTGTAAAGTGTAGTTTTCCCTCTTCGAGAGAGGGCTTGACTTCTCAATTGCGTACTTAGCCCAAACCTTCATCCCAAGACCACAAAATCGTCATACCTTAGCTAATTTTGCGCCGAGGCAAAATTAACTTGTTTGGAGTAAAAGCAATCCACAGGAGTGCCAAGAGTTTCCATTGGAACTACAGAGGAACTCATGGATTGGTGTGAATTGTTCTCGACAACGCAATTGCGTCATAGGTTCCTCAAAGTGAGAATGCCTAGACGATGATTGTCAACGGCGAACGGCAACGGCATAGAGTGTTATAACTGTCAAAAAGCCGATATTAAATTTAAGACGACCTTAATAAGATTGATCTTCGACTCTACGTAACTACAGGGCACTAAGTCTAAGATGTTTTAAGTTAAAAATTTATTGATTAAATTTAGAAAGTTGTTTTGTGGTATTGGATAAGATCGAAAATATTATATTTACGTTATATTTTTTTTCTAAATATCAGTTTTGTCGAACAGTGTTGTTATGATTATAAAAAACCTATTATTTATTTACGTTTCACTTGGATTAATTTTGTTGTTGTTCAATTATTATATGTAATAGTTAAATATGGAATCAATTGCATATGCAAAAACTATCTAATTATAAACTTAATTTGTTTAGTCGCGGAAATTACACCTTTTGTGGATTAATTCAAAAAATTATATAAATATCATACAATAAGTAATGAGCATAGTAAATGAACTTGAACTTGATTTATGCCTATTTTTCTGCTTCCACTTTGATACTCATATCTATGCAAATAAAATTCATTATGAATAATCGATGATTACGTTAATTAAGCCCACGGTACTACATATACAGGTACATATGTACCTTTATATTAAAGCTGACCCACTCTATATGCATGGCTTTAACTGTAGGTGCTAAATCGTGTAATAATAAATTTTGGGTAGATGTAAAAGCCCGTTAATAGACCCATTGTGTTACCACACGCTGTCGATTCCTATTCTTCTTCGTTAAATGGCCTAATCCTGTTCTTCTAGTATGTGTGCCGAGAACACAGTGGCCAGTAAAAACTTCTAACACGTCCCACAACAGACTTCTATCTAGAATGAGCAGGTTTTTTGTTGCGCAGTCTTGCCCATAATAGAGCGTTTTCATCGGTTACTTCTTTTATCTGTCGCTCTTTCTCTTATTACTAACTTATAGGCGTTCAGTGGAGTACACACGCTTGCAAATTCACGAAGGAGTTCTAAGATGGTGGTTAGGACATGTTGAGCGAATGGAAGAATACGCTTCAGCTAAGAGGGTATTACAACATATTCGGAACCCGCTGGTGGACGACGCAGACCTAATCTCCGGTGGAAAGACCAAGTACTGGAGAACTTGACGGCGTTTGGAATTTCTAACTGGCATGCTAAATTCGGCCTAAAGGGAGTTTAGGTTGTATTGGCCACATAAATAAGTAAGTAGTTCTAAAGTGGTGATATATCTCGCTAGATTGTCCGCTCTACAACTGTTTTTAACATCGCTGCAGTCCAGCAACTACATTAGGTGCAGAATATTTCATCAAGAGATCCGTAGCAGGGAATCGTGGTCTTTAATATCTTTAACAACGCTGCAGCCCGGCACCTACATTAGCTACAGATTATCTCATCAAAAGATCCTCAGCAGTGAATCATAGTCTCTGATGTTAGAATGTGTGCTCCTAGTGTTTTTATAACAGCCTAGCAGAAAGGTTCCCTACCATATATCTCTCAGGGAGATTTCTTTTTTCACTAATTCTGAACTTACGTCCGTAGCCTTAATCTCTGCTTGAAAAATGCTGCAGTGCTTAGATAATCTAAAGGAGTGGTTAATCCGTAATGAATCTGAGCAAAATTAAATTTTCATGAGTTGTGATCTAATCGAATGTGAGGATTTATGAAATGTCAAAAAACCTCATTGTTGTTGTTGTTGTAACAGACAGACAACGATTTCTAAATCACGAAAGTTTATGTTGTTAGGCTGTTGTTGTTCACGTCCACCAGTTCCAGGAAGATGGCAGCCTCCAGGGGGAGCGTCCACAGCGCAGAGGGGGTCAAACTGGTGGGCCTTCTGGGGCAGGCGAAAAGATGACGGGTGTCGTGCGCGCTCTGCCGGCACCACGGGCATCTGTCAGGAATTGTATCGGCCAGCCGGTGCATATAGCAGTTGAGATAGACGCTCCACCCAGATCTCAGCTGCGCCAAAGTGGCGCGAGCGGATCTAGGGAGCCGTTGTTCACAGTCTGCTATTGGCGGTGGGCGGCCGCCCAGCAGGTTGCAGTGATTGATCCACAGAACACAGTTCCCTAAAAAATCTCACTATGATTTACAACAGAATATGAGTGCCGCAGCTTAGTGGTTAGTGTATTGGCCTTCTGATCTGTAGGTTGTGGGTTCAATCCATGGCTGAAGCATAACAAATTTTTCTTTCGAACGGTATCCACCTGTCGACAAGCAATTGGCAATTCTTCTGGCAGTAACAATTTGCCATGGAAAAGCTTCTAAAAGAACTCTATGACAAAGTTGAGAAAAACTGATGTCGCAAGAGTTCTGGAGGCAAGGAACCGGCTAAAATAAGTAGGTCCCTTCTAATGCTGTCCAAAATTTAAGACGCACATCACTAATGGAAGAGAATCTCGCCCAAAGAGCTCTTCGGGGCATTAAGTGCCACATATTTATTTTTATAATTTTTTACAACAGAATGCCTAACTATTTCTACCCCGTTAAATGTATACATATAACGTAATAGGTACTTCGGACTAACAGTCGGGGCATGCTTTCAAGAAAAAACTTTCCTAGCCACTAATTTCTTCTAATTGCCAGAGCTCTCACAAAGCAAGTGAGTGAATGTCACCTTTTGGTCCTAGTTCCAACAACTTCCAACAGTGAGAATTAAAAGCAACATACAGCTTTTCTGCATGGTTCCTAACAAGCGGTGACCTGAGAACACCACAATATCGATACGGGCTCTCTTGTTCATATATAGGGTACTAAATACAGGCCAAAGTACACCAAATTAAAAAGTCGAGAACCTGATCGTTGACGTATAAAAAATCACAAATATTTCAATAGCATGGCATTACATGGGTTAAATCAGCACAATGATAACAACAACAATGACAACAATAAAAACACAATTTCATTTTGATTGTATTTCGATTGCAAATCAGCTGTTGGCTTGATCTTGATATAAACAAATGCAAAAAAAAAAGAGAGAATAAAATATAGTTACAGTGAAACTTGGAGAGAGCTGGGTGGTGGGTATGTTTTAATACAAACAAAGTGGTGTGGGGAAGTGTAGTATCGACATATATAACATATTTATATAAGTGCCTACCATGTAGTTAGCAAGCTTGGTGGACTGGTTATGGAAAATGTGAAGTTGCTTCTGTCGATGCTGTTATTGATGCTGGTTAAAATGATAAGTGGCGCGTTAAAAATAATAGTAGCAGCAGCAGCAGCAGCAGCAACAGCAATCGCAACATCAAAAAACCACAAACAAGGCGCAAAACAGTCAGAACAGTTTACGTTAGTACGTCAAGCGAAAATGAATATATGACGGACATATACATACAATATATATGTAGCCATGTGTAAACGTATCAAACACGGACAACGTCACAAACAAATACGCGGAGAGAGATTTTTGTAAGAGGCATTTATTGCACGTGTAACGTATCGTAACGTATACCTCGAGTGATTGGAACGTAATTGAATATTAATTGAATGTGATGAGAGAGGTGCGATTCGCGACAAAATAATATATGCAAACAATTATAATGAAAATAATAACAAGAACAACTGTCATAAATAAAAGCTAATAATACCTAGTAATAAAAACAACAACAATAAAATTAAATCATAAGAAATTGTAATTATACAAACAAGACAATAATTGGAAAATTGCTGTCATCACCGTCACGTATCGTTGATGCGAGCTTTGGCGCTTCATTATTATTGTATATCTATTCATATATACAGTGCAGGAAATTTCTATGAACTCAATGGCCTGCAGTTATAATCAAAGTTAAAAACGGATTTCTGACAATTTTTGTATGGGAAATATGTGAAACAAGTCGGTTCTAACTTTACGATGTTCTTAACTTTCATTATAACTACGGGTTATATTTACGATGAAATGGTATTAGGCCAACAAACAGTTATATAGAGTTCTAACTAACTGTTATAAGACAGAGAATTCAAAATTCTTTATCTTACTTTGAAAAGCATTCTCAAGGTTGTAAAATTTTATTTTTTTTTATACAAAAGATCGAAAGTCCTTCATATACAGCGTGTTTTTATGAAAAAACTAAAATTAAAAACACAATTCTCATCACTGTTTCCGAGAAAACCGTGGAAATCGTGTTTTTAGCAAAATTCATAAACAAATTAATAAATTTCTTCTCTTTGAAAAAGAATGCTATAAAAAACTTCGTCGCTCTTTGAAGAAACTATCATTCGTTTGAAGACACAGTTTATATCCAACAAAAATTGCTCAAAAAATCAACAAATTGCAAACACTAGTTTATTACTTTTTTGAAATTAGCAGATTTCTATGAAAAAGTCATAAAAAAAAAAATTAATATGTGGCACTTAAAGCCCCGAAGGGCCCTTTGGCCGAGCTTCTCTTCCATTACTGCTGTGCGTGTTAAATTTTGGACAGTATTAGAAGGGACCCACTTATTTTAGCCGGTTCTGAACGACAGAACTCTTGCAATATTACTTTTTTTGAGCTTTGTCATAGAGTTCTGTTAGAAGCTTTTCCATGGCGAATTGTTATGCTTCAGCCGGGGATTGAATCCACGACGTACAGTTCAGAAGGCCACCACACTAATCACTGAGCTACAGCACCCACCATGAAAAAGTCTTATTAAAATATACAAATGACAGTGGAGACCTAGTGTAAAGTTGGACAATATTGAAAGGAACATACTGACAACATCAGCTTCCGAATTAGAGTCTCAGAAAGATTTTGTAATAATTTCTCCTTCGCTATTAAATTTGGACAATCGTAAAGAAACAATATTGAACCCAAACAGAACTCATCTAAGACAGTTCAATGCAGAATAATGGATGATGCGATTAGCTCACCATCGACCTACAAACATACTGTTTGTAGGTCGTCCGCTGCCTGTTTCAGTAATATAACGAAGCCAGCCACGCGTGGAAGCAGAGTGACCCTTGCCCAACTCAAATCGGATTGGTATTGTATGCTGGCACACTCCCGTGATCGTATTGACCCAGCAATTTCAAACATTTTCCGGACTACAACATTGGTTCTCATGCAATTGAAAATTCTGCAGTGTCAATCCCACCAGACTAAATTCTAAGGCTCTGTGCACGATCCCCGTTGAGGTTGCCATATTTCTTAATCTGCCGCTTCAAAAACCCATCGAGTACCATTACTTGAATTAGTTGCGATGCTACAACAACAACAACAACAACAACATAGCTACTTTTTTAAGCCAATTTTTTGGAATTTAGATTGTCTAGATATATGGGATGCAGTTTTATTGGCATACTATTTGGTTTTAAATGTCAGTCAGCATAAGTTGACCATAGATTGGCGAAAGTGTGACGATTTAAACAGTATTTTAGATGCTGGAAATACCAAAACCGAGTAAATTTTACTCGAAATTGACTTAGAACCATTTCTAGAAGTTGGTACGATGGAATGGGTGGATGTTCTAGACAATCCATACTTCGTAATATTTGCGAATTTACTTTTTGTGTGTAAATATATAAATTTTTAACAAGTGCTTTTTGAGATTAAAAACATTTTTATTTTGTTCTAAAAACATTGAATTGCAAAATTCTTCTTTTGAAAATGTGTTTTTTTTGCATTAAAAGAAAGATTAATAAAATTAATTAAAACATATGCGAATTTATAGCGATTTCCTACAATGTATGCACACGTACGGTATAATGTCATATTAACAACAATAGAAACACATTGGAAATGAAACATGTACGCGCGCGCTATGATACAATAACAATAGAATAACAATAAGCATTATTGACAGGGTGCAACAGTAGCCGGTATATAGACAAGATGATATGACCATGCGACGATAGAGGGAGAGAGAGAGAGAGAGAGTAAGAGAAACATTTAAATTCACCGGAAGAAAATCTGAGAGTTGATGGTGATGCAATATGGAAACTGAATGCCCTTTGTTGTTATTGATGCTTTGCTCTATTCTTTTTGTTTTGCGGTGTGTCATTTTAATTGATCTATTGTAATGCGTTGCGTTTTGATTTTGCATATGAATATGTCAACGTACGAGTATGTAATGGAGGTGTCACTTTAGTCGTATTTCCCCATACATAGTTTTTATTTATTTGTATTCTTGCTTCAAAAATTCCATTTCAAATACACATGCTAGTAAAGAAAAAAAAAAAATAAATACAGACAAATAAAAACAATGCAAATAGAAGATGAATATACAAAAAAAAAATGTGAAAATGAAATATTCAAATAATATTGAGAGTTGGTTTTAAAAGCAAAATAAAAACAAAAAAAACAAAAAAGAATAACGCAGACAGAAAAGTCATATAGAAATAAGTGATTTTAAAAGCAAAAACATAAAAGGAAAAACAAAACAAACAATGAAAAGAATTATATTGCGTGAGTAAATAACATAATTTACCGTAGACACTATTTTTTTGTTGAAAGTGACACGCGAAGAGATTTAATGAAGCAACTTGAATGATTGATTGGTACATATTACTTATAGTTGAACGTTTGCCTGAGTAATCACATCTTATTTTAATATTGTTTCGAATTATTTGTTATTGAATATATTTACATATAAACATCATGCACTATAAGCTGTGTTAATATTTCCCGAGAAAATTCTCTGAATTTGTTTCTCAATTTTTATGTCTCTGTTCAATTTTTATAGAACCAAGTGGGACATTAAATATTTGTCATTATTAGACGATTTTTGGATTGAAACTTCTTGAAAAGTCATGTTTTTTCGAAAAATTTTAAGAGAAATTCGTTTATAAATAAAAAATAAAATAAATCTGTGGGACTTGTGAGCTCCGAATTGCTATGTGGCCGAGCTTCTCTTCCAATACTATTAAGCGTGATCAATTTTGGACAGTATTAGAAGGAACCTACTGATATTAAAAGGTTCCGAATGGCAGAACTCTTGTGACATCACTGTTTCTGAGCTTTGTCACACAGTTCTTTTAAAAGATTTTCCATGGCAAATTGTTACTGGCGTAAGAATTGCCAATTGTTTGTCGACAAGTGGATACCATTAAAAAGAAAAATCATTTCGATATTAGAGTTATGCTTCAGCCGGAGATTGAATCCACGACCTACAGATCAGAAGGTGAATGCACTAACCACCGAGTTACGGCACCCATTTCCATAAATCCGTTTATAATCATCATAAGTATATAGTTTTCACAACCGAAAATCGCTTTATACCGAATGTAGTATGATTTCAGCCATTTCTGTTTTATGTTCTTCGTCCTTTTACCGGTTGCGTCTTCCCCGAAATGACCCTGCCGGCGCACCCATTGGATTTTAATTCGTTTTACTGTATCAATATCGACATACAGCACGTACAGCTGATGATTGTACCTTATTCGGTACTCGCCACCAAATAGGTACAAAGATCTTGGGGGAAAAACTCAAAGCATCTTCTTATCTGAGGTAAAAATTGTTCAAGCTTCAGCGTCATATGTAAGAGGGCAGGCATGATCAGCGACATTTAGAGTGTAGTTTTTGTTCTTTGAATGAGGGCTCGTCATTTGTGCAGTATTGATTCAAACGATTGCATTTAAGAGATTACAGCATTCGAGATGCACCACCGTCTGGCCCTCCAATCACAGAAAAAGTCGACGAAGTTCTGCAAAAACACCCTTGAAAATCCACATGCAATCACTTATGACATCTCGGAGGAGCTAATTTCTGAAACGAGTGGTCACAGGCGATGATAAATGGATCACGGTCATGTAAGAGGTGATTGAAAACATTAGACATAATCGTGATTTCGAAAAATAATAAGTCTGAATTTGTAATCCTTGGCCCAGACCTCGAAAGTAATTCAAAAGTCAGGAGTCTGTTCCAGGGCGGAGAGCCGATTGCAGTGAGAACAGCTATGGATGCACCCCCTGGAGGCTGACGTCTTCCTGGAGCTGGTCGATGTGAACAACAATTCAATTAACTGACTTACAACAACAACAATAACATGAGACATAATCACAAAACCAGGATTGACGAATTAGAAGGTTGCTGGTGGGCCTGGAAAGGAGTCATCAGCTGTTCCAGCTTGACCAAATGAGCGACCCAGAGCTCCAGAATGAATAACTAATGAGATTGAATTGAAGAAATCGGGTGGTGTTATCTTTTCAAGAGACAACAGGAGGACACACACTATTTTGATGACCCAGAGTAAATTGGAGCAGCTTTAGACACCTTCAGACCACTATCTATTGTGATCGCTTCAAATTTTCTAGAAGGGAAAAGTTGTAGTTTAAAATTAACTGCGAAAATCACATGACGCCGTTCTTCGACCAGAAACTACAAAAGTTCAACGAAGATGGAATCATGGTTCATGAAAGTAATGTAACAAATATCACAATTTATCGAATATACATATACTGCATTACTTTTTCTCGACCTGTCAATATGATAAAAATCATCAAAAAACTAAAAGTAAAAGTTTCAATTCTTCCAAAATCATAGTTCAAGTTGTGTCTCCCTGTATACGAATTGATTACTTAGTATATGAAAATGCAAATTTCGTGACAGAGAAAATTTTCTTTTTGACTGTTGATATTTTTTTTTTCGTATATGACTGTAGGAATTTCACTGTGTATTTTTACAATTTTCCAGCACTTTCCTCTCGTATTTGACTATTGAGCTTTCACTGTATGTTTTTATTATTTTATAAAGAATTTTAATTTTAATTTTAATTATTTGCTATCATAGGCGACATTACTCTCACTATCTCTTTCTCGTTTATTATTATTAGCATCGTTCCGTTACTATTTGGGTAAAATGAGAATAAATAGAAAATTTTTCTCATGAAGTGAAAAAAATCGCATCAAATTTTGGGAACGTAAAAAACACATAGAACGAAACGTCAATTGGTTGCTTCATGAAAAAGATATAGAAATAGAAAATTTTAGGCATTTTCACTGGACCAAAAAAATTTAGTCAAGAATTTCAAAGAAGAAGTGACGGAAAAGATTCGCTGCCATACTTTTTAAGTAAAGTTTGACAAAATGAAAGTAGACAGAAAATATGCTCTCCGATAATATTTAAAAAAGTATGCAAATACAAAATAGAAAATTTTCATAAACACAAACCAGCTGATTGTTTGACACTTTTTATATTAAGAGTGTTCTCGTACGCAATAGTTTGTGATAATTGATACAAACTATCACGTCTTGGCGTTCTCGTAACCAAAAAACTTGCAAAGAAGGGGAAATTGAGAGAGCGAAATGACATGTCATTTTGAGGGGAAGTTACAAATTGTTACTGGACAAATTTATGCCAGTAAAGACTTGCAAGTAGGAAAAACAGCTGATCATAAACAAAAGAAACTAACAAGCAAACGTACAATTGCAATTTACTTAGTGGAATATCAGCTGTTCGTGAAACTTGCAGGTTTTTGTTGGTTTTGCGTTCTTGTACTTTTTGGCATATTTTTCTCTTTAAGAGCGAATGCTGTTAAATTCTCAGAAATTTGTTTACTGGATAATTGTTACTGATACGAAAACATACCTAATACAAAATTGAACATTTTCACAAACACAAACCAGCTGATTGTTTGACACTTTTTATATTTTCACTCCATAAAAATATCTGAGTTATTTCGATCACTATTGTCACTGTCATTGAACAAAAAAATTTCCGAGTATGAGAAAATTTTTGAGACAGTTTGTTGTGAACGCCCTCTCCCACGTTGTAGTACGGGAACGAAGCTATTGCTCTTAATGTTATTGTTGCACTTTTGTAATATACACTTATTATTTGAAGTGATTAATTTTAATATTGACTTTTTAGTGATTTCGTCGTACTTGACTACTTGTTTGTCATTATATATACATACATACATATTTATTTATTTATATAGTCTACCTACCTACCTACTTACTTTATATATACATTTTATTATTTATTCATTTACTTATAATGCAAAATTTTATATATAAAAACAAACAAGAAATAGTGAATGCTGTGCTCTGATCATTGTGTTAACAAATTAGAATTTTAGTCTTATTGTGGAAACGAGCAAATTCATTAGTACTGGTTATTAGTTGTCATATGTAACTGTGAAATTTTAATTATATTTTCTATTTTAATAAAAAATTCAATTCAATTAAATGTGCATAAAAAGTGATTTCAATTTATATACATAAATCGATATTAGTATTTATTTCATAATTATCATAGATTAGGGTGTGTCGCAAATGCAAAATTGTGTCTCATCCAAAGGAAAGTGTGTGAAAATCCATAAAAAAACAATTTCAAAATTGACTAATTATAATCTGCATCATGGGCAATTTAAAAAAGTTTTGAAAGTTTTTTGAAAATTCATATTTTTACCAAACATATTGTGCCTATATCAACTTATAGTAGTTGGGTCATTGGCAGATTTCTTTCTAAATTTCATGCAATTTTGTAACACAGTGTGGAGAAAATTTCCAAATTATGTTGAAAATTTATTTCCAAAGTGAAGCAATGCGAATTTGCAAAGGTGAGCAACTTGTCCTATGAAATTCTAACCGTATGATGGATGGTCCTTCCAACGGTTTGGTCTTCTTCTTATTTTGCGCAGAACATTTCTCTCGAAAATTCCAAGCATCCTCTCATCCGTAGTGAAAATTTTCCCGGCTTCTGCGCCATATGTTAAGACAGGAATAATAAGGGACTTGTAGAGTGAGATTTTCGATCTTCGAGAGAGAGAGCACGACTACTCAATTGCTTACTCAGCCCAAAGTAACACCTGTTAGTAAGAGTTATTCTACGCTTGTTCTCCAGGCTGACGTCATTACAGTTATTAATACTAGTTTCAAGATAGACGAAGTCCTTCACCGCCCCGAAAGTGTAATTGTCAACAGTGACGTGTTGTCCAAGGCGACGGGACTCTTTGTTTGCAGACACTAGATACTTTGTCTTACCCTCGTTCACCGTAAGACCCATTCGACGTGACTCTCGTTCCAATTCAGAGTATGCTACACTACTGACTGCTCGCGAGTTGATACCGATTATGTCAATATTGTCGGCATACGCCAGCAGCATGACACTTTTGTTGAAGATAGTTTCAAATCTATGAACCATGAAAATGCAAACTTCGGGGTAAAACTCAGAGTTACTGAGTGCGAACTTGGCAAATATATCCTCGGTTGTCAATGACATCTGTCAAGTAAATGTAGTGAAGACGTTTTAAATTTTTTATAAAATCAGCAAGTCGGTCAGTAAACGTCAATGTTGTGATAAAAATCGTTTTGGCTGTTCACCAAAGGTTAGCAAAAAAAAAATCCAAGCTTCTAATTAAGCAATAGACATTTCAAATATATTTCCTCTATGTGGGAAGCGGCTAAATTTAATGAACGAAGATGCTCACTCAAATTAAATTACCTTTTCGCTTAGCAAAGTTTTCATAAAAGAAATCCTTGAATTGATTTTCGTAAATAATTATCACAGAGGCTCCAGTTACATTGCTAATAAAGGCATTTCCCTGAAAAGATTAACAAGAAAAATGGAAACAATTAAAAACTGCTCCTAAACGAATATTAAAATAGATGTGCACGAATGGATCACCCCATTTTTTCCCCCAAAAAAGTTATTTCCTATTTGAGTTATACGGCAGGTGCTACACCCAACCACCAAATTTCACCAATTTTTCTAATTGGCCATCCTATCGACAACCTTAGCTGCCATACCCATTTTCAGCACTACAGCTCCTATCGCTTCCAAATCGATAGATGGTTAGAAAGAGGATCCATATTTCTTGAATATAAAAAAAATAGTTTAGAGTCATATAAGGCTGTGTCCTCTATCATTATTATTTGAAAATGGTTGACGCAAAAGTCGAGCACTGGAAGACTTAAAAAATCGTTTATGCTAAAATAACTATATTAAGGTCAAAGACTCTCTTCTATCTTAATGGAAGCTAATGCGTTCTTTGCTGAAGCTAGCGAAATTTCAATGATTATTTGCCCAATCCTCAATTTCTGAGCGGACGATGGGACCATGGACTGTTGTTGTTGTTACAGATTTTGGTACATTCTGGCTAATAATTCTGTAACTTCTTCCTGAGGCGAGCGGGGTTAGAGTGTATTTGTTTAAAGCGCACAGACTCTGTAGTGTGGCGAAACACTCTGCTAGAAGCCTAAAGGAAAAGCTTCAGGAGCACAGCACCTTAAGGGCAGCTTACAACCCCACAATAAAAAAAAAAGAATGATGATGGAATCTGATTCTTTTGGTCCGTTGGTCATCTTCATTTTTTTGTGGATCTGTAACACAAAAAAAAAGTGGGAAGATCGACTGACCAAATGAGTTCAATTTTTTAGAATCCGTAGTACGGATTACTTCCATAAATTTTTTCCGCTATTTTTGTAGGGTTTTTGAGATTAGAAACAAACCTGAGGTGAGGTTGTGTTATCTATATTCTCTGTCTGGAAGATACTCGTACAGGAGTCAAAAGGCTCGGTCACCCTGATGTAGGCTAAATACACCTGCACTTGCTGGTTTCTCCATTCTAAACTCATGGGTGTACTCATAGAGACTGTCGGTATTTGTGGGAGTTATGTGATCATCCCACTCCTGTCTTGTTAAAGAAAAACGACTCGGAACGCGAAAAGGGAAGATCTCTAGTCGTTCGATTTGTTACTGTACATATGCAGAATACCGTTGAGGAAATCTGCTTTATATGGACTAACATCCACCTTTCACTCCATTGCTAGTGTGGAACAATTTTGCATCGATAGAAATACAGGCGAGCCGTTGTATGTGGCTTTTGTGAGCTTGAGAGTTAGAGTTTGTAAGTTGTTCAGGTCACAATAGATTTGTGTATTGCAGTATAGAGCCAGTAGACCAATTTAGAATTAATTCTGCGCACAAAAGATCTTTTAGGTCGCAGTGCATTGAATACTCTGAATAATAATAACATAGGATTAAGTCTCCGTGTTCTACCACAAAATTTTCTGAGCGCCGAAAAAGTCCTTGTGGTTTTCAGGAGAGTCTTGTATAAGTGGGACTTCCAGTTAAGCCTTTTATTAAGTGCGATAAAAGACCACTAATTTATCTTGAAGTGTAATCGAAACCAAACTGATGCGACATTTTTTAGTAAATGTTACAAGGATTGTCTTATGAGAATCATAGTTTAATTATACATTAATTACAAAAAATTAAAATTAATTAAACATTTTTTTCTAACTAATTCTAGTTAGAAAAAATGTTTGCATCTATAATGGCACGCCTGCTATAATCTTTTATATCGAAGATCCACTCACTCAAAAGGCGAGTAAATTACGAAATCGAATATTTTCAGAAAAGAAAATATTCCTCTAAATTTTGCAGAATTTTTTACATTTTCACATGCATATCGGAAAGTAATTCTGTTGCGTCGATATCGCCTCGCAGCCATGACAGACAGGCAGCGTTAATCCGGATTAACGTTTTAATTCGAATTAACTCGGGCGGTAATTGCAGCTAATCCGCATTAACTATACAAGTTAATTCTCAAAATTAAAGAGAATTAGGGCAATTTTCGATGGCAACACTGATGAAAAATTTCTATTGTGAATTTTTCTCGATCCATTTTACAAAATAATAGGTGTGTTCGCAACAATAAACTTTCAACAATTGTTAACAGTTTTCGACATGAAAAGCGTTGGCGAACAAATAAATTCAGCTGTCAATTACGAACTATGAATGTCAATTTTCTCATATCGAGACTGATAGATGACAGAAATTGATAGTGATAGTATTGTAAGTGAACAAACCTAATAAATCAGCAATCAGCTGTTTAGTTAAGCCGCAATACTGCCGTCTGTAAGGTTAAAATTTTATTCGGATTAAGTGCGCAGTTAATCCGGATTAACGCTGCCTTCTGTCTAGGCTATTACATTGATTTATATCTTGAAATTAAACATTCGACCATGCCCAATTTTTCGCTTAAATATAGTACGCATTTATTGCTACAAAGCGATCAAATTTTATATCATCACATTTTTTCAACTTGTCTTGGAAGGTGACCCAGGAAATGCCCATATGTAAAATAGTGCTTATGAAATGTGAAGAAAAACACATCGAATAAGAATATAAAAAAAAAATAAAAATTATAATAAAAAATATATGGTATCGTATATATAGAAATTACTCGGTTAGCACGAATTCGTTGTGCTATACTCGTTTGTGTTTGTGTTTGTTGTTGATGCCGCCTGTATAATTAATGCCGCACGGTATATTGCCTACTTACTACTCATCGTATTGTTATGTACTTAATAATCGTTTATTCGTATCGTATGTATGTACACAGCAGGTGACAATTAATTTAATAATGAGCAAAACAAGAAGAATTAAAACAAATAATAATAATAACAACTAAATAAACGAGCGAATCTAAAATGCTACACCACACCACAACAACAAACACTTAACGGATTGTGCACAAGAAATTAAAAACAATAACAAACAACTGATCATATCAATCAATTGTGTATAAATTGTAGCATGTGTAGAAGCTGTGTGAATGTTTGCAATTAGTGACAGGTGAATTAAATAGTGTAAGCGTGAATGGAACAAATTGTATTGATTAAAAAAAAATAAAATTTCATACAATTACTTTTAAATAAAATATTTCTTATATTGAAACAAATTATTGTAATAATAAATTTATTAAAAAACAATAAATTTTTCTCTCGTGCCGTATTTATGCTAACACGCGTATTGTGGACCAGTTCAAATTTGCATAATTCCACAAAAATCCAAATAAAATATTACTTCATATTAATCGATAAATAAATAAATTGATTAAACAAATAAATACAGCAAAACAGAAAATGATCAAAATAATTGATAAGCAATTGTTTGCTTGTAATTTGAAAATTCATATTGAAAATGCACTTACTAATAATATACATATGTATGTGTGTATGTAATTTGTAAAATTTAATCACAATATAAAATCATTAATATCACATTTATATAAAAGAAATCATAACACAACAACAGAAATATGTACAATAATGGGAGTAAAAAAACAAAAAGAGCTCGCCCAGCCAGAAGTTCAAATGGCTCTTTTGGCTCTCTACGACAATGGCTCTTTTATAACAAATACAAAATTGTCTTATTAATCGAATACTCACGCCTGCGTGTGCTGTTTTACAGCGTATTGGAGAGGAGCAATAGTGATGCTGTGACTTGATGCTGCCCTCTCTCAAAGAGGACACACTTAGGCCAGAAAGTCCCATTGTGATACCACCGAGTTTCTCCTCCAATACTGTTGTGTGTGTGTTAAATTCGGACAGCATTAGAAGGGCCCGGACTTATATTAGCCGGTTCCGAACGGCAGAACCCTTTTGACATCACTTTAACTTAGTTTTGTCACAGAGCTCTTTTAAGAAGCATTTTTGGCAAATTGTTACAGCCGGAAAAATTGCCAATTCTTACCGGCAGGTGGATACTGCTCGAAAGAAAAATCTTTTCGATATTAAATTTTGTTATGCTTCAGCCGGGTATTAAACCCACGACCTATAGATCAGAACGCCAACGTACCCACGCGTAGGAAAAGCCGGCATCAATTTTTTCATCAACATTTACAAAATTTGTCCGACGGAGCAGAATAGATTCTATTCTAGTTTTCTTGCTAAACTAAAAAAAAAAAAAAAAAGAAAAACTTTTGAGTCAATTCGACCACGGATTTGGATTGGCAGATCCAAATAATGTAACTACTTTGATCCATGATGTTGTTGTTGTTGTTGTCACAGCATACGGATTCCACATACACACTGGTTGGGCTGTAATTTTTGTTGGTTGTAGTTAGTGTTATTGTTGTTGTTGTTGTTGATGTCAGTGCTCAGGGCCCAAGTCCAAAAAGGTGTCTGGTTAAATGGGGTACGTCCACAAGGAAGAAGGGATAAGAGTGGTGCGCCTTTCTGGATATATATATATAGCAGTCTGGCGTCATGTCATGACAAACCAATTAAGCGTCGTACTCCATTCTAATCGTGGCTGGGAAAGCGTAGCTCTGGTACTCCTGGGAAGGCTCACTAGAGATGTGTGATCAAAGTCTACGACGTGTTTTGGTTAATATGTCCGTCAAACGATCGCGTCGGTTTCCTGATATTACGTGGGGGTATTTCATTCATCACGAAATCATGATTAGGATGAACAGGAAGATAGCATGTTAGCTCAGATAGGAATTCATTATGCTCTTCGCCTTTAAGCACATGAGTTTCTTGATGGAGATGATCCTCATGTCCCATCGTATGGCATCCTGTTATGATACATAGTGCAGAGTTTTGTCTTGCCTGGAGTGTCCACCACTCAGTGTCATTAATTGCTGCTGTCCATAGCGCGGAGATGTAGTTTAAGAACGATCTGTCGATTGCTTTGTATGCAGTAAAGAGTGTTTCATTATCCTTACCCTAATCAATGCCTGCACTGATTGGGGTAAGCCTACATTTTTTTTTTTTTATGCATGAAAATAGATGTATTCAAGGAATATTTCAGAAATTCCATATCCTTACATATTTATTTTCTTATCTGGAGGTTTAGAGAGATTGTTGTGGATTTTGAGCAAATGCAAAATGTTTCGTCAGTTTTTCACTGGATAGCGTCAGTTAGAAATTCCAAGTTCTCGGAGATTCTCAAGTACCTGGTTCTTGCAACTAAAGTTGTTTTTTTTTTTCGTTGCCGTCTTCCATAAGCTTGGATATATTTGCCAGTACTTTTGTCTAACACCGGTGGTTCGATCATCCTCTTTGTGAAAGTTTATCTCCAAATTACGAAAAGAATACTTTTTTGGAGTCTGTTTTCTCATTCGCTCGATTTGACTGTATCAGTATAGTCACGATCAATTGTTTTATCATCAAATTGTATTCAATGATGAGACTCATTTCCTTGGCTTTGAGAATTAGCAAAAATGCTGCATTTGGAGCAACGCTAAATAATAGGTGACTCATCAAATACCGATGCACTCCATAAAATGCATTGTTTGGTTGCGGTTTAAGGGTCGGAGGCATAAAGAAAATCAAACTGACATCATTAACGGTGTTCGAATTGAGCCATACACAACAATTTTTTCCCAACAAAAGTACGTCAACACGGTTTGGAGGACCTTTGATTAAAATCAGTTGACTTAAACCATCAATTTGCTGAAGAAAGTGTTCGGTTCCAATGTTCTAGATTCTCTATACGCTGATCTCCAAGATTATGTGATATACATACGACCTCAGTAAGATGAAAAGGTAGTCGAAGGTAGTCCATATTGGCTCCGCACATTGGCTCCGCACATTTTTTCTTGTGTCTTCTACTGATCTACAATCCATAATATTCGTATATATCGATATCAATAACAATGCTGCTGGTAAGAAATGCAGTTACTATTGGAATTCTCTTGTTTACTTTTCTCCTCATTCTTTAACATGCATTAAAATGTAAAATGTTATACATACATACGTGTAATACACGTCGGTTTGAGCGTGTTGTCTCACTTTCATTCATTGACGAGTAACTCGCTGATGTTAATTTGAATTCTCTTGATCAGACTAGCTGTTGTTGTTATTGTTGATGCTCGATTTGTTATTGTCTGCATTTTTTCTCATACACACACACACACAGCTGATAATTCATATTTTCTTTGTTGAGCACTTAAAGAATAAATATGAAGTACTTCAGATGAGCTCTTATTTTCCCAATGAAATTTATATATGGCGATAATGTGTTGTGTTCTGGTTGATGTTGATAATTATAATTAGGTAAATAACGTCGGCGAGTTATTAATTAAAATACAAAGTTGTTTTCTCTCCAACTTCTCGCACCTCCTTATTATTTTTCTGTGATTATTTTTTATATGCTAAAGTAAGTATATCTAAAAGATAGAAGAAAATGTGTGAAAATTATTTTTATGCTAATGAATATCTACTTGATAAACCCTAAAAATGTATAAACACCTTTTGTTATCTCTTTTTTTTTTTATCTTAAAATACTTAATATACATTTGTTTATACACATGTTGCTAAGAAGATTCAAATGATAACATCAACTAATAGCAACTAATAGTGCTGTGACGAGTTTAGTAGCTTTTACTCGTTAAATTAAATATACTCGTACTCGAAACTCAATTTATTTAATTCGAGTGTTCCTTGCCCGACATTACTGTTGTCACTATAAAAATTTGTCTTTATTTTGATGTTTTGATATTTTTTTTCTGCAAAAATAATGATCTTTTCTTATTAGGACGAAGCAAAAATTACTGTGTAAAAATTTTTGAAACAAATTATTTGAAATAGTTTCATATCTCATAATGTAAATTTTTCTAGTAAAAAATCTAGCTCCGACTGACTCTCTAGAGACCTGCGCAGCTCTTTATGATAGTTTTTTTTTTCTTGGTTGCCAATGCCCTACACTATCGAGGGCCAGGTTGAGTGTGCTGCCCATATCAATCTTCAATAACTTTGAGAGCTGTCCAGAATGAATGTGAATAACCGTTTCCCAAGAATGGACGGGTCTACGACCCGGAAGCACTCGCCCACGTGGTCGACCAAGGTCTATTCAATACACCAGAATACGGAAATGCTTTGTAAGGGAACAAAACAAAGCATTTCCGAATTATTGCTGCTACAACAACAACAACAATGTGAATGACTCGGTCATCACTTCTGTGTTAAAAAATTCTTTGGACGAAATATTTTGCGATTGCATGAAGACGATAAAACTATTATTTAGAGCATGTTTTACGTTTGGTTCGTTCTATATATGAGTTTTTAGGCGCTTTCGACAGATGGCACAAAGTCTATCAAATTTGGTGGATGTCTTGTAAAATCCTCTAATAATATTTGTCACTAGTGTTGAGGTCGCGTTGGCCATCAGCTTCGTGAGAAGCTACAGGAATATTTAAAAAAAAATAAAAATATGGCACTTAAAGTGCTGAAGGGCTCTTTGGCCGAGCTGAGCTTCTCCTCCATTACTGGTGTGCGTGCTAAATTTTGGACAATATTAGAAGGATCTGCTTATTTTAGCCGGTTCCGAACGGCAGAGCTCTTGCGACATCACTTTTTCTGAGCTTTGTCACAGAGTTCTTTTTGAAGATTTTTCATGGAAAATTGTTACTGCAGGAAGAATTGCCAATTGCTTGCCGACAGGTGGGTACCGTTCGAAAGAAAAATCTTTGCGATATTAAATTTGTTATGCTTCAGCTATTTGCTAAATGCGTTTCTAAATAATAGCGTTTAATAGCGTTTATGCCGGCCTCCAGTCAGTTAATATATGACGCCAATAATCCTTACATGGCATTGCATATAATTTGACGGCAAAAAATATAAATTTTTTGCAATTAAAATCGCAAAGACGAGTAAATACTAGTGGAATTTTTTTTTTTTTTTTGTTAGCTTATTATTTTTTTTATTGAATCTTTCTTAAATACTTAGAAACTAACAATAAGTATTCAAATCTTACAAACTAAATAAAACTATGTGATATCCCCTACGTTCCATCACAATTTGGTGAGTCGCGAGATGTAGCAATTTTACAGCATATTCAGTGTGTCTTTTCTTTTTAATCGACGATGCCCCTTGCTCAGCAACAATTGCCTAGCAAGAGGATTCGGATGATTGTGTAATTTTTGAATGTAGCTTCTGCAGTACATTGCAACTTCCTCAGAAATTGTGGATACATTTAAATCTCGATGGATGTTAACGTTCCTCATATACCAAGGCGCGTTTACAATAATTCGCAGACACTTGGATTGTATTCGCTGCAATTTTTCGATATTAGAGGGAGATGCGGTGCCCCAAAACTGAATACCATAAGTCCAGATTGGTTTCAGGATTGCTTTATATAATAGCACTTTGTATTCAAGATTCAACTTTGATCTTTTGTGTAACAGCCACCATAACTGATTCATTTTAAGCTTGATCTGAGTTTTCTTTGCCTCTATATGATTTTTCCATGTCAGCCTTCTGTCGAGGTGAATACCCAAGTACTTTGTTGAGGAACATTGTGGAACTGATTGGCCATTAATTTTAAGTGGGGGACATGTATCTAGCCTTAGCGTGAAGGTTACATGTACGCTCTTTGATTCATTGACTTTTATACGCCATTTTGCTAGCCAGATTTCGAGAGAATCGACATGAGTCTGCAGGAGTTTAGTAGCTTCTATGGGGTTAGAGCGAGAGCACAATATTGCCGTATCATCAGCAAAGGTCGATATGAATGTATAGTTATTGTTGGGCATATCTGAAGTGTATAAGAGATACAGTAAGGGACCCAAAACGCTTCCTTGAGGAACGCCAGCGTGAATATCCAATGGATTTGTTGTGTAATCCTTGTGATGTACGAGAAATTGTCTTTTCGTGAGGTAGCTACTAAGCAATGAGGAGACATTTGCAGGCAGTAATAGTTTGAGTTTGTAAATAAGGCCATCGTGCCATACTTTATCGAAAGCTTGAGTGATATCAAGAAAGACAGCTGAGCAATACTTTTTTTCTTCAAAAGTGTTCCTTATCAGAGTTACAATGCGGTGGACTTGTTCTATTGTGCCGTGCTGTTTTCTAAATCCAAACTGATGTTGAGGAATCAGTTGGTTGAGATTAATAAATGGAGTTATATTCATGACAAGTAGCTTTTCGAATACTTTAGAAAGTAGAGGCAGGAGGCTGATAGGTCTGTACGATGCAACTTTTGTAGGGTCTTTTCCTGGTTTTGCTATCATAATAATTTTTGAAGTTTTCCAGCATTTGGGATAGTGTTTAATACGAAGGATAGCATTGAAAATGTGCATCAGATGAATTACTGAAGCCGGAGGTAGCTCTTTTATCATTTTACCGGTAATTTTATCTGGACCAGGTGATTTTTTTGGGTTTAAATCTTTATAAATTGCTTTGAATATGTCCTTTTTTTTAATTTTGAGCGTTATTGAGCAAGGTTGAGAAGTTAATTTTGGTAATGAGGACTGTGAAGAAGGTGGATTGGGTGTAAACACACTTTTTAGGTGGTTTGCAAAAGCCAAACCCTTCTCACAGTTGCTTCTAGCCCAATTACCGTCACTCAAACGGATGGGGGAATCAGTGAGAATTGGCCGATTTGATTTTTTTGCTGATTTCCACAAAGAGTAGTCTGACGCTTCACCAGGTGTTAATTTCGCTATGTGCTCTTCTAACTCTTTGTTGTTTTTATTTTTCAAGGCTTGCTTTAACTTTCGAGTGCAGTGCTGTAGCTGTGTTTTCAGATTCGGTGATCTGAATTCTTGCCATTGTCTTCGGAGTCTTCTTTTCTGTCTTACTAGCAATTCAATGTCTGCTGGTGTGTATTGGCTATATTTTGATTGCTTGCATACCTTAGTGCAGGTGGCTGAGCTGAGAGCTAATGAGAGTAGCTGGTTGAATTTTTCGAGTGCTGAGTCTACATCGTGTCCATTTCTTAATACAGTACTTAGAGGAAGATGGGAATTTATATATTTCTTGAATTTTAACCAGTCTATTTTCTTTCTAACGCAATTGCCTTGGGGGCTTGGTGATTTTATAGATATTACCGTGGGTGAGTGGTCAGATGATAGATCATAATTACACTCTGTGGAGATATTTTCCATCTGCAAACCTTTGGCGACTCCAAAGTCTATGAGATCGGGTATTTTCCTCTTGTCCGTCGGCCAATATGTCGGTTGACCATTCGAAATAACATCGTAGCCATGGTTAGTGATGATTGAACATAGTCTTCTGCCTTTTGGAGTTATTAAGCGGGAGCCCCAGTGAGTGTGTTTGGCGTTGAAATCGCCAGCAACCAAGAATTTGCTACCAAGAGTTGAGAAAAATTCTTTATATTGCTGTTCGGTAATACTGTATCTTGGGGGACAGTATATCGCAGATATTACTAGCTTAGAGATGTATTCTTCCAGACATATAGATGTTGCTTGCAAGTAGACGCTACTGAAATCTTCGAGAACATGATGTTTTATTCTGCTTTTTATCAATATGGCAGTTCCACCGCGTGCCTTACCATGCGGATGGTTTGTAGTGTACAGTTTGTAATATGGTATTTGGTAGCAATTTTTGTCAGTGAAATGGGTCTCAGATATCATCATTATGTCGATCTGGTTGGATTCAAGGAATTGAATTAGCTCCAAACGGTGCTGGCTTAAGCCGTTGGCGTTCCAGTGGCATATCTTGAGACAACTCATGGTCTGGATAGCAATGTTTGGAGTAACATCGATTGATTTTTCATCATTTCTTGCATCATTGTTTGCATTGAGTTCATGAATTGGTTCATATTCTGAATTAATGTTTGAAGCAAATGTTCAAGAGTACTTGGCTGTTGGGTTGGCAGTGAGTGTTTCTGCTCATTATTTACGTTACTTTGTTGGTGTAGGTTTTGTTTTAACACGCTAGCGTATGAATTGGTTTGATTCTTGTTTGGGATTGCAGAGAAGAATTGTGTTGCATCAATATTTTGTCTCTTACTTGAGTTGGCTATCTGAGTTTGCTCAACTGGTTTTAGAGGTTGATTGTTAGCGGAGAAATTTAGCTTTAGGGTTGCATATACTGGGCAACCTCTATAATTTGCAGTGTGATTACCTCCACAATTGCTGCATTTTTTCATGCTAGCATCGTCTTTAGATTTTGGGCATATGTTTGATTTATGGAGATCTCCACAAATCACACAAACAGCTGGCAGGGTACAATATGTCTTAGTATGTCCATATTCTTGGCAGTTGCTGCACTGAGGAGGTCCAGTTCTCTTATGGGGTTCTTCGATTGTGATTTTGCGATGCAATAAATATCGAATTTTATATATGGGGTGTACCTCACCTTTTTTTAGGGGTTTTGTTTCAGGCTGAAGCTCAATACGATATAACGGTTGAGGTATATTGCTCTTGTTGAGAATGTTGAATACTGTTTTGGCTTGAAACCCTTCTTCCTGAAGGGCAAGTTTGATTTCGTTAATATCAACGTTGGGTTCGACGCCTTTGAGTACAACGATTAAGCCCTTACTACTTTTTAGCTGATATGTGTAGTAATTCTTTTTTACAGCATCAAATTCCGCTATTACTTTGCGATAATGAGTTTCGCTGTAGATTTGCACTTTGGTTTCCTCAATTTGGCCTTTGCGAATAGGAACAACATGGAAATTCTTTGGTCCTATAAGACTTGTAATTCTAGAAATCAACTTATCTGAGTTGCGTTCTCTCAAGAAAATGGGTGGGGGTTTGAAATTTTTCTTGGAGATAATATTTTCGTCACTTTCATCACCTGAAAGCAGAGCGTATCTATTTTCCGAACTAATAGGGACAGTGTTCTGTTTTTGAATTTTTGTTGAATTCATTTGTTTTGAATTTTGCGGACTTCTCTTTCGCTTTACTACAGTAATGTAGCGATCAATACCAGTTTGAACAGCAACTGGTTCTTTATTAGTCATCGCACTAGTTGCTTTAACTACTGGGTCATGCACTTCAGTAGAAGTGCCGTTATTTGATTGCTTTGATGTTGTAGCTGTTGGTGTTACAGCAGGAGAAGCACATTGTACACTCCACGGTATAGAGGGAGATAGTATATCACGATAGAACAAATTATTTTTTTTGTCTGTATTTATTGTTGTTGCAAAATTTGATGAATTTTTAATATGTGCAGGCAAAAGATTTGCACTGTTACTTTCACTTGTGTAGTGTGTATCAACTGTTTTATTTGATAATGCACTTATCGCGGGGGTTTGCGCGGGTGATTGCAAATTATTGTTTACACACACATTAATAGGCGATTGCCGTTGCCGGGGAGGAGAGCGCTGAACACTCATATTATAAACAAATTGTTTGCAAACGATATTATTTTATTTGTTTTTTTTTTTTTTTTTTTTTCTAAAAATCAAAAGAAAGACGTCCACTCTTATTGGTGACTTTCGCGAAAATGTGGAATTTGAAATGATTAATTATTGCGAATATAATTATAGTGCCGTCTAGGCATTGAAGCGCATGAAGCACTTCGTTAGTTTTTCGTTCGGTTCAAACGATGACGATCGAACTACTACCGAGAGCACTTCCGTAAAGCATTACGTTATGGGTGATTTACGAACAACAAATTTTCGAAAATTTACCGATTTAAGGAGATGTATTACTTATTACTTCGCTGTTACTAAATATACCATTTTACGGTATTTATTTTCATTTTACGATTGATTTTAAAACTTTTCCGGCAACTCTGCGGCACTTGTAAGCCCCGAAGAGATCTTTGACCGAGCTTCTCTTCCAGTACTGTTGTGTGTGTTAAATTTTGCACAGTATTCGAAGGGATCTACTTATTTTAGACGGTTCCGAACGACAGAACCCTTGTGACATCACTTTTTCTGAGCTATGGCACAGAGTTCTTTTAAGAAGCATTTTCATGGCAAATTGTTACTGCCGCAATAATTGCTAATTGCGTGCCGACAGGTGGGCGCCGTTCAAAAGAAAAATTTTTTCGATATTAATTGTACGCTTCAGCCGGGGATTGAACGCACGACCTACAGACCGGAAGGCCAACACACTAACCACTGAGCTACGGCACCCATTTCATTAGAAATACTTACATACATAAATTTTGATAGATATTTAGAGTATAATTATAAGAAGTGCAAAGCAATTATTACTTCATAAAAATAAGACAATGATAAATAGAATATTACTTTATTATCAACATGTTATTACTTTTGTGGTTGATTATATACTCGTAGATATATATCGTAGAAATAGTGTTTATCAAACAACAAATGATACGTGTAACATGACTGCATGATTAAATAAAAAATAATATTGTTTACATTTCAGACACTTGTTGGCAAAATCTAATAGATATAAATGATATAAATGAATAAATAATTTTTTTTAGAACATCTTAACATTTTAAAGTGGATGAAAAATGTAGGAGAGTGTTCCCGGGTATGAGATGGGATTTTTTGTGGACCATAAATCTATACTCATTAAACCAAATTTTCATTAAATTAATTAATTAATTAATTAGAAATATAATGAATTGGCGAAATGTATAGTATATTATAGCACAAGGCTTAACTTCGGTGATACCAAATCTTAGATACCCTACACAATGATTAGAGAGACAGATATATCGTACTTTCGAAAAGAAATAATACTTTTGTGCTGGAGGTAAGCGTGGTTCTTATCCGGCATTTCCCATTTTCAACTATACTCTTATAAAACTATACAATGATAAAATAATTGATAAGTGCCGAGCCAAAATTACAGTCGAGAACATACTTTAGTATGAGAAGTAGGCGTGGTTTTCATCCGATTCCTCCCATTTTCGAACACGTCTATTAGTTAGTCAATATAATCGTAACTGCTGAGTTTCAGCCTGATAACTTTATATTTATGTGCACAAAGTGTGAAAACATACATTTCGAAGCATATGTTTGTATGGGAGGTAGAAGTAGTTTTTATTCGATTCAGCCCATTTGTGCATATGTCTATTAATAAATAAAAATACTCGTAAGTACTAAATTTCAGCATGATAACTTTACATTTAGCTGCACAAAGCGTAAAAACATAATCACGGAAGCATCAGTTTGTATGGGAGGTAGGAGTGGTTTTTATCCCATTCAATCCAATTTCCATTATGTCAAGTAATTAGTAAATATAATCGTAGGTATCGAATATTAGCTTGATATCTTTCTATTTTCTTGCGTCAGGGAGCAAAATATACATTCAACAACTTGCTTTAGTATGGTAAGTGGGCGTGATTTTTATTAGCACACGCCCATTTTCGCATATATCCATTCTACTGTAAAAATAATTTCATATACAAAGTTTCAAGGCGATAACTTTAAAATTTCGTACAAAAAGTGTGAAAACATGCATTCAACAACATATTTTTGTATGGAAGGTAGACGTGATTTTCATGTCATTAGGTCCAGTTTTTAGTATATAAATTTTGTGATAAAAATAATTTTTTGTACCAAGTTTTAGTTCGATAGCATTATATTTATGCGGGTAATGTGTAAAAATGCACATTTAGCCGGAAAGGGCCTTTGTGGATGGATTTATTTAGGAATCTTTGAAGGTAGTCCGGCCAGAGACTAATTAGATTGTCGTGACACAGAAAGTGATTTCTTAATCTGCATAGTAGAGGACAATTGCATAGCAGATGTACGACAGTTTCAAGCTAAATACAGAATTCCTGCGTAAGGTGGCTCAAACCCACCTTTGCAGCGAGAGGGTCTAATGATCTGTTTCATACACTTGATAACATTTTTGTGACCTAAGTCCTCATCCGTTCTGGAATTTTCCACTACATCGATGTGTCGAAAAACTGGCATCTTGTTAAGAGATTTGCGGCGGTCTACGTCTTCAAGAGAAACGAGATCATGGCTTGGTGATGATGGCAGCTTGGTTATCAGAAAATGTAGTGAGGATGGCATAGATTCCTGACTGAAACACACTACAGTGATCAGGCGAGAAAAATACTATATTGAGATTAGAAGTTTCAAATTAATCCCTTTGCTCGTCTTCCCAGCCACCAAGAAGTCGTCTGTAGGGCTGCATATATAATTCGGTAGACGGAAGGGATGTTTGGAATCTCTTTTGTATTTAATTTGCGTATTTGTTTAGTAAATAAATTGGCGGTGAGCTTTAGGAGCATTTCAAGTCTTCGGTATTCTCTTGAGTACTGTAGTAATGAAAATGTTTGTTGCTCGCGAGGTGTGAGATTTTAGTTTGAGGAGTCCACTTGGCCAAAGCCCAATTCGACGCCCAAATATACATATAATTATAGTCACCAGGCCAGTGCTTCATAACGGTGACATCACCAACTCATTCTCCACCAATGCGGGCGTAAGGCAAGGTTGTCCCCTTTCGCCCCTTCTCTTCGCCATAGTCCTGGACGATGTCATGTGCCGACTTATCTTGCACAGGAGAGGCATCGTATGAAGTTTTAGCAGGCATCTGAAGGATTTGGACTTCACCGATGACATCTGCCTCCTCTCACACAAACTCATCGACATGCAAGTGAAGACGGACAGCAGATTGGAGTTCAACATCGCAAAGACCAAGCCCATGAGAGTTAACCACAAAAACGTCCGCCATATAATGATCGACGAATACCCGGTGGAATTTGTTAAAGGCTTCTGTTACCTCGGCTGCATTATTACGGCAGACGGCGGAGCTAATGGAGATGTCAACTGTAGGTTAAACAAAGCAAGGGTGGCGTTCGGGCGACTGCATGCAGTGTGGGCGAACTCGCGAATATTCAGCGCATGTGTGAAGTCAGTATTGTTGTACGGAAGTGAAACATGGCTGATCTCAAACACCATCACACAAATCGACAAACTTTCGTCAACAAATGCCTCCGTATCATCTGTGGAATATTCTGGCCGAACGCCATCAGCAACGACGCGCTGTAGAAACTAACGAACGAAGAACCCGTGCTGTTGCAAATAAACAACAGAAAGTGGCGATGGATAGGTTACATGCTTAGAAAACCTGCAGATAGCATTACAAGAATGGCACTAGAATGGAACTTGCAAGGGAGCAGAGGTCAAAGTCGACCAAAAAATACTTGGAATAGATCGATATTACGCCAGCTAGCCGATGTTAACACAATATGGGACGTCGCAAAAATACCAGCACAGAACCGTGTACGATGGATGAGTCTTGTTGAGGCCCTATGCTCCCAAAAGGAGTGAACAAGGAAAAAAAGCCAGGACACCGCAAAGCAGTACCGGTCTTATGACTTTGTGTAGCCAGCAAGTAATTCCAGTTTAAATAACCAATTTTTCCATATATATTTAGCAATAACTCTAAGCAAATAATGTAAAAGTTTGTATCTTCATACGATGGAACGTTTCGTTTGTGATGTAGCCACCAGAAACTGACAACTGACTTATAACAAAAAAAAAAAAAAAGATGAACACATTAGACTGTGTCATACCTGGGAACACTCCCCTATATATTTTTGTAGTATCTATTTTTCTAGTGTCTGGTTTTGTTGTTGTTGTTGTTGTCTTCTAGCAAATATTATTGTTTTTGCACTTGTATTTATTACGTATATGCTCGTGTACGTTCGACAAGAGAGTATTCTCATACGTCATGAAGTTGTAGGTTACACGCAAGAGCAATCGATCAATCGCACACCCAAACATTTCACTGGGACCAAGATAAGAAATGCATACATGTATGCATACGTATAAACAACAACAACAACAACAACAACAACAACAACACTGAGTAGCAGCAATGATGACTCCAAAAGTCAATCACTCATTCGCACTGAGACATTTTTTTTTTGATTTTACAACTCCGCCGGAGAGAAAAAGAAAGAAACAGTGAGTCAGATTAAGAGATTGGAGAACAGAGAGTATGTATATAATTTTGTTTTTTTTCTATATGTGAAAGGCCGATTTATCAATGCCGGACTCGCTCTCTATGCGCCCGCGGTTAATATTCCAGTCTTTATCTCATTTCTTGTTGTTGCGATTGTTGTTGATGTGGTATTTGTTTGGTTTTTTGTTGTTGATTTTATTATAAAATATTTATGTATTATAAGTAGGTAGCTACTTACATTACTTTAGTTGCTTACGCTAATCGGTCGCATTTAAATCGTTACTTTTGTTAATCGCAAATGCAATAGCGATAATCAATGATGACGGCGACAGTGTGATTATATATTGTTATACCATATTATGTGTTTGCCAGTGTGAATATGGTTTTTGTTGTTGTTGTTGATATTATGAAAACAAACACAAAACTAAAAGAAAAAAAAAATAAAGTTCTAATTATATGAAATTTTCAAAATAATATATTTTCGAAATGATATTAATGTGATTTTATTAGAAATTAATTATTTTAAAAATATCTAATTCAAAAAATTGAAAGCAAAAATTATTTTAAAAAATTTTCGACAACATGCAATTAATATAGATAGACAAATAAATATTCTACAGTCAAAAATAGTCATAAAAAGTACCGAAAAAAATTCAGAAATATTAATAATAAATAATTAAAAAATATATAAAAAATCAACAAATTTAAAAAAAAAAAATAACAAAAAATGAAATACAAAAACGGCTCAATACCAAAAGAATCTCTTCTAACCGTACCATCACCAACATCACCAACATCACCATCAACATTTTCAATGTCCAACATTAAGATTCAACCCATGCAACGTACACATTCCAATGCTTCGTCAATAATGCTTACACGCCATTTTGGTGCCAGTGGAGGAGGTGGTGAAACTGATGACGAGGATGGCACTGGTTTGGGTTACACGCACACTTTGGTAAGTGTTTGCTTTATTCTAATTTTTTTTTAAATTTTTTAAAGAATTTTTATTTGTTTTTTATTTTTTATTTTATTTATATTTTTATAAGAATTTTTATTTGTTTTTTTATTTTTATAAAAATTTTTATTTGTGTTTTTTTTTTTTTAAATTTTCTGCAAATTATTTTATATAATTTTAATGAACGCTATAAATATATTCGTCTTGGAATTCAAATGAAAAAAAGAATTTACCCTTGCTAATATCGAAATTAAGATATTCAACACCATGAAAAAAATTGGCTCGTGTTATAATTATTTTTACGTGTTCAAATTGAGAAAATATTATATAAGCATTCACTTGTATGAGAAGTAGACTTGATTTTCATTTAATTACAGTTTCAATTCAGCTCGATATATTAATATTTCTGTACTCGAAACTAAGGGGCATATGTTCGAAAACATACTTTTATATAGGAGCTACGTGTTGTTTTTATTCAGTTACGTCCATACTCGAATTTAATAATTTGTTGTTAAAAATAATCATATGTATTAACTTTCATCTCAATACCTTTATATTGATGTGCGCAAAATCAGAAAATATAAATTCGAAAACGTATTTTTGTAGAGGCACATGGTGCAATTTTCATTCGAATACATTTATATCTTAATTCAATCGTTTGTTGGTAAAAATAGTCTTATATTCCGAATTTGTCTTTGATAGCTTTATATTTAATGGCGCAAAATGAGAAAACATCAATTCGAAAACGTATTTTTGTATGAGTGGTAGGAGTGATTTTCATTAGATTACGCTCATACTAGAACTCAATTGTTTTTTGGTAAAAATAATCTTATATTCCAAATTTGAAATTGATAGCTTTATATTTGATGGCACAAAATCAGAAAATATAAATTCGAAAACGTATTTTTGTATAGGCACTTGGTGCAATTTTCATTCGAATACATCCATATTTTAATTCAAACGTTTGTTGGTAAAAATAGTGTTATATTTCAAATTTGACTTTGATAGCTTTATATTTAATGGCGTAAAATGAGAAAACATCAATTCGAAAATTTTTTTTTGTATGGGCGGTAGGAGTGATTTTCATTAGATTACGCTCATACTCGAACACAATTGTTTTTTGGTAAAAATAATCTTATATTCCGAATTTGAATTTGATAGGATTACATTTACTGCCGCAAAATGAGAAAACATCAATTCGAAAACGTTTTTTTATATGGGTGGTAGGAGTGATTTTCATTAGATTATGCTCATACTAGAACTCAATTGTTTTTTGGCAAAAATAATCTTATATTCCGAATTTGCCTTTGATAGCTTTATATTTAATGGCGCAAAATCAGAAAATGTATATTCGAAAATGTATTTTTGTAGAGGCACTTGGTGCAATTTTCATTCGAATACATCCATATTTTAATCCAATTGTTTTTTTTGGTAAAAACAATCTTATATTCCAAATTTAAAATTGATAGCTTTATATTTAAGGGCGCAAAATGAGAAAATATAAATTCGAAAACGTTTTTTTGTATGAGTGGTAGGAGTGATTTTCATTAGATTACGCTCCTACTCGAACTCGATTGTTTTTTGAGTTTGAAAAATAGTCTTCTTTACTGAGTTTCAGCTCTATAGCTTTATATTTCTGTGCAATAAGTTTAAAAATGTATGTTCGAAAGCATACTTTCGTATGAAAGACAGGGGTGTTTATTATTAGATTAGGCCCTTTTTCAAGTATATCCGTTTGTTGGTAAAAGTAATATTATTTAGCGAGCTTCAGCTTGATAACGGTATATATTTATGTATATCCGTCGTTTTTGAAGCTCAATAAAGACATTCATTTTGAAGCACCGTTCAAAATTTGAGAATAAAAAAACTCAAATTCAATTTACAACTCTTTTAGTAGAATGTGAAATTTATATTAGATATAATGAGCTAAAATTTTCATATATTTCAGAATCGCTTAAGTTTATCCCTTCTTCGAAACGAGAATCAGTACAGAGCAATTTTAAATTGATACCGATCTTTTCGAAAAAAAAAAATCTTATAGAAATGACCTCAAATGAACCCGGAAACTAAAACCGATTTGCAATAAATTTAATATAGGGAGAAGTACCCACAAAAAAAAAAAAAAAACTGTAATTGCCAATTTTTATGGCAACTTTTAGCTGAAAATGTGTAAACTATGATATCTATTATTTAAAAAAGCTGTCTGGCATATAAGCAGCCGCCTCATAGTTACTTTTATCCACCGCATTCGAGAGATTTAACTTTCTATTCTCGGCATTTTATGACGAACGACGTTTTTTGGCTTTTTTTGCAGGTTTTTTGAGGTTAGAAGGACCTCTGAGGGCAATGATGAAAATTTGACCACGGTTTCGGAAACAGTCATTATTCTAGTGCATTGGACATCATAATTTTTATTGTGCGGTTGTGTTATAATTAAAATTGATGATGTTGTTGCTGAAAATTTTTGTTATGGACTTTGGCATAATACCAGCTTTGCACGATGTTTATAAATATGTAGATTCATATAAGTATGTACTGTATGTTTTTTAAAAAAATTTAACAAACAATATTTGCATGAGATTAATTTCTTAATTTTCTGCTGTTTTTTATTCAATTTATTTTGTGATCACACCTAAGTCACATTGATATTTTATTCATAAGCTAATGGCAGCAATGTGGCGTTAAAACATCGACAACCGTCGATATAAATATTTATAAACAACAATGTTTATTTCTCTGGCAAAGGATAATTTATTCAGAAAATAATATCATAATTTGCATTTGTTATAGTCATCTTGTTGTTGTTGCAGTTTATAATGATGACGTCTGATAGTGGTGTGGTCAATTTGTATCATGGGGGAATCCCCATGAAAGTATTTTACTTTTATTTTGTTGTTTGGCTTTAATTTTTAAATTCTCTTGTTTTTTTTTTGTGGTAAATTTATTTAAAAAATAATACCATAATATGGATGCTGAATGATATATACCTAGCTTCGAGCAGAAGAGGAAGCATTTTTATTTTGTCTAAAGCGATGAAGTCAATAAAATAGGTTCAAAAAGTTACAAGTAATATTTCCAAACATTTTCTCAAAGGAAGCAAACAGTAATTCCAAACTTGAACATGTTTACATTTTTAATCGGCACAGCGTGGCAAACCCTGCATTAAACATTGCCTCGTAAGACCATATTTTTGTGAATATAATAAACGAGGGAAGTTTCTCGCGGCATTGCCTCTATAAAGAGGGTCTCAAGGAGAACATTCAAATTTCCAATGTAAATGGCTCCAGGAATCGTCTTATTAACCGAACATGCTTATCCTCTACCTGGAGCTCTTTTGAATCTCCTATACAAAATGAACGAAAAGTCCATTGTCCAAATTCAACAAATTAACCCATAGATACTCAGGAATCGACCCACTTCATAGCTTAATCACCATATAGATGTTCAGGAATCGCTCCTAAAGCGGTAAAATGTATGAAAGATGTCCATTAATTTTCCCATCCCAATATTTCTTCCCATGGATACTTCGTATCTTTACCCCTAAAGGGGCCTTTCATAGAAAATTAACATAAATACACCTGAAAATCCGCAAATAATCAAATAGTTGCACTGCAATTACCCATAGAGCAATAAAATGTTTAACCGACTCCCATTAGTATGCCCACCTCAACATTTTCTTCTAACGTACTTCTTCCCTATCTTCACCTTTAAGAAGACTACCATACAAAATTTATATATCCGCTCGCGCCACTTTGGCGTAGCTAAGATCTGGATGGAGCGTCTATCTGAACTGCTATATGCACCGGCTGGCCGATACAATTCCAGACAGATGCCCGCGGTTCCGGCGGAGGCCGCACAACACCCGTAATCTTTTCGCCTGCCCCGGAAGGCCTACCAATTTGGTCCCCTCTGCACTGTGGACGCACCCTCTGGAGGCTGCCGTCTTCCTGGAGCTGGTTAACGAGAAAAACAACACCGTAGCTGAACATGAATTTTCGTGATTTCGAAATCGTTGTCTGTTACAACAACAACAACAACAACAAAATGATTACAAAAATTTCTGAAAAGTGTCAAATAATGCGTTCCATGGAAAATTAAGTCAAGTTAAGTAAGTCTGGAGCAGATTGTGTGCTTGCACAAGGCTCTTTTGAAAATTTTCTTAACGACTTCAAATATACACCATCCCGATAAGTTTCTACAGGCAAATTAATAATCTCATCAATTAGTGAATTAATAGCTTGAATAGTTTGAAAACAGTAAACCGGTTTTTTTTTTATTTTGGGTATTAAACCAATTAGTGAAATTTATAGATTATTATTCATATATAATGACCGGCTGACATTCGATTGAAATTACCGACCGATCGAAATGGTGAAATATTTGATTTTTGTGCTATGCAATATCACAATTTAGTAGTTTAGATATTTCCATAGAAAATTATATTGTTTGCGAAACTACATTTCCGGTTTATAGGGTACTTGAAGCTATTATTCAATACACTTGATTTTTACTGCCAGAAAGGCAGCTTTTTCAAAACCACTCAAATGTGGAACTCAAATGTTTACAATATAAAATACAGATTTTGAAAATTTTCTTTAATATTAATTTTAAATTTTAACGGGTATTTTTTTAAGAGACATTATTTCGATGGAATTTAATAGTAAAAATTGGATGAGTCATTTTTTGGTGCGTTGAAAAGGCGTTTTTTTTAAATTATTTTTTTTTTTTTGTGGCAAAAAATTGACTAACCGGTTCGATTCTAATAATTTGTTTCATAAAAACCGGCTATTAAAGTTTGTCCAATAATATTCGTATTCGATAACCGATTTTTTTGTTTTGACAAGGCGGAATAATTGGCAACCCTAATACAGACATATGATTTATTCGTGTTTATTGTTGCTCCGCTTTGAAAATTTTGCGTCATTTTTTAAATGTATAAGCAAGTCTGTCTGTACATAGTCAAACATACATATATGTATATATACGGGTATGTAGATTGCAATTACTGTTATCATTATTGTAGCGGTGTGAATTCAAAGTCAACAACTCTGTTGGTCAGCCAGTCGGTCAGCCAGTCAGTCAGTCAGCTAAACAGTCATCAAATCAGAGCGATGGTTGCTATATCTTTTTCTTGTGTTGCTGGTTGATCTTGTATCGGTACTTGTGTATACATACATTTAGGAAATATGTAGTAAGATTTGCTCTCACACAAATTGTTCTGCATTCTTATGACGGATTCTTATTCTTAATTGTATTATTGTCCTCATCATTATAATTTGATTTCACAAGGTTGATTGACCTTTTGCATATGAATTATAAGAATTTTTATTCATATGCATTCGTGATGCTTGAAATTGACACAGCCAAGCAGGTGGTGGATGTAAATACTCGTATGTATGGAATCTGATGTTACTAAATCTGAGTATTTGGTTATCAGCAACGACCGACGCTGTGAGGGTTCTGCATGGAGAATTTGAGGCGTTGATCTCATGAAAGGTTCCGAGATGTAGTTGGACTAAAATAGACAAAATTTCTTTGTAATTTCCATAGTTAATAACTTTTTTGAAAGAAACGCAAATACATTCGAATAGAGTGTTCAAACTCATCAGCCTGGCCCTGATCCCTGGTATAAGTTAGTGATTGATTTTTCCTCCCTTTTTAGTACTCTGAAAGCAGATATTAATTGATCTCTTGTTCTAAAATTCTCTCCTCTTCGCTTCCTTCTCAGCCAGGATTTGGATTAGGATTTTATTAGAATCAAAACTACATAGCTTCGAGGCCCGATATCAAGTTTCGAGTTCAATTTATATACGGAGCTTAGTTTTTAGTCAATATGGAGGAGGGGATGCAATAAACAACAAATGCACTCTATTCTTGCAAGAAGGCCATAGCTAAAAGATGGGATATGAATCCAAAAAGTGGTTCATTGTGTTGGTGAGGTCGATCCTTTTCAATGCTATATTAGTTTGTTGGGAATCGTTGAAAAATGTGACAAACAGACAGCTAATGGGCGCTCGAAGAACTACTTCGCCTAAAGGTCTCTACCTCTCTCTACTACCCTCGGATCTTTACGGCTGACAGAGGGTGCTTATATCAGAAATTATGCTGAATGCACTTAAAAATCAGAGTCTCTAGGATCCCGAAGGAGTGTACTTCGATGCCGGTCGTCACTGGCTATACCATGCCAACGCATTCCCCTCGAGCAAAAGGGAGTGGATTGGCTGTGGAGTGCATTGGGTACAGACGTATACGAATGTCTCCAAATTGAATAGTGGTGGCGTCTTTTCTAACTTTATGCGTTAGACTTCTGCGGCGAGGGTTCCGTGTGCCTGCTACTGAAAATAGGCAAAAAATAAAGCAAATATCACATATGAATTTCGAGAATTTGTATTTCGAACTTCTGAGGTTCTACAGCAAATCGCCGAAGCACGTACGAATTACTTTATTTTTTGCCTAATTACTTCGTACTTCGATCCCAGACGTCACCAACTATACCATTGCGACACCATGTTTTTACAATAAATTCTCAACTCCCTCGAGGGATGAAAATGATAGGGGGTTTATCAATGGCTGTGAAGTGTATTCGATAAAAGGCGAAAGGTGGTAGCGTCTTCGAATTTCGAGAACGTCTATTTCGAATTTGTGACATGTTAGAGCAAATCGCCGAGACATATATTTCTTAATATTTTGCCTAATTACAGAATCTGTTTGAATTTCTCATTTCACAAACCGTCATCGTACAATTCGCATTTTTAATTAATGCCATTTCATCAGAAGATTCTTAAGAAAACCATATTATACCGTTATATTACCGTATTATCACTTACGAAACGTCTTCTAAGTTGAGGGTTTTTGCGAGGGCATTGTGTGACAACTAATTGTGTGACACAGTACGATATCTGTGGATCAGTCACTGCAATCAACCAACCAATCAATTAATACCTGCGCGATTTCAGATGGGAAAACAACAGTCAGTTGGTTTTCACGGACTTGGAGATACTAAAATCGGCCAGCTAGTTATTTTTTTACATGCCGTATAATTCACATCATTAGATTTTAAGCCTGGCGCTGAAGCCTGGACAATTTCCACCTTGGATGAGCGAATGGTTGGAGTTTTCGAGAGAAAAGTCCTACGCAAGATCTTTGGACCTATTTGCGTTGGTGGCGAGTACCGAATAAGGTACAACCATAAGCTGTACGAGCTGTATGCCGATATTGACATAGTAAAGCGCATCAAAATCCAGCGGCTGCGCTGGCTAGGTCATGTCGAGCGAATGGAAGAACATGCTCCAGCTAAGAAGGTGTTATATTCGGAACCCGCTGGAGGACGACGCAGAAGAGGAAGACCAAACCTCCGGTGGAAAGACCAAGTACTGGAGAACCTGACGGCGCTTGGAATTTCTAACTGGCGCCAGCTGGCGAAGAACAGAGATGGCTGGCGAAGCATGTTATTTTCGGCCTAAATCGATATTCGGTTGTTATGGCCACATAAGTAAGTAAGTAAGTAAGATTTTAAGAAGCTGCAAACCAATTACCGAGAAATATTTTATTAAGGTTGACAAAGAAAGAAGTTGACATTTTTGCTTTTTGCTCGAGTATATGTAGGTATAGGTATATATCATACAGCGTACGTATTTTGCGTAAATGTAAACCATATATTTAAAATGGGCATATGCGCATAGTTCATATCTTTTTTGTTTTTTGTGTTTTAATTTTGTTTTCTTTTTTGCATTTTTGTAATTTGAACAAAAAAAAAATTGTTTCCCCCATTTCAAGTCATGTGATATGTGGATCTCTTTGCTATATGCATACAAAATATATGATTTACACGTGATGTTGTTGAAATGTCGCCGCAAATTGTTGATTTTTTTTTTTTTGTATTTTTACATTTTTTTATTTTAAATCACCTGACAATTGCAAAATTAATATTCTCAACCACAATTGATGCTAATGATGATGATGACCGTGTTGGTGGATGATTGTATACGAATATACTATAACATAGTTACATATAAATACATATATTTCTGATATATTATGACTTATTTAATTTATCATCGAAATAGAAAAATTATACTTATAATTTTCGTTTCAAATTATTAAGACACACCTACATATGACATATAAATGACTTTCATCTTGTTATCGCATCTATACGAGTAACATTCTATTACAAATACTCAAACGAGTATAAATCAGATTACTTACTATAAAATCTTATAGTTATTATTTATTATAAATAGCAATACTATCATCTGTCACTGTCAGCCCGAACTTATTTCTATGATCGTAAAATGCAGCTTTATTAGACTTAGTGCGACGTCTCATATTACAACCATATTACAACTACGAACGAAGGAGTACGTGGAAATGCGATGGGAATGCGGAAGATAAATTAAAAAAATGAATTTTCCATCTCATTGTAACATTATTAAATGTAGCAATTCCATCAGATAATGATAAATGTCCAAAATGTTGCGGAGGTGCACAGACAACATTTTGGTATGATCATGACTCATGATAGTGTGCTCAAGTATTGTCACATTGTAGTACTTAATTTCAAAAAAAATTATCGGGCAATTATTGGAATTAGCGGACCAGACAGACGGATGAACCGCAAGAAATATGATGTTCTAATAAAACAACATCCTGAAGTCGGAATGCCGAGGGACTCAATGCATATGGAATTCATTTTTACTAAGCGATTCCAAATAGAGCTCAGTAAAAACAAAAAAAAAAACAAATGGGAAGGTATATCTAAAGCATACGGGATAAATCAGAACATGATAACATGGTTTACGGACGGCTTCTTGCTTCTTGACTTATGAAGAGGCTGGAGCAGGAGTGATAGGCCCGGGAATAATAAACTCGGAGCCTTTAGATAACAATACTACTGTCTTTCAAGCGAAAATATATGCGATTGATAGGTTTGCCCACTTTAACATCATACGCCAATACCTGAATAGAAGGATTGTAATCCTGACAGATAGTCAGGCTGCTATCAAGGCACTGAACTCTAATCAGGTGAAATCAAAACTGGTGTGAGAATGTCTTGACAAGCTGAATAAATTTGGTGAAAATAATCAATTGCGGATCCTTTGGGTTCCAGGCCAAATTGGAGTTGGAGGCAATGAGCTGGCATATAGGCTTGTCAGGAAGGGAGCAGCAACACCCTATGTAGGCCCAGAACTGTGGTCTGGGCAAAGGAGCTTAATCCATGCCCATTAAAAGGAGTCAAGAATCAGAAAGACAATCATACCGGGAAAAGCTACCAGGGTTGTCCCAATCCAAGACACTTCTAGGGACCTATAACATAAAGCAACTTGCGGAATCTATCAGTTTAAACAAGAATAATATAAGAATATCACGGGATTATTGATAGGACACTGCAGGCTGAATTATCACCTACCGAAACTGGGAATTTTTTCGAATGAAACCTGCGAACATTGCAGGGAGGAGAATGGAACTGCAAACCATGTATTGGGAAAGTGCCCAGCACTTATGCACACAAGAAAGAAAAACTTTTGAGGAATTTATAATACCGTAAAATCTGCTGAAGTCCATTAGGGTAGAACCTATACCAAACTTCCTCATGGATGCTGGACTTGGAGAAATACTCTAGTCCATGACCAGGAAGACCCGTTGAAATAAGACATAAGACTTTTCTTCCAGTACTGTTGTGCGAGCTAAATTAACAGTATTAGAACCTATCTACCTATATTAGCTGGTCCCGTATGGTAGAATTCTTGTGACACCTCTTTTCCAAAGCTGTATGATAGAGTTCTTTAACAAGCTTCCCATAGAAAATTGTTACTGCGGAAAGAATTGTCGATTGATTGCCTACAGTTGGTCAGAATTCGAAAGAAAAATCTTATCGATATTAAAATTGTCGCCTCAGACGGCTATCAAATCCACTACCTGCGGCTCAGAAGGCCAATGCACGTACTAACCAGTGAAATACGGCACGCACTAGTTCAACACTTTTCAAGGGGTCAATGTTTAGGAAGCACCCAATTGCCGCTGGGTTAAAAGCCTTGTGAATATGATGGATTTTCAACTAATTCTTTATTTTAATTCATTGATTTTAGCCATCGTCAAAACAATTGTGAGAACATGTGTATGCAAGGATCCCACATTTATATATTATCAGATAGCCAAGCCAATCTTTCACAATCGCCTCTAAATTAGTAGATGAATGTCTCAGCCTTCTAAAGGAGCTCGGAAACCTAAATATTGTAGTATTAAAGTGGACACCTGGCTATGAAGGACACGAGGGGAACGAAATAGTTGATATACTAGCTAAAATGGGCGCTGAAAAGCCCCTGATCGGTCCTGATCCCTTCTGTGGTTCGGCTAGATGCCACGCCATGGAGGTTATCAGGAAATGAGACGAAAAAAAATTTGCAGAATACTGGCTCAATAGTACAGGGCAGCATCAAGCAAAACAGTTCCTAATCCCAAATAAAGGGATATCTAAAAAGATACTCACGTTTGGTAGAGCTGATCTACGTATTCTTTGTGGTTATTTTACAGTCCACTGCAGCCTCAGATACCACTTGAAAAACTTAGATCTATCTGACACTGATGTCTGCAGATTCTGCAACTTAGTCATCGAAAGCTCGGAGCATATTCTCTGTGAATGTCAAGCTCAAACAAGGCAAGACAGAGACTAAACCACTTTGGTGATGGTACAGTGCCTCCATATAAATTGTGGAATAATGAACCCAACAAAGTGCTGAAATTTATTAAAAGCCTGAAAATTTAGGGTTGCTCAAAGGCTTCACACTAGATGAAGTCTGGTCGCAGTCTATAAGGTTCTGTTAAAAATAATGTAAAATAAATTTTTTTTTCTTCAGTAAACCAGTTCTTTAAATTTAAATTTTTGAATCCAATTGATTCAGAAAGGATTGATTAATATTCTGAGATTATTATTTTACATTTTTAAACATAATCGATAACTTTATAATTCCCAAAAAATTGTTGCCATAACTTTTTCTGCTAAGAGAACTGCCTTTGCCTACTATGGTACAGGTCCATCATATCCATTCCATGATTTTAACTTTTTTTGGTACTTTTCATTCTGGAGTATGGTAGTGGATCCAAATTTTATTAAAAAATATGAAGCGATGCTTGAAATCCTTTTTATTTTGCTTCAAATATTATAAAAATGTTGGAGAAATACACATTCGAACATGTTTTTGGTCAATTGTTAGCACATGCGACATGGATGGAGTTAGAGGCGCAATACTTCTCTGACTGTCTACGTACATTTTAGGAAAACTTTTTCGAGAAATTCGAGAAAGTAAAGAAATTTGCAATGGAAAAAGCATCTTAAAGAGCCAAGCCTTTTCATGTAGATGTGTCCAAATTAAATAAAACGACTGAGAGAGATGTGAGGCCTAGGTTCTTCAGTGCTTCTGATGCCATATATAATTAATTCAATGAACTTTTCTATATTATTTAGTTAACTAAGACGTGAGTGTTTGAGATTTTTGTGTCCTCGTACCTATAACATAGATAAATAGATAATTAAATAAATAAAAAAAAAAATTTTTTTTGAACAGCGCTGAGAATTTTTTCAGCAGCCACAAATGATTAATAATCTGTATGTAGATTAGTTCACAATTTTTATTTTTTTTTATCAACACAGAAATGGCAGCATGCCTACGTAGTTTTTCTCACCACCATCATATTCATTATCATTATTATCAGCTGAAATGAGTGGGTGTATGGGTGGTTCGTATGTCGTGTGTGTAGGCGTACTGGCTCGTACGTGTTGTTAAGGTTTAACGCGCTTGCTAATGAATAGCAATTGCAATCACAGTCACCAATGAATGCTTTTACACATGTGATTAGCAACATTTATTTTTTTTTTTTTTTTGTAACTGGCAAGGCGAGTTACATATTAATGAAATATTGATGTATAATGGGGTCAACTACAATTACGATACTTTGTTGTTGTTTTTTTTCTTCATTGGGATCGAGAGTATAAAAAAAATTGATTATTTAAATTCTTGATAGACGATGGCAGCGAGTGTTGTAGCTTGAAATTGTGGATGTCTTGAGATGATTTCGATTAAAAATATGAAGATGTTCTTAAAGAACATATTTTGAATATGCAAAATGCAAAATAATCCAACAAAAATTATGATAGAAACGAAGCAGAAGACATCGAATCCTTTTCCCCCAAATTAAATACCGAAAGAAGGCTCAATTAGCACAATAAGCGCCATTTTGATACACCACTGGTGTTACCACTGATATGTGGTTTATTCGAACCACCTTGATTTGTTAATAAACCTACTAATATCATCTTAGCGAGTTCATTACGTCGTCGTCCATTACGAATTTTCTATGACGCAGAGCACCCAGGCTTGGGTACTCGCATAGAAAATGGAAAACCGTTTCCCTGGTCCCTTCCTGATCGCAGTTTCGGCATATGTCATTGTGGGGCCATCCCATCCTTTCGGCGTGGTCCCCCATAGGCCAGTGGCCGGTTATTGTTGAAGTTATTCTGAGAATGTATGTTCTTGGCTTCCTTATGAATTCATCTCTTCTTGACTTATCGTATTTTGGCTAAATTTGCTTGCGTATTTTGCAGATACCAGTCTTTTCTCAACTGTTCTCTACCTGTTTCTTAAATTTAAGGAGCCATCCGACAGCTACCGACTCGGATTCGCTAAGAGATGCCCCCCTTCTTGCCAGTTCATCTGCCTTCTCATTCCCCTCTATATTCCTATGGCCAGGTGAGAGTGAAGTTCATTTTGCGCGTTAGTGAGTTTAGCTCCTCCTTGCATTGTCTTATGATATCTGCATTAGTTACTGGCGTATTAAGTGCCAAAAGGGCTGTTTGACTATCTGACAATACATATGCCTTTGATAGTTTATGTGGATGACTACTAAGTATTCTACATGCTTCCTGTTTTCCCAGAACTTCTGCTTGAAAGATGCTGGCGTAGTTTCCCAGACGAAAGAACCTAGATACATTGAATTCTGCGGAGTATACCCCCGCTCCATCACCGTTATCCATCTTGGATCCATTGCTATACAGCTCAATGGTATCCTTCTTGGCCACACGGTCCAGGTCCTAGTCATTTCGAGTGGAAAACCTCACTTCAAACTTCTTTCTGAAGTCTAGCACTGAAGTGATGTGGTCTGATTTGCCGTACTGCTTTCGGCTTTCTAATATTTTACTGTGTTCAAACTGTCTCGCATTCCATAGGCCACCTTCTTTAATCCTGGTGGCCTCATTCGCTGCGGTTAGTTGTATTTGAATGTAGATCGGAAGTAAGTTTAGAATGACGTCCAGTGCCTCCGTTAGTCATAATTTCATGGACCCCGTTATTCCTGCACACGCTGCTCGTTGTAAACTAGTAAGTCATCTGACGTTAAATTGGTTGCTGTCTATATTGGAGGCGCATTCGTGATGTGAGTGTGCATCAATATTGTCGACCACTTTTGCCTTTGAAAATGGTAGCCAATATAAGAGGTGGATCCAAGGATTTCATCTAAGTAGCAAGAGTTACCTTGAGCTCGTTAGAGTTGAGTGTTTAAGCAGCCGCCCGACTATCAAAGAACTCCACCAACCTTTCATCATGGAGGATCTCACTCTATTAATCACTTGTGAGAAGAATCTTGGAAGAATCGAATGATGGCTGTGAACTACCCCGCAAACTGTACAACCTGCTATTGTATTACTAGGATTGTTCAGTTCTCAGATCGAGTGTATAAATTTCTCATAGGGGACTCCAATAGGAAGACAAATATTTTAATCAGTTTAATTAATTGGTTAATCGAAATTAATTGATGAGATTGATCAAAATTAATACATCAAACAAGAAAAATACAAAATATGTGCTAATTTTTTATAGAAGTCCAATTTAACACTTGAATAATGTAAATTGTCTTTAAAACACAAATACATGAATCAAATTGATGTTAATATTAATTAGTGTTAACATAAATAAATGAGCGAATGAATCAATGATAAAACAAATATAATTTTTTTTTTTAATTCAAATAGTCGACGTTTATGTTGCGTGAAATCAGCGCTAAGTTAGCTAATCATAGACCAGTATAAGTTGCATATGTATAAGTATATACGTAGAATATATGAAACCTATGAGGAAAATCAACTAGTCTAAGCTTGATCATGCAACTGGTCGCATTGTGGCTACATGCGATTTCGCCATTTTTACGAATAAGGACTACTTTATGACAAAGAAAGTGTGGGGAGGCAGCTGGTATTTACACTAATGGCTCATTTAGATGAAGAGTCGTCATTAAATATCATGAATTTTATGGAATGAATAGAAGCAGACCACAAATGCATAAAAGTCTGTTCGAAAAATCGCCGACTCGGAAAGAAGCAGGTACTAAAACGATTACACCTTTCATTTCAATGGTTTCAAAAAAAAAAAAAAATATTGATGATAATTTCTGAGAAATTGTAGCTGTAGGTCTCTGGTCTCTCAATTAGAAACTGATAGATAAACAAGCATCTTAGTAATCTATTAAGAAGTAAATTATTCTCCTTACGCAAGCAAATATTTTGCTCAGCTGTCGTTAGAATCCGAAAAAGTGTTTATATAATTGACACTTATAGACTGTGAAAAATTCTTTGAACAAATTTCTTTTCCAGCACTATTGTGGGTGTGTTAAATTTGAACAGTGTTGGGAGGGAACTACTTATATCGATCCATTTCGAATGCCGAAACTCTTGTGGAATCACATTTTCTGAGCTTTATCATACAACTCTTTTTGAAGATTTTTCATGGCCGTATTTCTTTCATTTACGAGTCACAGAGAACTCCTTTCAGAACTCAGAATCTACAACTTCCGCACAGAAGGCCAACGCAATAACCAACTAAGTTATGGAACCCTAAAGGTATTCATAAAAGTATGTATTGTGATGAAAATCACAGACTAAAAAGCAGTTGCCATAGTTGAGGCTCTTCTCTCAAAGGGCAAATAACCGCCTTAAAAGGAGTGTAACTCTAAACAGGCCAGATAACCCCACTAATCGTCTTACATGGACAAACCTTCGGCGTCCCAACAACGACTCAATGCAGCTGACCCCCAGCCCCCACACGTAACATCCGCAGTAGGTTGTGCTCCTTTGATGGGCATGTGAGTCACCTGATCGATGATTTAAGCATTAGTATGCACAGTATACTAAACTTCCTTATGGATGCTGAACTTAGAGAAATACTCTAGTCCATTATGGGGTGCACAATAGACCTAGGGTCGTAGTGCAATACAACCCTCTAACAATAATAATACACAGGGCGGCACTGAATTAATTACACCACTGCGCAGTGTGGGCGGCCATCGAAAGACATACTCATCGTTCTGGACGGATGCCCATCGCCAATTGCAGAATGCGAGCAACAACTCCCTAGGTCCGCTCGAGCCACTTTAGCACAACTGAGGTCTGGGTGGAGCACCTATCTGAATACCTACATGTACCGGCTAGCTAATGTCATTCCAAACCGATGCCCGCTGTGCCAGCAAAGCCCGTACGATACCCGACATCTGTTTGCCTGTCCCAGAAAGCCTATCAGCCAGACTGGCCCTTTCCGCACTTTGGACTCACTCTCTGGATGCTGCCATTTTTCTTGAACTGGTTGATGTAAACAACAATTCAGCAGATTCAGCGTGATTATGAAACTATTTTCTGTTACAACAACAACAACAACAACAAACGTTCGGCAAATTATTGTTAACGTTTATTCGAATATTGCGTATTTCGTAAGAACAGCAGTTTACAAGATGTACTAAATTGCAGAAATACATCTATGGATGTTTGCCATAAAAGAATCGCGTGTAGTAGATTATTACCTAGAAAGTTTGATTGACCAAAGTAACAGAATTATTAGACCACTCGGAATATTAGGCTCCCTAAGAAGAATGCAGTTTTTTTTTAGAACCAACTTGAGCTTGATTTTTAGCACTCTGTGAAATCTCGTATATATGTTTTTTAACCCATCACATTACATTATGAAATTATTTGCATTAGTTATGAGACAAGTTCTTTTTTCCCTAGTCGCCAGAATCATTAGTGTGGGACAATCGAGTCCAGTATGGCATCGTACATACTTTAAATTGAAATCTTTTTTTTATTTATTTAATAATTTCTTATTTGCTATTATTGTTGCTAATTTGTTTTAGTTTAGTTTTTTTTTATATTTTATTTACATTTGATTTGATTTAAACTCGTGTGTGGTTACGCATATAAATATTATATTGTATTTATCATACTTTGAATGGCTTCCGTTTTAATCTAATCGAATCGGGAATTCATTGCATTTTATGACATCAATCATGAAAATTGTAAATCTTTGATTTCAACCACAGAGAGTGGTTTATTATATTCTTTATATTGACTATATATGATTTATTTCTGTATATAATATTGTATAACATAGTGTATGTATAAATATAGAACGGCCGATCAATAAGTATCCGTATTTGATGACAAATAGATGGAGTTGTTAAAGACTTTTAGATAATTTTTATTTGATGTGATCTATTATGAGAGGTTATTTCAAGTGAGCATGGCTTGTCTTATATAAAAATAAAATGTCAATATTCCATGTCTCATAATATATGGAAAATATATTAGTGAAATCCGAGGCATTTTTATATTAATCAACGGTGGGATTTATTATGTGGCGGCTCCCAAACCCAACGCACAACCTCTAACCGAGATTGCGAGTAGTCAGTGCAGCATTCTCAGAGTTGGAAAGAGAGTCGCGTCGAATGGGTCTTACGGTGAACAAGGGCAAAACGGAGTATCTAGTGCCAACAAACAAAGAGTCCCGGCATCTTCTAAGCACGTCACTGTTGACAACTACGCTTTTGAAGTAGTAAGGGACTTTGTCTATCTTGGAACCAGCATTAACAGCAGCAATGACGGTAGCCTGGAGATATTGAGAAGGATCACTCTTGCTAACAGGTGTTACTTTGGGCTGAGTAAGCAATTGAGAAGTCGAGCCCTCTCTCGAAGAACGAAAACTACACTCTACAAGTCTCTCATCATGCCTGTCCTTACATATGGCGCTGAAGCCTGGACAATTTGCACCTCGGTTGAGCGAGTGCTTGGAGTTTTCGAGAGAAAAGTCCTATGCAATATCTTCGGACCTATTTGCGTTGGTGGCGAGTACCCAGTAAGGTACAACCATGAGCTGTACGAGCTGTATGCCGATATTGACATAGTAAAGCGCATCAAAAACCAGCGGCTGCGTTGGCTGGGTCATGTCGAGCGAATGGAAGAACACGCTCGAGCTTAGAAGGTGTTATATTCGGAACCCGCTGAAGGATGACGCAGAAGAGGAAGACCTAACCTCCGGTGGAATGATCAAGTACTGGAGAACCTGACGGCGCTTGGAATTTCTAACTGGCGCCAGCTAGCGAAAAACAGAGATGGCTGGCGTAACATGTTATATTCGGCCTAAATCGATATTCGGTTGTTATGGCTACATAAGTAAGTAAGTAAGTAAGTAAGTAAGTTATGGTATTTTAAGTGAGGGAGCAAAATTAATGCTTTTTTGATTTTTATCTTATGTCTTACCGATTTATAACAATTTAAGCTAAGAACGAGTTAGATGACCTTGTGAGTAAGTTACCCAATTTTGTAACGATTTTGAAACTGTGTAAGAAAGGGATTTTTTCCCCTCCTTGTTCACTCCTCTCGGGAGCATAGGGCCTCAACAAGACTCTTCCATCGTACACGGTTCTGTGCTGTTATTTTTGCGCCATCCCATGTTGTGTTGACATTAGCTAGCTCGCGCAATATCGACCTACTGCAAGTATTTTTTGGCCGATCGCAACCTCTGCTCCCTTGCGGGTTCCAGTCTAGTGCCATTCTTGTAATGCTATCTGACGGTTTTCTTAGCGTGTGACCACCTATCCATCGCCACATTCTGTTTTTGATTTGACACAGGACGGATTCTTCATTCGTTAGTCTCCACAGCGCGTCGTTGCTGATGGTATGCAGCCAGAATATTCTACAGATGATGCGGAGGCATTTGTTGACGAAAGTTTGTAGCTTTTGTGTGATGGTGTTAGACATCAGCAATGTTTCACTTCCGTACAACAATACTGACTTTACACATGAGCTGAATATTCGCAGTTTTGTGCGCTTGGAGATTCGCGAGCTCGCCCACACTGCATGCAGTCGCCCGAATGCCGCCCTTGCTTTGTTTAACCTGAAGTTGACATCTTCATTAGCTCCGCCGTCTGCCGTAATAATGCAGTCGAGGTAACGCAAGCTTTCAACAAATTTCACCGGGCATCCGTCGACCATTATATGGCTTGCGTTTTTGTGGTTGACTATCATAGCCTTGATCTTTGCCATGTTGACCTCAAGTCCGACAGTACGTGCCAAGGCGACTAAGGTGTCCGCCTTCGCTTGCATGTCGATAAGGGACTTACAGGGGTTGATAATTCTGCACAGAATGGCTCAAATACCTTCAAAAATAAATTCGAAAATTCATATCTCAAGGGCTTTCATAAAAAATTGTTTAAAATATGATTTTCGTGTTTAGAAGTCCAAAGTCTATGGGAAAATGGTATTGAGATCTTCTCTGAAGTACATTCATAATTCATTGATCTCAGAAGCATCGACTTTTTGTCTATTGGGTACTTTGATGTTAATTTTGATGTCACTATCTGTCATTTATGTGTGAGAAATTGATATTTATTACTATTGGACGCTATTCATTTGAACTTACTTCAATTATTGATGGATGGATGATTAAATGATCAATCACAATTTCGGTCTATTGATTTTTAAGTAAATTTTTCATTTTTGCGGAATTCGCTGCAGACAAATAACCAGAAAATGAAGTTAAAAAATTAGTCATAATACAGATAGGCAGTCACATGTATGTTCATGTGTACATTCTTTAAAGATTTTTTCTTTTTGTATTCATACATTGTTATCATGATTGTAGTGAGTCAAGTAAATTAATTAGATTTACAAACATAATTGTTGTTTTGCTTTTTGGCGGACGCTCAAAACAAATACAAAAAAAAAAAAAAAATTAATGGGTTTGGTAGACTGCTTCTTTGGTAGCTGAGCGAGCGAGTTATAATTTCACTTGGTAACTGTAAAACATGGGTTTACAATTTAGTGACGTTAAAATCTTATGAATAACATTTTTCTAGTGCATATTAATGTTAATAATGTGCGATTTTTCTTAGCAAAATACCCTTAGCGGAGAGAAATCTAACCCAGCTCTGAAGAATTTCGATCTAGCTTCTCTTCCAATTTGGATAGCTCTGGAAGGGACCTAAATTCGTACGAGTTTATTAGTCAATTTCGAATGACAGAATTCTTCTGACGTTACTATTTCTGATCCCGGCTACCAGTCCGGAGCCGAATGATGCTGAAACTGGTAGTAGCTGCGGCTACGAGATCTTACCAAAGACGGCCCTTCTTGGAGGTTTTCGTGGTGGCTGAGGTAACCCAAAGGACACGCGGGTAGAGTATTCCACGTCATAAGATGTGGGGTACTCGATGTGGAGTTGCATTGCAACCAGGGTGCTGATCCCTTAGATCAGAAGAGGTTTTAGGTAGACCTCGATCCCGACCAAGGAGGGTAGTACGTCTATTCAACGTGCCCCAATTGGTACCGTAGGAACCTGGAGGTTGGTTTCCGATTTTCCAATCCTGCGGGGTGCTTATCAACGCTTCAATTTGATGCATTACGCTTTAGGCGTCGTGAGATAAGGCCATACTGGCAGGTGCTCACGATAAACATAGCTGAATCAATGTCACTATTTCTGAGAATTTTCACAGAGCTCATTCAGAATTTATTTCATGGCAAATTTTTCATTGTCAAAAATTCTATAAAATTTCAAAATAACAAATTTTTAAATATCAAGTCAGTCCATAAGTTCATGCGTTATTTTTTCAATAACTTCACAGTAGGCGCTTTTTGCGTACAAAAAACGATTCGTGGGAGATAACGAAACTAATTTTATGTTCTCTGCTGTATTTTGTACTCAACAAGTGATTTTAATCGCGAATAGAAGCACGGGTTGTTAAAAAATCTAATGAAATCTTCGAACGAGTATAGGAGGCATATTTTTTTTTTTTTTTTTTTTTTTTGTAAAAGTAGTTAAAATGCACCATCTGCTGCTGCAGAAATAATCGTAGCTCATGGAGAGTACTCATACCGTGAGTGTAAGGACTGCGCAAAAGTGGTTTTCCAAATTCCAAAGTTGTGATTGTGGCGTTGAGGATGCCACACGCTCTGATCGTCCTGAGGTCTTTAACTCCGACGCCTTGCTGGAACTCGTGGAAGCTGAGCCAAGTTTGATAGTCGATGTGATGGCTGGATGGTTAAATTCATCACATGGTACAGTTTACAGGCACCTGGTTCAATTGGGTAAAGTTCTAAAGCTGTGAAAATGAGTTCCGTATAAACTTTCCGTCGCAAACCTTCAGCAGAGAGTGAATGTTGTATCCTCAGCTGCTGCAGCGGCTTGAAAATTAGAGTTTTTCAACTGTATTATAACTGGGGACGAAAAATGGGTCCTTTACAATAATCCTGTTCGCAAACGCCAGTGATTAGATAAAGATGAAACACCCCCAGAGATGACCTTCACCTCAAGAAGATTCTCCTGTCTATTTGGAGGGATATGGCCGGTATCGTTTATTTTGATCTACTGGAACCAAACCAGACGATCACAGCTGATTATTATTGCCATCAACTATTCAAACTGAATAAAGCACTTGAGAAAAATCGGGCCGTCTTTAGCCAATAGACGCTAAGTTTTGTTTCACCACGACAACGCAAGACCGCATACCGCAAGACAGATCTTAGGCAAGCTGTACGAGCTCGGATGGGAGCTAATGCTGCATCCACCATACTCTGCGGATATTGCATCTTACGATTACCACCTTTTCCGCGGACTTCAGTCGCATTTAAGAAAACGCACGAATTTATGGACTGACTTGATACATTCTATCCACCTTCATATGCTCTAATTATGATCTCTTAATTCAATATTTGTATTGAAAATTGATAAAACCGAAGAATTTTAATTAATTGTATTTGCTTTCGTTGAATATATTTTAGTATTTATTTTTATTTTTGTTGATTTACACCTTCTTTGTTAACTACTATGTAAATTGTTTTATCTTTTAAAAAATGAATTTTGCTTGCAATAAATTTTTCGGCTTTTCATTTTTCTTTGCAGTTTTGAGTATTAGCCTAGTGGTATATTAAAAGTCTTTTTAGTACGAAGTGCACGGTGTTGTAAAAAATCGATTGTCTTTCAAATTGAAACAGAAAATAATAATTAAAAATATTAACTAAGGTTAGTATGGAATGAAGGCTGTTCACATTAGACTATTTTACCGATTTCGTCAGTCAACACAAAAATATGCAAGTTATGATTATTTTTACTTCACATTCTGGTATGAGATCTTACAATGCTTATTTATAATGAATTGAATACAAGTGTATTAGATACGATTTGACATTTCATATTGTAAATTTTGATATTATTGACAGTAGTATGTTCACACTGGACACATTTTGTAATTTGTTTTATTTGGATTGAGTTGAAAATATCGTCTCGTTAAGCAAATGGCCGAGGTGAATTATCTTCACCATAGTGAGAAAATCTAGTTCCCTAGATTGACCTAGATTGAGACCCTGTTTGCACATATACAGGGTCACTATATGTCCAAATCGGGAGCCCAATAAAATTTCGGATTGCCGGACGTATTTATTTCGCAAAATAGGAAGACATTTTTCCTATTGTTTGAGCATCACTCAATCAATGCAGCGATCAAGTCAACGCCATGAATGATATGGACATACCATGCCCAGAAAATACAATAGTAAAAAACTTCCATGGACAAGAACACAGCTATCCACGCAAACGGCCAAAGCGCAAGATCGCAATGAATAGAACAATACCAGGATTAACGAAGTATTGTCTCACAACGAATCAGTTCAATGATTTTGACAAAAGCTTAAGAAGAAGTGGCTTGAGAAAACGATCTGTGTAAAAAAATGTGATTTAATACTTGCTTCTGGGATGCAAGTATTAAATCACATGTCATGGGTTCGATTCCCCCCCGAGGTTGCTACTTTAATAACGAAAAGATTTTTCTTCCAAATGATGTCCACCCGTCGGCAAGCAATTGGCCATTCTTCTGGCTATAACAAGCTCTTAGAGAGCTTTATGGCAGAATTCAGGAAAAGTGATGCCGCAAGAGTTCTACCATTCGGAACTGGCTAATATAAATAGCTCCCTTCTAACACTGTCCAAATTTAATACGCAAAACAGCACTGAAAAGAATATTGGTGGTATCACAACGAGCCTTTTTGGCCTAAGTGTGTCCTCTCATGGAGGGAGTATCTCGGTGAAAAGGCGGTCACGATAGCTTAACATAACTTTGCAAGTTTCGCTAGAGTACGTAATTCAAACTAATTAAACTTCTTAGCATTTTGCAATTGTTAGGAAGACAATATTTGGATCTATGTGAACTAGTAAAATGTCAACCGTCAGCGATTCACAAAGGAATGGTTAGTTGGTGAGCGGGTTTTAGTTGAGTATTCAAAAAATTCTTCAACAGGCAAGATACCATTGAATTGGAAAGCTTGCTCTGCCGACAAAAATATTTTATCACAACAACTTGAAATGGACAAAAAAAGCTTTTCTTTGTCGGGAGCCCTAGCTCCTGATTTTAGTATTATATTAGGGTACAATCCCTGGCAATATCGAAAAGATTTTTCTTTCGAATGGTACCCACTTGTCGGGAAGAAATTGGCAATTCTTCTGGCAGTAACAATTTGCCATGGAAAAGCTTCTAAAAGAACTCTGCGACAAAACTCAGAAAAAGTGATCTGGCAAGAGTTCTGCTGTTCGGAACCGGCTAAAATAAGTAGGTACCTTCTAATACTGTTCAAAATTTAACACGCACGTCAGTAATGGAAGAGAAGCTCGGGCAATGAGCCCTTTGGGGCTTTAAAGTGCCACATATTTATTTTTTTTTTAAATTCTGTCGCAAGAATGTCGCATTCGGATTGTTGGATACTAAAAGAAGAAATTCGTCCCATACTAAAAAAATTATATTGAATTAACCAAGCTTGGTATTCAGCCGGAGATTTGAAATCAGAACTTTGTTGGAGAGATTAAGATCACCCCTTTAAAAATCTGGAAAATTATGTATAGTAGAAACGATATAACACCCCATATTTTTCATTTTTATGTTCGCATCATCATATAGTGGGTGTCGTAGCTCAGTGGTTAGTGCGTTGGCATTCTGGTCTGTAGGTCGTGGGTTCAATCCCCAGTTGAAGCATAATAAAATTCAATATCGAAAAGATTTTTATTTCGAACGGTAACCACCTGTAGGCAAGGAATGGAAATTTTTCCGGGAGTAAAAATTTGCCAAAAATGCTTCTTAAAAGAGCTCTGTGACAAAACTAAGTTAAAATGATGTCACAAGGGTTCTGCAGTTCGGAATCGGCTAATATAAGTAGGTTTCTTCTAATGCTATCCAAATTTAACACGCCCAACAATATTGGAAGAAAAGCTCGGTGGTATAACAATGGGCCTTTCTGGCCTAAGTGTGTCCTCTCAGAGAGAGGGCGGCCACAATAACATAACATCATCATTTGTCACTCTGGCAGTCAATAAAGAAGCTTTAACGGCATGTGAAATGTTGGGGTAAAAATTCAGAAATATTTTGATGGCAACTGTGCCAACCCAACCCCAGCGATATTTTTTTGTAGTGTAATAAAATAATACAATACATTTATTGCAAGTCATAAGTATTTGAAGCAGGCGTTACTAGTAGTTTAAATTAATCAATTTAATAAATGAGTAGCGTTTTTTTTTTGTTCTTCTTATATACAAGAGTGTACTCATCCAGAAATATATATATAAGCACATTTATGTATATACTTTAGAATCACATGCTACTACTTAGAGTGGTATATTAAATATGAGTTCCACTAATAGTACTGTCGGATAAATGTAATGCAAAAAGAATGAGAATGAGAATATCTAATCAAGTCAATTTGAGATCTTCACACCACACATATACAAACACACACATCCACACATTCTATATAATGTATAGAGAGTGTTTTTATAAGCCGTTCAAATTTAAAAATTAAATTAAAACGAAAAAGTCGGAGGTTAGAGTTTCTTTATGTTGGTTTGAGGTTAAATTTTTTTTTTGTTGATTTTTTGATATATTTTGGATAATCATGCTGTATTATGGAAATTATCTGGACATTATGGGGTAATATTGACTTTACATTCCAAACTCTGGGACTCAAAATTACTCTAGAACATAGGAGTGACATTTTTCTTGTACTACAGAGTTAGCGCTTAATTAAAATCAATTTTTTTCATATTAAATATTTCATTTTAAAAGAAAATATGAAAAGTATACTGCACTGCGATTTCATTACCCCCTCAAAATTGTATTCTCCTGTCGATCGATATTTGTTGCCGTTGATGAATGATCATTTCTTTATCATCCTCGCTCTCACAGTCTAATTTTATTTAATTTATATTATTATATCTACTTATTGTGTAAAATTTAAAGTCAAATATGTATATGAATAATGAGAAGGATGAGTAGAATTCATATAATACTATTGTTGATCATTTGGAGTGACTTTAAGTTTACTGGCACTTTAGATGAGTGACTTGGATAAAGTATTTTATTTAATTTTTTTGCTAAAATTTCGTCTGACTGTTTGTCTCATAATCAAAGATTCAGACGTGAGGTCTGTCGTATTTGTCTACATGCAATTCAACACTTAAAATTTGAATTGATGTTACACTTTGTTCGAATAAAAATACAACGCTGCTACTTACGAGTATCTTTACGAGATTTAATTATATTAATTAGAGGTAAACTACTTTTCATTGTGAAAATTAAAGTCGGCTTTCTCAGAGTGTATAAATATACATTTTTGAATTATTGTAGTTCAATACCTCTCCCATGTTTTCAGATGGTAGCATGATTCCACGTGCATAGAACTTCCGACCCGTGCTGGTGAAAAATAGTAATTTTCGCCATCGCTTTCTAAATATATTGACCAGTTTTTAGGTAATTTGTGGATAACACGCCAAAAAAATGGACCGTCTTTTGATGAAAAACTATTCAGAGACCCAATTTTCCAGTTCTTCAGATATTTTGAAGTGCTGTTCCTTAAGTTCGTGACCCATCGATGAAAACAAGTGGTAATCGGAAGGAGCCAAGTCTGATGAATACGGCGGATGGGGTAACAAATCACAGCCAAGCATTTAATCGTATCCTGAACCGGTTTTGCTTTATGTGCCGGTGCATTGTCGTGGAGCAAAATTACCTTACCGTATCTTCTGGCCCCTCCTGATCGTTTTTCGATCAATGCATGGTTTAAATTGATCATTTGTTGTCGTTAGCGATCAGTATTAACAGTTTCGCCAGGTTTCCGAAGCTCATGGTACACAGCACCTTTCTAAAACCACCAAACACACAGCATCCTCTTCTTTCCAAAGCTACCCGGTCTTGCGGTCGAATTTGATGGTTGGCCTTATGTAACCCATGTTTTTTTACGTTAAAAAAAATGTGGCACTTAAAGCCCCGAAGGGTTCTTTGGCCGAGCTTCTCTTCCATTACTGTTGTACTACTTATTTTAGCCGGTTCCGATCGGCAGAACTCTTGCGATATCACTTTTTTGCGCTTTGTCATAGAGTTCTTTAGAAGCTTTTTCATGGCAAATTGTTACTGCTGGAAGGATTGCCAATTGCTTGCCGACAGGTGGGTATTGTTCGAAAAAAGTTTTTTTTTTTCGATATTAAATTTGTTATGGTTCAGCCGGGAATTAAACCCACGACCTACAGATCAGAAGGCCAATACACTAACCACAAATCTACGGCACCCACAATTTTTTATGTTTAGGATTCTCAAAATTCGATGCAAAAACCTCTTATTCTATCTTGTTTTGGAATCAAAATTTTACAAGTGGTTTTTTCGGTTTTCCATCTGTCACTCAGTCAACTCATGTGGCATCCATTTTCCACTCTTTTGGATCCTTCCCATAGCTTTTAAATGGTTGGAAATTGTTTTATGTGTAACATTTAACATTTCAACCATTTGTTGTGGACTTAAAGTGTCATCTTCGTTCAACAATGCTTGCAATTTGGTGGACTTCCACGTTCTTTTTTTTTAACTCTCGGTTTGATTGGCCTGCGAGTATATACTCCAGTCGCAGGTTGTCCCACAATTTGTATTTTCTCGTCTCAGTTCTAGTTATTCCAATTAATTCTACTTTAATAATCTTTGGGTGCCTTTCGGATCTGAAATAGTCTTTACAGACCCAAGACAGACCGAAAGGACTACCGTTAAAAATATTTTTTTCCAAAATGAACGCAAAACATCTTCATCTGTCTTTTCCTTGTTCTAATCAATTTTCTACTATCTGTGACTCTCATGATTTATGTAGAAATACAATTTTTCTTTTTGTACCTCACTTCGTTCATAATAATCTTTAATTGTAGAGCCAAATCTGTGTTACCGTTAATTTCATATACCGGTAATTTATTTGTTGCAAAAGAATGAGCTCTATACAACAATACAATTATTTTTACGATTTATGTTTTTCTCCATTTTTTTATTTGTTAGATTTTCTATGAACATTTTAGTTAAAAAAAAAGCGATGATTTTTTTTCATAATATTGCCCATTGCATGTAATACCCTAGACAGTCGGCAGCGGTAATTCTGATTAACGGTGCACTCAATCCGAATAAAATATTAACCTGACAGACGGCAGTATTGCGGATTAACTAAACGGCTGATTGCTGTTTTATTAGGTTTGCTCACTTACATAACTATCACTATCAATTTCTGTCATCTGTCACTCTCGATATGATACAAGAAGTATGCGAACTGAAAACTATCAGAATTGGATTTATTGGATTTATTTGTTCGCCAACACTTTTCAAGTCGAAAACTGTTAACAATTGTTGAAAGTTTTTTGTTTGCGAACACACCTATTGTTTTGTAAGTTGGATCGAGAAAAAATTCACAATAGAAAACAGCTGTTAATTTTCAGCAGTGTTACCATCGAAAATTGCCCTAATCCTCTTGAGATTTTGAAAATTAACTCGTAGAGCTAATGCAGATTAGCTGCAGTTAATGCCCGAGTTAATTCGAATTAATATTGCGAGCGCAAATTAAAAATGCGGGATTTACAACAGATGGCGTAGTTCGGGATATAAGCATCAGACAATACTGAAACTATATTCATGTCATAACCTCATTCCATAGCTTTCATTTTCAGTATGTGTCATTTGCCCGGAAAAGTGCAGCTGAATCGCATCGATTACTCTCCGAAGCTTATCCGGAGTGTGCTCTTTCAGTTTCAACATGCGAGAGGTGGTTTGTGCGTTTCAGAAGTGGTGATTTTGATGTGGAAGACAAAGAACGTCCAGGACAGCCGAAGAAGTTTGAAGATGCTGAATTGGAGGTATTACTCGATGAGGAATCGTGTCAAACGCAAGAAGAACTTGCCAAATTGTTCGAAGTTACACGCCAAGCCATTTCCCATCGATTGAAACTATTGGGAATGATTCAAAAGCAAGGAAATTGGGTACCGTACGAGCTTAAGCCGAGAGACGTCGAAAGGCGATTTTTCACTTGCGAACAGCTGCTCCAAAGGCAACAAAGGAAAGGTTTTTTGCATTGCATCGTTACTGGTGATGAAAAGTGGATCCACTACGACAATCCCAAGCGAAAAAATTCAGCTGCACTGCAATTTTTTAAAGCGATTTTTTGAATTTAGAAGGCTTAATTAATTTTTAACAAATTTATCGCATCAATATATATTTTTGGGAAACCACAACCAAGACAGTGTTGCCGCTTTTTTTGGTATAGAGTGTATTCAAATGTGTATATATGACAGTATGAATCTGCATGTGATCACTAATTTCTTTTCTCTAATATAATATATATACTTACAAAGTATATTAGAGTAACTATTTTTATATATATAATATAATCGTATTGTATATATATATATATATATATAGTAACTATGTACAACAAACATACATATTTGTATGAGTTCTTCATTCAGGCTTATGATGATGACATATTCAGTTGAGTGTAAAACGTTGCGTGATTTAAACATATTCATTCTAACTGGGAGAATTTTAAACACTATGATCTTCAACTAATGGCAAAAAAATAAAAAAAAATATTTTTGAAAAATGCAATGCATTTCATTACATATTTATTGCCTAAGCTGTTGAGATTAAATTAAGACACCGGAAATGTTTATTGAAGCAAATGGAATTTAGTACATTTCAATGAATTTTTAACCGATAAAATTATTAGAAAAAATATCGAATTTAATACAATACAATTTGCGAATAATATTAATTAAAGTTTTTAATCAAAACCAAAGCGATTCGAATAAGAAAACAAGTGATTTGATCTGGTGGAGTCGATCGAGATGATGCTATGTTTTGTGCTCCATATATAATATATAATAAAACAGTTGATCAATCAATTAATCATTCCACTAAAGATGGCAATTTGCAATTAATTTAATTTTAAACAAGAATTGCTGAGTGTTCTCTCTTGTTAAACAGCATTTACAAACAGACATTTCACAATATTAATTTTGTAATTTTTGTCTCGGTTTTAATAATCTGCAATCAAATTTTATTCACAATAATGGTATATTTACGTGATACTCGTGATAGCCGTAATCGCGATCGTGATCGTAATAAGCACTTGGAGCGTATCATTCATGATGAAGAATTTGGTGAGGAAAATGTTGAAATGGTCGATTCAGAATGGGCTGATTTTGAGAAATTCATACGACAATTTCGTCAACGTCGCGTTAGTTCAACATCAATGGAGGATGAATTGCGACATGCGTCACAACGTCATCCAAAAATTAAATCACAAGCCTTCTATCCATGTCCACCACCAGCCGAACATGGACGTGATTCGGATTCATCATCATCCGATGATGATGATCCATTTGGATATATTGATACACTTGTAAGCAATAATTTTTTTATTAATCAAATAGATTTAAGTATGTAAATGAATTGCTCCAAAATAATCGTATATGAACAGTGGTGGAAACTCATATGAACTCATATGGATTTGAATTAATTTTATTAAACTTTCTAATGTCTTCTTTTTCAAGTTGAAAATAATAGTATATAGTTGTATTGCAAATATTGCAAAGATTTTCAAGTTTAAAGAAAAAAATGTAATTTTTTGAGAAAATTAAAATTTATATAAAATTTTATAAAAAAAATGTAAAAAAAAAAAATATGTGGCACTTATAATCCCACTTATAAGGGCCATTTGGCCGAACTTCTCTTCCAGTACTGTTGTGCATGTTAAATTTTGGACAGTATTAGAAGGGACCCAGTTACTTTAGCCGGTTCCGAATGGCACAAACTCTTGGGACATCACTTTTCTGTGCTTTATCACAGAGTTCTTTTAGAAGATTTCTCATGGAAGAATTGCCATTTGCTTGCCGACAAGTGAGCACCGTTCGAAAGACTCTTTTTTTTCGATATTTCGATTCAGTCGGGGATAGAACCCACGACCTACAGATCAGGAGGGCAATGCACTAACCACTGAGCTACAGCATCAACACCCATAAATTTTTGTACTTAGACAGACTTATAGTTGGAAACTTTCCAAGTGCACTTCATAATTATGAATATTTTGTTCAGTTTCCATAAAAATTCGATTTCATTGCAAATGATTAGAAATACTTAGAGAGAGAGAGAGAGAGTCAACCATTTTTAAGCTTTTAGCTTTTAAAAATTGTGGAAATAACACGCATGGACTCTTCATAAATTCTTGAAATCATATCGTAAACGTTTTTCAAATAAATTTAATTTTTATAATATTTTTTTCCAAAAAATTCACTGATCTTTTTTAAAACATGAATCCGATGAAAAAAAAAGTAGTCGCGTTGCATGGTCATACTATTGTGCTTTCACCCCTAATATTTGAAATTATTCTTCATGGAGTATTAAACCACTCATCCGAGAAATAACATTAAAACATTAAGTACATTATATAAATTAAGCTTTTCCTCTACTAAAACGAACTTTGATCCACTGCCGTTCATATTTTTAGGTTAGGCGATCATTAGTCTTCGGGCTTTGAGTCTTGTGTTTATGAAAAGAGTATTTCCTTAAAAAGTAAAATTCGTATCAACGTGTGGAATTTTTGGTACTCGATGGCTGGTTACGAAAAGTTTCAGCTTGAAGATGATTTAACTTGAAAGAAGATTCTTTTCCTGGAACCTTCCATTGTGATACGTTTCTTCTCGTGCACCTATCTAATATATTGGACAGCAATATATTGTATTTATCTGTAAACATATAGGCATAGTGAGAGTGATCAATGTAAATATTGCTCACATATATTATCGGCGTTGCTTATTCTAGCAAGATCTAACTAAAAATTTAGAACTTAGAACAACTGTTGACAGCTAATATGCCTTCGACTTTTTTGGCATTTGCAGCGTCAGCATTTGTTCAATACAAATTCTGTTTATCAAATCCATTTTGGTTTTATAAGAATTTCCACCACTGTATTGTATTGAATTATATTTTAATAATTTTTTTTTTTTTTTGAAAATATTTTTAATGGTGATGGAAACAATTTTCATAACACTTTTATCATAGAAAATGATATATTCGTATCTCCCAAACTTGCCTTTTAACACATCAAATGTCGAAGGTTGTTCTTTTATGTTAATTCATATTCGCGAATAATATAAATCATAATTCAAACTTATTGATCATCACTTATCAGGCTGTTATTTGCAAATTAAATGTTCTTATTGAAGAAATAAGAAAATAATAAATTTGTTTAAATAAGTAATTCTAAAAAAACGACAGGAAATCATCTCTCATACGAATATTTATGTAGAGCGTATGTGTGAACAATTTCTTTTAAAATTTTGTATTAGCACATAATCCTGTACTCATAGTATATATTAGATACCATTTGTTTAAAAAACAAAAATATACTGAAGAACGAATATTTAATTGATGGTTTGCATCAATGACAATTCATATGAAACGGATCTCATTTATGTTAGAGGTATACCGCCTCTTCTTCGTCAATTACATAGGTACACAAATGTTAATAACACACCACTGTTAATAACATATTTTGTTATGTTATTCATGTTGGGTGCAGGTGAAAATCATCGTTCAAATGATTTTTATCAGTTCAAGGATTAAATAAAGTATTCTACGAAAATATTCTTGCAGTAAATTTCACTAAAGGGTGTCCAAAAGGAAATATAGCGCGATATTAACAGGGAGCACAATAAATAAAACCCCAAAAATTCCCTAATACGAGTAAATACATTTATGGAAATAAAATTGCACCTACACAGTAATGAAAAAAAATTTTGCTTATGAAAATATGCATTTGAATTGCAACATTCATATTTTTTCATGCATGAACAGGTGTATTTTTTATATATGCATTTTTTTAATAATAATAATTATTATTATTATTATTATTCTTGTGTTGCATATAATCCGATTATATGCAATTGTGTTTTTAATAATTTCGTTTGTTTATTTGAAAAAAAAAAACACACACACACACGAGAAACACAGAAAACATTTCTTCTTGAAGGTAAAGACATACACTTATGTGCATTAATGCTTTTGTTAGGGTGACCAGATTAAATAATGAACTCATAGTTATGAGAATGGTACATTTTTTACGTATCAGATTAATGAAATTCCAGATTTGAACCTGCCACCTACTTTATTATTTTTTTTTTTACAAAACCATCAACTTTGTGGGGGGATGTGGCGTAAGTATGTTTAGAGAAAATGTTGAGAAGGAAAATTGAATAGGTGTCGGTCATACATTTTATCGCTCTGATGGCGATTCTTGAGCAGCTGTTGTCGATTATCCATTGACTTTCTGTCATTTTGTTTCAGAGTCACTTTTAGGGGTGGAGATAGTAGGTAAGTGTGTTTGGAGGAAATGTTGAAGAGGAAAAATTAAAAAGAGGTAGTCTTACGTTCCACTAATCTCGAGGCGGTTTCCGTTCAGTTATGGGGATATTTCCTGATTTTTATGTGTTTTTTCGTTCATTTTATATGGGAGTGGAAATTGGATTTAAGTAAGTTTGAAGAAAATATTGAGAATTATGGGGATATTTTCTGATTTTTATATGTTTTTTCGTTTATTTTATATAGGAGTGGAAATTTTCGTTAAGTAAGTTTGAAGAAAATATTGAGAAAGAAATCTTAATGGAGGACAGTGAAATATTTTACCGAACTAAAAGCTATTTCTGGCTGCTATTTTTGATTTTCAAGAGTTTTTCGGCAATTTTATATGGGAATTCCCTTTAGGGGTGGATATAGTGGGCAAGTATATTCGGTGTAAATGTTAAGAAGAAGGAATAAATGGGAATCGGTCATACACTTCACTACCGTAGAGGCAATACCTGTCTAGTTATTGGGTTAGTTGCCGATTTTCATTAAGAGGTGAAGATAGGTATAAGTAGATTGGGAGTAAAATTGAAAGAAGGAAAATTGATAGAAGTCGGTTATACAATTTACCACCCCAGGAGCAATATATCAGCTAGCAAAATAACATTTAGAAATTAATATTAATTTAAAAAAAAATATTCATATGGTCACCTTCATGGCTTTCAGTGCCAATAATTAACTAAAACAAAAAACGAAAAAAAAAAAAGAAATGCTAAATTCACACAGAGACACATTGACCAACACAAGTAAAAAATAATTTTCAATATTTTCAAAAAAATAAAAAAGCTTTTGCATGTAATTTAGTTTTCATAGAGTTTTCGCAAACGTTGGAACGTGCCGCTAATTAAATATTTTCAAAAGAATTTTCATTTCAAACATAAAAATGTTTTTATGACCCGTCTACATGTGTCTACATGTGTGTGCGTGTGTGTGTTGGAAAATATTTTTGGGCAAAACACACAAAATGATTAAATTATTAAATTGAAAAAAAAAAGAGCAAAGAAAATCTGTGGCAATAAATAGCAAATATATGAAAATTCCAATTAAAATGTAACCATATTAATCAGCAAATTAGTAAATAGCAAAACAAATGGATACGTCATGAAAAATATTGATTTATAAGGAGGACTCGTGGAAAAAAAATTCTTGAAAATTCATCATAAGATTTTTTTTTTTTTAAATTATGGAAAATAAAAATTATGGATTAAAAAAATTATTTTGTTTTGAAAATTTTCTAAAATAATATCACAAAATAGTGTTGTATTTTATTAATACTTACTTACTATAAATAAACCTAATTACGAGTGTAATAAAAAAAAAAAAAAATTTAATAAAATTAATGAAAATGACAATTAGTCCCCACACATTTATGTGAAAATATAATATGTTTGTATGTAGAAATTCTTACAACATTATCCCACGAGTGTTGGAAAAAGAGGAAGAACTTAACAGTATTTCATAGAAATTTTTGTTGTTGCGAAAATGCAACAAACATCGTCTTATACATGTGCCGATGCCGATGTCGCTGCTACTAATGCTGCAACGACAACAAATGATGACAAATGTGCGATATAACGAAACAAATCGAGCCAAGCGAATAATAAAATGCATTTTTGAAGATTTATCATGACATATAATTAAATTTTAACATCACACAAAATATTTTTAATAATCTAAGTCAGAATAAAAAAAAAAATATAAAGAAAACACGAGAGAAACGACGCATACAACACCCCTCTCATTTCGGTGTCTCTAATAATTACTTCTAATGCAAATCCTTTATTAGTGCTGTTCGTTTATTATTATTTACATATCGAATTCCTTTCGTTTGGCGACTACATGTTTAAAAACGAAGTCGATTCCGATGATGAATATATACGAGAATATGCTTTTGAACCGGAGCTCCTAATTAATCGTGATGATTTCGAACATACCCGCCAACAAGAACAACAACGTAAATTACAACGCAAAAGTTCGGTACGAGCAACTAGTGCAGCAGCAGCAGCTGCCGCAGAGTTACAACGTAGGGCAAGCATTGACATTTACAATGAGAATAAAAATCAAGTTGAAGTCGAAATTGAGGCCTTCTATTATGTAAGTCATTTCTGGTTTATAGAAAATTGTTCGAATTTTATTGCGTTTGAGTTCGACTCTTTGATGTTCTGTAAACTTTTGTCGTAAGACGAAAAACAGTATACCGAATCAATTATTGAGATTAATTTAGTCCGTATAAGGAAACATTAGGGGCATAAAATCGAAAAGCGAAATGCCGTTTAAAGGGAGGCCTTGTAACGAGGTATTAGTGTATTAGCACTTTACCCGCTCTATATTGAGCGAACTTGCGTACACCCAAAATATATACAAAACATACCAAAGCCTTCTTAGTACTCGAAAATTGGATAGCTTAGGTTAAAGAGGGTGCTGACAGTGTGTCTTTTGAGGACCATACTTCTTTTTTCGTTTTTAAGTCCATCTAGTACCAGATGCTTCATGTAATTGGACACTTCCCATTTTATCTGAAGTTGGTCTTTTGTATTGAGGTCGCTGAACTCGGATTCGGGGTCTAGATTTAATTCAGTTAGTGGTTCTATTTCATCCCTTTAACTAAAAACATATACAAAACGTACCAAAGCCTTCTCAGTATTCTAAAATTATGTAGTTTAGGTTAAATAGGGTACTGACAGTGTGTGTTTTGAGGCCCATACTTCTTTTTTTTTTCTTTTCTTTTTTAAGCCCATCTTGTGGTGCTGCAGGTAATGGAACACTTCCCATTTTATCTGAAGTTGGTATTTTGTATTGGGGTCGTTAAACTCGGATTCGGGGTCTGGATTTAATTCAGTTAATGGTTCTTTTTCGTCGCTAAACTAAAAAAAATTATGAAATTTGACACATTGATTAAAATACCTAGAGTCGCCCTTGGAGGGGTAAAATTTCTAATCGGTCGCCATTATTTTTTTTTTATTACTGAACATTTTTTCTGAACATATCGACTCTCTATTTGTACTCCTGAGAGGGGATGCTCTTTAAAATTTTAGTTGTTTTTTTTTTGTTTTGGTATATTCCGCTCCAACTGCTTCTAGGGTGCCCCTAGCTTGGGTTGAAATTTTGATTCCCATTCATTTTTACTTACTTATGTACTTATGTATCCAATACTCTGAAAAATTGAAACCAGCGGAGATTAAAAATTCCAAAATCCGACAGATATTCCAGTCTTCCTCTACTGCATCGGCTGTTAGGGAATTCCACATATAACATCCTCTTAGCTGCAGAGTGTTCTTCGTTCAATATGACCTAGACAGCGAAGGTGCTGAATTTTGAGGCGATTTACTATGCTCACGATTGTACCTTTTTCGATACTAGCCACCAATGCAAATAGGTCCATTCAGGGGTCTTGCGTAGGATTTTTCTCTCGAAAACTCAAGCATTCTATCATCTTAGATGAAACTTGTCCAGGCTCTAGCGTCATATGTAAGGTCAAGCATAATGAAAAACTTGCAAATTTTTACTACTTAACTTTTAGAGGGTCCCCTACAAAATGAGCGCAAAATACCTAAGAATTCAAAAATAGGGATATTTGGTTACTTACATAAAGGGGTAACCCGCTTTAGTTTTACTTATCAAATATGTGATGTTCCGAGTCTTGTTGGTTCGTTAGTCACTTGATTGGTTGGTTGAAGGGGCAATCCTGAACACCGGGAACCCAAATGCTTGTCTAAGCGCTATTTTTAAACCCAATCTGCAGTGTTTCTAAGCGAATTATATCCATTTTGTTTGATTTAATTAGTTTGGTAAGACACTTTTTGGTAGATCTTCTACATCTCTTTCGAAAATTGCTCAACCTCAACTTTGAAAAGGCTGGCTATTTATAGAGGAAGCCAATTGCCGCTTCCTGTTCTGTGAGTTGTCTGCCACTATGTTTGTACTCGCTGCTCGGAATGTTCATTCTGGCTGTATATAGATCAGTGATGACGGCCGTCAGCCTTGATGCACCTTTCTGATTTTTGTTACTTTTTTGTACTGATTTGAAGGAATTTTTTGAGATGTAAGATTTTGATTTTTGACCATAGTTAATGGTGCCAATACGAGTACAGTCTGGCGTTCTTGTATAGCAGAGTAGGCTCATCTGCCACCTCACTGCCTCATATGTGCCCATGTTCCGGCACCTAGATTAAGCTAACATTGTTTTGACGAGCTGCCGTTATTATTATTATTATTAGAGAGTTGTATTGCACTGCGACCTTAGGTCTATTGTGCACCCCATCATGGACTAGAGTATTTCTCTAAGTCCAGCATCCAGCTGCCGTTACGAGAATTTCTTTGCATTGTTTGACCGATTGACAGAGGTTGTGGTGTGTGAGTTTCCATCAACATCTTCCATGTCACCCCAATGCCAAAAACTTCTTCTAGGAATACTCTTTAGCGCTCTTGTTCCAGCACCCAGCTTTTCGCAGTCTAGAAGCAAGCATGGTTGCTGTGTGTTCAATAAAAGTGTATCAAAATCAGGAAGTCAGATGCATTAGGATGATTAGAGCATCTATTGTGCAGAAGTGAATGGCCCCTACGACCTTTGTTCGCGCTGATCCATGGACTCATTTCATTTTTGTTACAATATAATATTTTCTTATGGTTTTCCACCATGCCACGGCACAATAAATTCTCGGTTGAAGTCCCTAAGCATAGCGAACTAGTCAAAGTGGTACCAAAATTGGCGTCTCCACCTGCAAATGTCAGAATTTTCCAGTGATTACTTGGAGTATCATAGTAAACAACACAATATAATTAATTTTGATCATTCTAATATCAAAGTTTTTTCGAAATGCATTGATATTATTCTAGTAACTATTAGTAAAGGATAAAAACAATGTACTAAAGTCACTCGCTGGAAGTACCTGGGGTAAAGACAAAGAGACGCTGATGGCAACATACAAGGCGATAGGCCGACCGATTGCGAATTATGCGGCTGCAGTGTGAACTCCCCAACTTGCAGACACACACTGGACCAGCCTGCAGTCATGCCAAAACGCAGCGATGAGGGTGATCACTGGCTGTCACCTAATGACCAGTGAAGACCACCTTCATGCGGAAACATCGCTTCCTCCTGTGAAGTCTCATAATGCTTGCTGCTGCTGCTTGCCAAACAGTTCGTGCTTGCCTGTCATGTTGCTGGGCATTCGAACAGAGACTTAATGTTGCGAGAACCGCCACCACGTAATCTGCGCAAGAATGTACAGTCGTACATCGAAGAACTGGCGGATATCATTACAGACGACCCTGCGGACTACAGGTTGGCGCTGAGATCTGTCCACACCGAGATGGTGGAGGAGGTTACTAGTGTTCAGCACAACATTGTGCTGAGAGGCCGTCCGCCGCCCATCTCGGCAAGGGAACGAGAGTTACCGCGGGCGACCAGAGCCACTCTCGCACAGCTTAGATCTGGCTGGTCCCGCATGCTGTCGCATTATCGTGCTCACATGGATCCCGAGGTTCCGGAAATTTGCCCACATTGTGATACTGGTCCGCACACTGTGGATCACCTTTTCGCATGTGCTGGAAATCCTACGGACCTGCGAGTTGAGACACTGTGGACGGCCCCACATGATGTTGCAAGCTTCTTCAATTTGCCGCTTTATCAGGGAGTAAATGACAACAGCACCGATGCCAATGCCAACACTGACGCAAACAACAACACCATTGCCAACAATGGCACCAATTAACATTTTCGTATTCCTGCTGCTACAACAACAACACAAACAACAATAAAAACTATCTGTTAAAATGTACAAACAAAAATTAATTTTTTCTATGGATGGCTCTCAGGAGAGAAATGTCAATTTTACTATCATTTTGTTTATTTTACCCTATGGCCTTGAGGACCTTACAACTAAAAATGTCTTCTCAAAGCAAGAGATAAAAAAAATATTTAGATATGTCAATTTGATTATAACTTTGCTTATTTTAACCGGTGGCCTTGAGAATATCAAAAGTAAAATTATATTCTCAAACCAACAAGAAACTACTTTGGGGAATTCATATTTATAACATGAAAACTACGCCATGTTGAAATCACCTATGTGTCGGAACTATTTGAAGTGCCATATCCCCTGTTATAAGGTATTTCACGTAAATATTTTATTTGTTCCTTGTATTTACAATGTTCTCAAAGTGTCTACTAAACCTTATCCATATATTATTTCACCATGGGAAATATAGTTATTTCTTCTCTGTATTTTCTATTTATTTTCTTTTACTTCATGGTAACTGCATTCATATCGCTCATTAATGTCAATGCGCCATTTTCAATATCGTCGTCGTTACAGTTGTCTTTGGCCTTTTCTGTCGATGTGACGACATTATTTGTAACGGACATCATTGATGTTGAATTTGTTTTTTGTATGACGGCCGCCATAGGAACAAATTTATTGCATTTTATTTTATTTTCATTTTTTTTTTTCATTCGACAGGGTGTACAATAATAAGCTAATAATAGTTTATGATTTTTTTTTTTTTTTTTGCATTATTATACCCTGCATAATGCAATATGCATGGTATATTCATTTCGGTCAGATGTTTGTGTCCACTTGAAGGAATCTCCGGAGATATAGACATAGATATATATTCGTGATCAGCGTCGATTAAATTTTCGATTTAACGATGTCCGTCCGTCCGTCCGTCCGTCCGTCCGTCCGTCCGTCTGTCTGTCACCTGGCTGGTTCGCACGATAACTTGAGTAAATATTGAGCTATTTCGATGAAATTTGGCATAAGTAATCTATGATCCAAGGGTACGGAGGGGATTGATATTGGGCATGATCGGTCAATAACCACGCCCACACCAAGCATTCAAAGCGACTAACCTCGAAATTTTCAAAATCTTTAACTTGCTATAACTCACATAATATACCACTTGGGACAACAATATTTGGCACATAGACTTATATTATACTACTCTATAACCTCGCCAAAAGTGGTTGAGCCACGCCTACTTTTTAGCGTAGCTCTCATACAAAGTGTCTGTACTTCTTTAAAATTGAAACAGCTGTAACTTCTACAATCTTCTGTCCAGAATAACCATAATTGACACTTAGATTAACACGGCAGTGAGAAATAATATGGCAGAAAATCAATGTGCCACGCCCACTCCTTTTTGGGTCTCCCATACAAAGTTGCGGAAATTAAAAAAAATGTTACCGGTTATAACTTGCAAACTATTCAGCGTAGAATAACGAGATTTAAGGTGTGGATTAGTATTGTACAAGCAACTAGACTCACTTGAAATGGGCGCACCACGCCCACTGTTTATTGTAGCCCCCATAGAAATTTTAAATTGAAACAGCTGTAACTTCGTCAATCTTCTGCCTAAAATAACCATAATTGACACTTAGATTAATATCGTAGTCGGCAAAAATGTGGCAGGTAATCAGTGTGCCACGCCCACTACTTCATGAGTCTCCCATACAAAGTCAAGGGAATTAAACTAAAACTTTTAAGCTCCATAACTTACAAACCATTTAGCGTAGGACAACGAGATTTAAGGTATGGATTAGTATTGTACGAGCAACTAGGCTCACAGAAAATGGGCGCACCACGCCCACTGTTTATCGTAGCCGCCATACAAATTTTAAATTGAAACAGCTGTAACTTCGGCAATCTTCTGCCTAAAATAACCATAATTGACACTTAGATTAATATCGTAGTCGGCAAAAATGTGGCAGGTAATCAGTGTGCCACGCCCACTACTTCATGAGTCTCCCATACAAAGTCAAGGGAATTAAACTAAAACTTTTAAGCTCCATAACTTACAAACCATTTAGCGTAGGACAACGAGATTTAAGGTATGGATTAGTATTGTACGAGCAACTTGGCTCACAGAAAATGGGCGCACCATGCCCACTGTTTATTGTAGCTCCCATACAAATTTTAAATTGAAACAGCTGTAACTTCGGCAATCTTCTGTCTAGAATAACCATAATGGACACTTAGGTTAATATGGTAGTCGGAAATAATCTGGCAAAAAATCAGCGTACCACGCCCACTTCTTATTGGGGCTCACATACAAAGTTGAGGAAATTAAACAAAAATGTTAACCACCATAACTTAGAAACTATTCAACGTAGGACACCAAATTTAAGGTGTGGATTAACGTTGAAAAATTAATTGGATTTACTAGAAAGTGTTAAGCCACGCCCACTTTTATATAGCTCCCATACTAAGCCTCGGAATTATCTTAAAATCCTTTTACTTCGTCAAAGTCAACCATATTTCGGGTGTAAATTAGTAGTATATGCAAAAATTGTTTCTCGAAAAGTGGAAATAAAAGAAAAGTTGGATATTCGAGTAAACTTTTTATATATAAATCTACATATGCAGGGTATAGTTTGGTCGGCCCCAGCCGACTGTAAGGAGATTTTTTTTATGTTTACTTTTATGCTCATTGACGTTCATTGATGTGTAAATTAATGAGATGTACTCGCAAACGAATCAGTACGTTAATATTTGTTGTTTCTTACAAGTTTTTGTTTGTTTATTAATAAATTGTAACTAAAAATATCATTTGATATCTTTTATGTGATTATTGTGGAATATTTTTACCTGAAGAGATGATCGATTTTTTGTTTATTTTATATATTTTGGATTACATACGCATAACAAGCGTATTTTAACGCATTGTAGTTATTTTTAGGTTGATTATTTAATATATGATTTATTCATTTTTTAGCTCGAGAAATACTTCACTGATGGTTTTTACACTTTTTTTGAACACTTCTGATAAGCATTTATTCCAGTGCTGACTTCATCGATTGAATCATTTTATAGAGAGTAGATAGGTAGGTAGGGTGACTGTCCTGCGACGCACTTAGGCCATTTGAAGGCCCATTGTGATACCACTGAAGCTTATCCTTATCCTACTGGGTCCTCCCTATACCATTCTGTGGATTTAATGAACGAAATAATCTTTGTTAGTTTTATATTTGCAACTTCCGTGATGCTGTCAAGAGAGGCCATTCCGAGCGTATTCAACCTCCTTCTGCACAGAGCCATGCACCCGCATAGAAGGTGTTCTACGGTTTCTTCCACTTTAACATCCTGACAGCTTCTACAATAGTCGTAAAAAGGTGCCCCTTGTCTATTTGCGTGTCTACCGATAAGGCAATTGCCAGTTCGAACCCCAATTGTTCTTCTGGTGTCCAGCCTATTACATTTTAAAAGTAGCTTAGTTCGACTTAAGCTCTATTCTGGCCACGTTAGCCTACTAGTTAAACAGTTAGGGATTTGTCTCCAACGCGTGTTCGATGGTAAACCTATCTATTAGTAACTTGCAAGTTGTCAGTGGCATTGGGACCAACGCCTTGTTCTGGTGGAGTGGCATTATCGTACCTTGCCTTGCCAATTCATCCGCCTTGCGGTTACCCTCAATATTGCTATGGCCGGGTACCCAAGACAGAGTTATGTTAAAGTATTCCGAAAGCTCAGTTAATAGTTCATGACATTCAATCACTGTCTTGGATGAATATCTTGCTGTGATTGCAATGATCTCAGAGCAGACCGACTGTCAGAGGTCACAACATATATCTTGACAATTAATAGCGCTTCTTTGATGGCTAAGATTTCAGCCTGAAATACACTACAATGGTCTAGCAAACGGAAGGAATATGCGCCTAGCTCCTTGGTGTAGACACCCCCCTCCCACTTGCTTCTATAGTTGAGATCCATTTGTATATATGACGACCATACCTTACCATCCCAGTCTTCTCTTGAAGGGAAGATCGTGGTGAATGGATTTTCTACCTGCAGTTCCATCGAACTACAAAAGTCAGTGATCCTGAGGATGAATGGAAACTTTTCTTTCTGAGTTAGTGCCTAGAAGAGATAGTTCTCTTAGCCTCAAGGTTGATGTTACTGCTAGTTGCTGTCCGTACAGCTCATTCTGCAGAAGATGCAGCATAACATTCATTGCCGCTGTGGGAGTTGTTCTAAGAGCTCCGTTAATGCATAAGCTTGCTGCCCGGCCACCATACTAGAATGCCATATGTCAAAATTGGTCTTACTACCGTCGTGTATAACCAATGTACTACTTGGGATTTTAAACCCCATTTCGCTCCCACCGCCCTTTTACACGAATATCCTCAACATTAAAATTCCAAAGCAGCTTCCTGTCTAGCATCAGCCCTAGGTAGCGAGCTTTGTCACAAAATGTCAGTATGATACCGTTCATGGTCGGAGGTCTAACGTTAGGTAACCTTCGTTTCCTAGTAAACAGAGTGAGTTCATTTTTATTAGCGTTGACTCCCAAGCCGCATGATTTAGACTACTTCATTTAATATACCTTGCATGATTTCACAGAGAGTATCGGGAAATTTCCCTCGAACGATAATGCATATTAATTAATTTACGATATTTCCATCTTCTTTTCTCTGCTATGAATTTTGAATAACATCCATCTGTCCATCTGTCTTTAGATTTCATATGCATTGCTTGATATAATTTGATACAAGGTTTTTTAAATTTATTTTGTTTATTTCTTTGCACTTTTCTGAAATATTTCTACATGTTTTCTGTGCTAAAGGTAAGCATAAATATGTAAATAATTCAATAAGATTCTATACAATATGGCGTATGAGTTATATCAAATACATGAATACAGTTGTGACCACAATAATAATAGTGCATTTTCTAACGTTTCGAAATAGTGTTTTTTTTTTTTTTGTAAAATTATATTGGAATGAGAATCATTTTAGTAAATAATTTCATTATAAGGCTAAAGAAAAAAATTAAGTGTTTTATTTAATTATTTAGATTTTTCTATAAAAAACACCATGGAAATTTATGTCAATTTCGGGTTATACTTGAAAAGAAATCTAAATGTTATGAAAAATTAGTTTTGTACAGAATCCGACCTAAAAGGTGGCCCTAGGGCTAAGATAATTTGTTGGAGAATATTGAAGCAAAAGAATTAGTCATGGATTACACTGCTCCAGATTTGACTCCTCGTAATTTATGCCTTTATTTGTCGATTTTCAGATGCATTTAAGTTCATATTGTCGGGGAGACGTCCTAAGGAAAATGGATAGGGAATTACAATGGTATAGTCAGGAAAAATGTTGAGTTGCAAAAATGAATGAGGCCGGCTCATATATTTCACCCATCCATGGGGAATCCGGAACAGGTGGAAGCAACTTTTATAACCGGCCTTTTTTATTGCTCAAAAATCATTTATTTCTAAGAATTCTGTAAAAAATATGTCATTTAAAGTATTGTCCATCAGAAACATTTGACATTTCCCCATCTTTTTGGCAATTTATGGATTCCATCCCAAAAGAACTACCCGGCTTGGCCAATGTTTGATTCCAGTAATTGAAGTGGTATTCTGAAGTCGCCAGGTCTGGGTTATAAGGCGGGTGAGGTAACACTTCCCACGCCTACGCGTGGCTAATAGGCGTCAATCACCACCATTCCACCACGTTTTAACTTTCATAATTTTTTTGAGGTTAGAAACGAAATCCGATCTAGTTAAGTCAAACCAAGCCCATGTTCGAATTTAGCGACCACAAATACGTTTAGTCGAAACAGTCTGATTAATTAAAATGCTGACTTATCAATTATAGCATAAATTAAAATTTTGATTAAGCAAACACTTTTTCACAATTGGAAAAAATATTAGAATTATTTTGAATATTTGCTTTGAATAATTACATTGTGGTTAATCAAAATTCGCTTAATTGTGGTTAATCAAGATTCGGATTGGATTGTGTGACTAAACTATTAATCACACATCCTGTTTATAAATATAATGATATAATGGTTAATCCATATTTTGATTAATCGAATAATTTTAATATTTGATTAATCTAAATCATGATTGTTCGAATAATTGGTTATTGGATCAAATGAAATATTGATTAAGTTTTTTGATTGTTAGCTAAACTGTTTAAAATATTTTCAATAATTTGTTCGAATAATTTTATTCAGTTTAATCAAAATTATGATTAATCGATTAAGTTTAATATAAATAAAATCAAAAAATTAAAAAAAAATTTATTATTGAATTAAATAAACTTTTTATTAAGTTTTTTGATTGTTGGCTAAATGATTAATCCCACATCCTGTTTGAAAATATTTTCAATAACCAAAAATTCTGATTATTTGAATAATTTTCGATTGGATTATACAGAATTTAGGTTAATTATATTATTTGAGTAAACTATTAATCATGCAGCCATGATAGAATTGCTAATCTCCTCCATATGGTCTAAGTATCTTATCCGATTTAGTTACGTCTGTCTGTTCGCACGATAACTGCCCTAAATATATAATAATTAAACTGAAATGTGGTAGAGAATATTATATTTACAAGTTAATGGATGACCTCGATAATAAGAGTAATCGGTTAAAAAACACTTGTACCTCCCATACAAAAGTATGTTTTCGAGTGAATGTTTTTTGCCTTTGTGCATGCAAATATAAAGCTACAGACCAGGAACTTGAACATATGCGTAATCGGTGGGGAACCACTTGTGATTCTCATACAAAAGTATGTTTTCGTGTGTATGCTTTTCGACTTTGTGCATATAAATTTAAAGCTGTCGCGCTGAAACTCTACGCATATCGTGACAATTTTCAAAGAACAGGTAAAAAAAAATAAATATGTGGCACTTTAAGCCCCAAAGGGCTCATTGGCCGAGCTTCTCTTCCATTACTGTTGTGCGTCTTAAATTTGGACAGTATTAGAAGGGACCTACTTATTTTAGCCGGTTCCGGCAGAACCGGCAGAACACTTGTGACATCACTTTTTCTGAGCTTTGTCACAGAGTTCTTTAAGAAGCTTTTTCATGGCAAGTTGTTACTGTCGGAAGAATTGCCAATTGCTTGCCGACAGGTGGGTACCATTCGAAAGAAAAATCTTATCGATATTAAATTTGTTATGCATCAGCCGGGGATTGAACCACGACCTACAGATCAGAAGGCGAACACACTAACCACTGAGCTACGGCACAGGTATGTTAAAAAAATGAGCCAAATCAGATGAAATTTACGCCAATCGCTCATATAAAAACATACATTTTTCTATTTACATGCTTGTCTCTCTGTCATTGGCACAATTTCTAAAACTACATAATTGCCAAGCTTTTTTAGAAATTTTTCGAAAACCACAAGGGAGAGTTGTTTATTCGATAAATGCAAATTATTTTGAACACAACTGTATGTAGGTACTTGTTATGCATTGACGTGTGCGTGCTCACAGAGAATACAGAGAGTCCTTTTCTGAAAACTGAATGATATAGTCAAATTCAAAATTGAATACAAATAAAAATTTCAAAAATTCGATTGCAGCGCCACCACATTTTAGCTAGCATATAAGCTTCAAAATTCAATTTCTATTAGCATCCGTATATTGATTTACAAAATATATTTAATAGTAATTAATTAATTAATCAATTTTGTCATATAATTTTGTTGTATAATTTTAACATCAATTTTGTTGTTATTTAATTTTAATCACAATTTTGTTGTTGTTTCAATTTTTCTTAGATGTATGGACGTTATACCAAAGATTTAGGTGAATTTGCAAAAGATGAAGCGCGAAAGCTTAAATTGCTGGAAAAACGCCGTAAACAGGAGGACAGACAACGAAACAAGGTAAGTCCATGGGCATGAATATAATACAATACATTCGTTGTGTTGTTACATGATGGTGGTGACTTAATGTTGATTTATTTGTTTTAATTGTTTTTATGATGCAAACAAAAATGGAAATAATAAAAACAACAATCACATGCACACTTATTTAAGGTAAAAAGCAAGAAAGAAAAGAAAATATGGCACAAGAAAAAAAAAAAAGTCATTCAATTCATAATGCTAAATTTAAAACAAAACAGACAGACAGACAAAAATGTAAAAATAAAATACGAGTAAAAAAAGAAAAAAGAAATATTGACAAAAAAAAAAAAAATACATTTATTTTAGGTAAATACTTAGCAGCACATTGTGTGTACTTATATTTAGTAGACTCAGACTCAAATACAAATACAATTGCATGATGACATTTTTGCTTGTGCATACAAGTACTTCTATACTATGTAAGTAGCTACAATTATACTCGTATCTAGAGACACTTGTGCGATGAATGTGTAGCATATGTGAATGTGATATGATGGCTCGTCTCCCATGCGTATTTGTTCTCTCAATATCGCGCATCGATGGCTGGCGGTCAGTCAAATTTAACTACTCAACACTGTTGGGACTCTCTAAAATGCTTATTAAAGGGCATTTATTTTGTGACCATCTTCTAAATTTTAATTACATACCGAAAGCAATCGTAATTTACGACTGTGACTGCCTGTAACCGATTCATTCCACGATGTAGTAAATGTAGTAAGTCTGGAGTAGCAACAGAACAGAACAGGCTGACTACCCTGCTTGACGACATCCTGCGCTCATCCTTGCCTAACTCCATTAAGCGATGGATAGCCATCTACTTGGTCAACCGACAGTCGTTTGTGGAATTCAGAGGAGAGCGTTCCCCGTATAGGAAGGCGAAACAGGGGGTCCCGCAGGGAAGTGTGCTGTCGCCCATTCTCTTCAATTTCTATCTGTCGAATTTCTATCTCCGAAACGAGATCAATGTGTACTTGGTGCACGTTCAACAATTCTTCAACCGCAGGAACCTCATACTCTCGCCCGAGAAGTCTAACGCAACACTACTTACCACCTGGACCAAGGGGCTCGGAACCGTGCTCGGAACCGTGCTCACTGTAGCGGTCGATGGCAGAACTATTCCGACTGTGAATAGACCTAAAATCCTCGGAGTTGTTTTCGATAGTCTCATGACCTTTGCTGGTCATGTTGGTAGCCTATGCTCTTTCGATGGGCGGGTGGGTCATCTGTTCGATGATTTGAACTCTGGTACGTATAGGGCAGCACTGAATTCACTGCATCAGCGCGCGGTGGAGGCGGCCATCGAGTATCATGCTCATAACATCGTGCTGGGGGGCGCCCACCGCCAATAGCAAACTGTGGACAACGGCTCCCTAGATCCGCTCGCACCACTTTGGCGCAGCTAAGATCTGGATGGAGTGTCTATCTAAACTGCTATATGCACCGGCTAGCCCATACAATTCCAGACAGATGCCGGCGGTGCCGGCAGAGCTCGCACGGCACCCGTCATCTTTTCGCCTGCCCCGGAAGGTCTACCAGTTTGACCCCCTCTGCACTGTGGACGCACCCCCTAGAGGCTGCCATCTTCCTAGAACTGGTTGACGAGAACAACAACACCCTAACAACATGAACTTTCGTGATTTCGAAATCGTTGTCCGTCTGTTACAACAACAACAACGAATAAATGTAGCCTAATAGCTTCTTCGTACGAACTTATGAACAATCCGAGAGCTTATTGAGGAAGTCCCATCATTGGAAGTTCTTTCCTCTGTTTACTAAAGCCTGGTAGCCGCAGGCCAAATATGTGATAGTCTCCTTCTCATATTTACAGCGAGCATTAAAACGGTATCGCAGTTTCCCTGCCTTGGTCCGTATATACCACTGACCTGAAAAAAACATCGTGAGTGTAGCAACCTCGATGCGGTGCCTGTTATTAAATCTCATGATTCTAAGCTTGCTATATACATAGCCCAATTCCAACGAGAAGTGCTACACGTTGCAATTGACTTCCACCTCTTATTTTCCCATCAAATATCGTTCTGATAGTTGCCAGAATCAATTCGTGCTAGAAAATTCGTGTGCTTTCTTATACCCTTCCATATTCCCAATTTTCGGTACCTAAATGAGAGTTGAGTCCGCTATAGTCAATTCTGTTCTCCCCAGAATTTTGTAGTGTGGGATTGGAAAGCCAATTTTTCGGCAAAATATCCTCTATAATCGTCAGAATTTTTGATTTTCATTAACGAATTTTGTAATATTCATTTTGGTTTTTCAGTCTTTTAGTTAAATAAGATCGTGTTGAAGTACAGTCGTGAGCATGCTTTTGTATGAAAGGTAGGCGTGGTTTCCATCCGATTTTGTCCATTTTCGAACACCTTCGTAAATTATCAAATTTAAATGTATGCACCGAGTTTCATTTTGATAGCTCTATGTTTTTGTGCGTAAAGTGTGAACACGAGCATACGAAAGCATAATTTTGTATGGGAGGTAGGCTTGCTTTTTATCCGTTTCAGTCTATTTTCAGATATGTCCATTAATTAGTAAATGTAACAGCATGGACCAAGTTTCAGCTTAATAACTATTTATTTTCGCACACAAAGTGTAAAAACAATATACTTTTCTATAGACGGTAGTCATAGTTTTCACCCTATAACGTCGAATATATCAATTCTGTGGTCACACTATTTTTATATAACAACTTTAAGCTTTAGAACTTTATTTTTTTGCACGAAAAGCGTATTCCACAGCAAATAAGCCCAGAAATCGCCTTTAGAGCTATGAAATGTATGACTGACCACCATTAACTTCTGTCTGAACATCCCCATTAAGGGAACTCCCATACAAAATGATCAAAAAACATCTGCAAATAGACATATAGCTGCTCAGTAATCGACCTTAGTGCTATCAAATGTGATGATTAATATAACAAATAAATTTTTCTTCCTCCCCCCTACACTTCTTAAAGGACAACCCTTCAAAAATTAGGCTTTCTTATAGCAGTTGCTCTAAATCAGAAATTTCATTATGTTTCCTTGGAAAGAAATGCACAATCTAAAGTGCGATCATAACCGATTTTAATAGATTTTAACCTAATTAAATTACATGTAGTATTTGCTTATTTTATTATTGTATTGTATTTAATTTTAAATTTGTAAATTTTGTTTTCATTCGAAATAAATTTGGCAATTGTATTATTTATTTACATTTTGGCTGCATGCCCATATTACATTCTTTATGTTGTTGCTATTGACATATACGTAGCAGTTAGTTACACGACTAGACTTGAAGGTATGTAGTACTCAAGTACGCTTATATATAGTAGCTAGGTATGTAAATAAAAAAAAAAAGGCAGACAATAACAATTAGCAACAATATTTTCTTTTATTGATCATATTTACGTTATTAAAGAGTAAACAAAATTGCTATGGTGTCGGAAACACTTGTAATTATGAATATACACCTCGAATGGTTTGTGTATATGCTAAGGTGGTGAAATTCTTTTCTCAGTCATACACCTTATGATATTGTTTGAATTATATTATATTTTATCCTATAATAAACAAATTCATTATAAAATCGTAGTGGTGGGAATTGTTATTATTCTTTGCAGGAGTTACTTGGTAAACGTTCATCACGCCTTCTAAAAGTCTCATCATGGGTGTGGAAACATTCGTTTGCCCGTTTGGGCGAGGATTGGGTATTTTTAGCATTATTAGGTGTAATTATGGCATTTCTTTCATATATTATGGACAAAGGCATATCAATATGTACAAATGGTAAATTTCTCATTTTGTTGCTGTACATCATTTGTATATATTTATATGTAAAATAAATTAAAATTACAGCACGTGTTTGGTTATATCGGGATTTAACATCACAACCGATTACACAGTATGTGGCATGGGTCTCTCTACCGGTTTGTTTAATATTATTTTCAGCTGGTTTTGTACATTTAATAGCACCACAAAGTATTGGTAAGTACAATATTGTTTTTTTTTATATTATTATTATTTTTTAATATTTTGTCATTCTCATTCATTTTTCATATTTTGTATGCACTCGTACATATAATACACGCATAAATGTAGTGTTGTAGCTATTTACTGGTAGATAAAAATTATCATGTAGATATGTGTACTCGTGTATAATATTTATCTCAAGTTTGCATTGAAGTAAAGTAGGTAAATATTTATTTATTTATCCACAAAAAAAAATAATAATAATAAAATAACACACGACACAATTTCAGTAGTCAGTAGCTATGTACATAGTAGTATGCATTACCCTAAATTATATTAAATATATTCACTCAAAAGATTAATGTGCTTATTAACAATTTAAATAAGCACATGTGTACGTCTGGCTTTCCTCGCGGCATCAAGGTGTTTTTCTTTTTTTAATTTTACCATGATTCTTATGCCTCGTGATTCTGTAGCAAAAATATCAATATCAGCAAAAAAAAAAAAAGTCGACTACTTTTTTTGATTGTAGTGAGAGTAGCCTTGTCAATTTGTGACCGAATTTCACTAACTCATTCGATGTTATATAGCCGATCACACTGGCATGCATCTTTGCATAAATTTTCCCTAGTCTTGATTTTTGATAAACGATCTGAACGATAAATATAATTATTATAATATCAGATTGACAACTTGGATCTGTAAAAATCCCTTCTGTCAGACTCTTTCACAGAGCTTTTCGCCAATCTGCAGAAACTCCATTTATGTATGGAACTCATAAAGTCATTCAGGCACCGCTGGAACCCATAGATGTGCCAGCAGAGCCTTCATCCATATAAGCTGCAGTATCTTACGTTTTATAACGCTATTCAACGTAATATTATGCTCACTTATCATCTTAGAAGAGTCGACAGCTTTCACAAGGGCCTTGTCTTCAAGCTGGCTGTCCTCTGCGAATGTCGATGTGCCTCTCACATCACTTCTCAACGATAATTCAGCAAGCCACCTTAAGCATGGATAAAAAGACTGTCGCCATGCTCAATGTGGAAAAAAAATAATACGTTTTATCGTCCAAGTACCACCCAAAATCAGTATCATTCGAGGTTTTGGAGTCATCGATATAGATGTTATTCAAATCCTTTTTCAAGATCTCTGAATTTAACTCCAGGTTAGGAATTTGTCGCCACGATCCCTGTGGAGAAAGAATACTTGGTCTTATCGTTCAGGTACAACATGGAACCCTTGCCACTCGAGATTTTCGAGCCTTCAATATAGAAGATATTACTCAAAACGCGTAGCAATCAATTCCTTGATTTAATCATTGATGCCGTTGTAACATCATATGTATAACGGAGTGTTTAGAGGGCACACGATCGTCCAATGGGATCAGAAACAGCAGTCACTGATTCGACAACTGGTGGTACATGGAGTCTATGAAGTGAAGACTTCTTCAAATTACTAAATGGCAACGCTACGAAAAACTTCGCCAGCACAGTAGATGGAACGAATGCCCCTATTACGGATAATGATGTTAATGTTCTTTATGGTCGGGTGCCAGACAAGCTCAAAACAGCCATAATGACACTGAAAAACAACAAAGGTGCTAATGGATGCATGCTGAGTTCCAGATATATGAGCTGCTCCTCTGTCACATACAAAAGAAAGGAGACTCCACAACTTGCGCCAACTGTCGAGAATTAAATCTTCTTATCATCGCATACAAGATCTTATCGTGTGTACTGTATGAAGAGTTTAAGCCGATACTCAACTATTTGATTGGATCGTACCAATGTGGTTTCAGACTTAATAAATCCGCCATCGACTATGTTTTTACAATACTCCGAATTCTAGAGAAGACGTTCCCTACCTTCTTTAAAATCAATCAAACAGAATTGCTTCACATTGGAGCCAGCTGCCCCAACTGTAGAAAATGAAAGCTTTTTCAGAGTCCATGAGAAAGAGGTCACTAAATTATTTAAATAAAGAAAATATTAGACTTATTATCCAATTTCTTAGTTACCTTATACTTTGTAGAGTGGGGTAGGTTAGATTAGAGCGGCCGCCCTCTCTGATGAGAAAGCACACATAGGCCATATTTAGGACCGTTGTGATACCGACACGCGGATTATCCTTCTACCTAGTTACTCGCTGAACCAACCGGAATATTGAATGCATTTTAGAAGATTGACAATGCCAATCTTGGATAATTGGGCTAGGTCACTGCTGGTAACTGGTAGTCTCCTAGAATTTGTTTGCGATTTTTACATAAAGCAGGGCAGATACATAATAGATGTGAGATCGTTTCAAGTTCCTCCTCATCTCTGCATCTTCTGCAGAAGTCATGAGCGAGGTCGCCCAAAACTAATCTCACAGCGTGAGGACCTATGAGGCAGTGACCAGTGACCACTCCTACATGAGTCGAGATGTCTACCCTATTAAGATCAGCAAGTTTGCGTGAACGTTTCTTGCTGAGTAGGGCTTGGCTGTCGCTCAATATGCAAATGTCTCTGCGGAAGACAATGCTCTGTTTGATCCAAGTAAGTGCAGTGTAAATCACTTTAACTTCTGCCTGAAACACACTACAGTGGTCAGGCAGGCACATCTGCTCACACCCTTCCATCAAGCTTAGAGCCATCAGTAAAGATGAGAGTATAATTTGGCATGAATCCTTCCTCCTCCCAGGCGAACCTATCAGGGAAGGAGGTTAGGAATTTTTTTTCAAAGGCGTATGTAGGCTTGATATAATCAAGTGAAGTTTCAATATTAAAATGATCCAGTATGCTTGCACGTCCGAACAATTTTCGGTTGCATCCCCCACTTTTTCTCTATTGCTCGTTTACAGGCATAGAGTTCAGTGCTGGCTTTCTCGACCCTACAAATGATGTTTTTCTTCCATTTTAGTTTTCGGTCTAGGACCACTCCTGGATAGCGGGTTTCTTCTCGCAGAATTAGTGGAACCCGCCCCCTAGATTGGGAACGTTTAAGAGTGGTGTCTTATGCTTTGTGGAGAAAAAAATCAGCTCAGTTTTTATTGGGTTCGCATTTAAGCCCCTATCCTTAGCCCATTTTGATAACATATTAAGATTGATCTGAATAATGTCCCTTAGGACTTCCGGAAATTTTCCAGTCACCATCAAGACAACGTCATCGGCATAAGTAATCACTCCTCATCCCTTTTTCACTATTTCCCGTAGTAGTTCGTTAACTACCTTGTGGGGTTCCATTTCTTAAACGTTTCGTGATGGTAAATCCACCCAGCTGTAATGAGTCTATCTTTCAATAGCTGTTTTAACCATCTGCTAAGTGTTACCTCCATCCCAAGACGTGTAAGAGCCTCCGTGATTGCCCTGGGCTGAACATTGTTGAAGGCACCTTCGTAAAAACCGCTAGTGAAAATTCTTTATTGTGAAGAGTACGTTGATCGTCGCAGGCAATAAACTAGATGTTGCCTTGATGCCAGCCAGCTTCTCGTATAATTAGCGGTGGGCCGCCATCAGGGAATTGAAGATCTCTGCTAGCTTGCACTCTAGCAGTCTCCAATTCGATGAAACGATGAAGCCATCAGCGTCATTCCTGTAGACCACCGCCATTGCCAAGTCTCCTTGATGGATTTCGCCAAAGGATGGACCCACATTTCTGCGGGCTCTTTTAGCAACTGGTTTGACGGTGACTTCAGATGATCGATGGCGCTTGATATTAATACGATTGGTTATATCTGTCGCCCATACCAGAGAGGCCTTCTGTTTATCAGATCTCTCATTCTGCGGTATGGCGCGTATTCCCTCCAAGATTCTCGTCGCAGTACGACGGTCCTTGTGGTTGCGTGCAGCCGCGAACGTCGGTCTGGTAACCGACGCCTTGCTGGTTGATAGTGGCAAGCTTGTGCTCGTACTAGATCTCGGAAGACTGTCGGCATGGCTAGGCCCTGGTCTATCCTCCACGGTTTCGCTACCTCTCCCTATTTTGTTTCTTTTGTTTTAATATTTTTTTTTTTTTTTTTGATTCCATAAAAAATCCCACGAGCGTCGGAGAAGGGAAGGTCCGTCTGTGCAGAGATCCGAACACACAGATAAGGCTAAATAATACGGAAGGCGCCAGGTATACGTATACTCCGGTAGCGGCTGAGCTATTTTTTCACCTGGGCCCCCAGCCATGCTGATTTTCGGCACGGGTCGTAGGACACCTTAATCCAGACCAGTAGAATAAAAAACATCGATAAGTATTTATTGACGTCAGATTGTCAGCGAAGTACCATGTATCTTAGTTGAGTTTAAAAGATATCAGCACTTAAATATTAAATTGGCTTGTATATTGTATATTGGCTTGTATGTGGAGTATTATATAAACAAAATTGTAAACATTGGCGCTATTAATCCCTTTAAAGTGTTGTAAGTGACTGATTGCTTCACTATTGTATATTTTTGCAAATTGTACAATATAATTTTTCTAATGCGACATTTAATCCTCATACGCATAATTTTAGATTACCCCGTGTAGTTATTATTTAATTCACACTTTAAACTTGATTTTATACGATATATCTTTTTCTGATTATTATTTTATTAAATAGTGAGATTATGTCAAATCAGCAATCATAAAATAAATCGAAATTTATTTTTTTACTTACTTACTTTACTTCAATGGTACCTATTGCATGCAAGATAGTTACTAACTACTACAATACATGAATTCTTTATATTTATTCCTTCGCATTAAACCCCCATACTTCTTGTTGTTCTTCTTCGATGACTTTTACTGCATGTTTGTTTTGAAAAAGTTTTAAAATGGGAATGCATGTCCACATGGATATACAATAGGTGAGTTCACACCAAGCTCGTTACTTTGTTATAGCATAGACAGACGGCAGCGTTAATCCGGATTACCGGCTCACTTAATCCGAATAAAATATTAACCTGACAGACGGCAGTATTGAGGATTAACTAAACGGTTGGTTGCTGTTTTATTAGGTCTGCTCACTTACATTACAATCACTATCAATTTCTGTCATCTATCACTCTCGATATGAGAAAAACTACAAGAAGTATGTGAACTGAAAACTATCAGAAACTTGTAAATTGACATACACAGTTCGTAATTGACAGCTGGATTTATTTTTTCGCCAACGCATTTCATGTCGAAAACCGTTAACAATTGTTGAAAGTTTTATATAAGCGAACACACCTATTGTTTTGTAAGTTGGATAGCGAAAAATTCACAATAGAAAATTTTCAGCAGTGTTGCCATCGCAAATTGCCCTAATCCTCTTTTATTTTGAGAATTAACTCATAGTGTTAATGCGGATTAGCTGCAGTTAATGCCCGAGTTAATTCGAATTAAATCGTTAATCCGGATTAACGCTGCCGTCTGTCAGGGCTATTAGCTCGTTATCTCCTAACTTTTTGTGTATTTTTGAAAATTTGGTAATTTTACAAAAACAAAATATTCACAAAAAACTGCTAAGTAATGAAGTAACGAAGTAATGAGCTTAGTGTGAAATCACCTAATATGTTTTTTTTTTTTGTATATAATAACATCTCAACACACAATGAAAAATTTTTAACTGAAAATATTGTAGCTCGACTGAAAGTTGACAAAAATGGATTTAAGCCATTTTTCATTATGTGTCAAGATATATTTCTGTATATTTATGTAGTGGGTGTTTCAAAAAAGAGGTTTCATTTTTAAGTATCACAAAAAATACAAGAAGAAGTTTTATATATTTTTGACAAATTAATGAATTAATGAAATTGAATACAATTTTTGTCCTTGTTCTTTCCATAGAATTTTAATTTTTTAAGAAATTTTTCAATAACGAAATTTTCAAACGCGGCTTGGATTCATGAGGAAATGATAAATCTTACTAGGCATTCGATAAATGATGATAAATGAAGCAGTCCACTTTTAGGTCGATAAACTTGATCCATTCGATGAACTTCAACTTCCCTCCTTCGATTTAAGTTTCCGAATAATATCATTCGTCAAACTCCTCAAAATAGGCCTCTATTTCAGCAATGACTTCTTTGATGCACTCAAATATTTTATCTCCGAGCCATTTTTGCATTTGGAAATAAAAATACGTTGCAGGGTGTTTAACTTTTTAGAATCTTCGTAGCGCAATTCAATCAAATTTGTTGTTGCGTTGGCGAAAGGGTGTGCCGATACATTATCGTGGTGAAACACCACTTTTTTATGTACCAAACTTAGGATCTGTAAGGGCTGCCGCGTGTGAAGAGAGAGAGAGAGCTCAATTAGTTCAAAAAAATCATTTGCGAGACCACGCTAATAGTGTTGAATTCCTACACATTCAGCAAAGAGGAGCTATTTACAAACTTCAGAAAATCCCCTATTGACAGTGGGCCCAGATTTTTTAAATAATAATTTAGGTTGACATATTGTGGCCGCCTTCCCTATGAGAGAACACACTTGAATAAGAAAGGCCAGTTGTGGCACCACCGAGCGTGACAGTGTAGAAGGGAGCACTTATATTATCCGACTCCGAATGACAGAACTCTTCTCACATCATTTTCCCTGAGCTTTGTCACAGAGCTCTTTAACGAACATTTTCAAAAAAAAAAAATCTGTTTGATATTAAAGTTTCCACCTCAATTGAAGATTGAGACCACGACCTATGGCTCAGGAGGACAACGCAATAACCACTGAGCTACGGCACCCACAATTCTATACTAAGGGCTCACCGAATTGTTTCCCCTTGATACAGAGTGCAGAGCAGTTACATAGCAGACTCCAGTCTCTCCAGTCTCCAGTATATCTTTATCTTTGCAAATTCTGGAAAAATAATTTACTAGATGGCCTAAGCATGACTGCCTGTGGCCACACCTACAATGATAGAGATCTTCTTTGTTTAAGTTATAGTAGGATTCTTTGTATGATTCTTGATAAGTTTGCCAACCGATATTAATTTTTCTCCATAACATAATACACGCCAATAACTGGTTTTTCCTTCAGTCAGTGATCCAAGCGCTCCATGACTATTCCTGTTGAATGGAAAAAACAAACTTTTTTTGGCTGATGGAAACGTTTTTGACCTCTTTGGTGCACATTGGTTTTAATTTTTTCTAATGCAAAGAATTCCCATATATTGGGTGTTTGAAAAAGTTCGGTTACAAATTTCACAAGAATTTAACACTTTTTTCTTATGTTTCAAATGAAATATTATTAAATAAATATGTGCCGTTTTGATCGATAACCTTTTGCCATTTTTTTTTTTTGGAAAAACCATTATTCCATCTGTGTAGAACTTCTGGGTTTCCTTAGCGAAAACCGATCCAGGTACGTTTTGCAGGCCTCTACGGAATTTAAATTTACACTATTAAGAGAGTTATGCAGATATCTTAATAAATGATCATCTGAAGGTGCAAGGTCCGGGCTACATAGTGGACGCATCAAAACTTCTCAGCCAAGCTCTCTCAGTTTCTGCCGGATCATCAAAGATGTGGGTGATCTGGCGTTGTCATGATGGAACACAACACCTTTTCTGTCTATCATTTCTGGCAGTTTTAATTGAATTGCTTGCTTCAATCTCGTTAATTGTTGACAGTAGAGGTCGGAATCAATCGTTTGATCAGGTTGTAGAACCTCATAATAAACAATTCCCTTCCAATCCCACCAGACACACAGCATTAGCTTTCTTGGTGTAAATCCTGGCTTTGCCACCATTTGCGAAGCTTTTCCTCTCTTCGTCCATGCTCTTTTCGCGCATTATTGTCGCACATGATCTACTTTTCATCACCCGAAGTCATTCGCTTCAGAAATTGTTCGATTTCATTCCGTTTTAGCAGTGAATCGCAAATGGAAATTCGGTTCATTAAATTTTTCACTGTTAATTCATATGGCACCCAAACATTGAGCTTCTTTGTGTATCCAGCTTTCTTTAAATGGTTGATAACTGTTTGGTGATGAATGCCTAACACCCTATCAACGTCCACGCTGCTTATGTGCTGGTGTTGCTCAATTTTTTCCATGATTTCATCGAATTTTCCAGTGATCGGTCGACCAGAGCGAGGTACATCTTTAACATCAAAATTATCAGTTCGAAAACGAGCAAACCACTTCGCTGCTATTTTTCTAGATACAACATCGTCTCCGTAAAAGTAGAAAATCAGAATTTAACGATTATGTTCCGAGTTTTCACTCATTTTTAAACGTAGATAACTTTTCAATGAATAATGCGATTTTAATAATGTCTTCTAACAAAATGTCACCTTTTCAACGAGCTATAGTATAGCCAGTATAGCAATAGCAGTAGTATAGCAATTAATATTATCAGGGATGTTAAATTTTAGAGCCATCCACCGACAATTTGTTACCGAAATTTTTCGAACAACCAATAAATATACTTACATTAGGCTGGAAGAGTTCAAAATTTCTAAATTTAGAATTTAAGAGATTATGTCGTTGTGACGCTGCTCATAACTTGTGACTCTTACATTAAAATGAAACCACTTTGTGAAACACCCATTGTCATAGTGTTTATTTTATAATATATATGCACTATATAATACCCCTGTATCCAATAAGTTGCCTTAGATGCACGACTTTTGGCCATAAAAATATGAAAAGCTTTCACATCTACTTTCTATTTGCTTACTATTTCTATTTCTATCGCAAAAAAAAAAAATAAAAATGATCAAATTGAATTCAATTTGAATTCAATTTGAATACAATTTTTTCTTATACTAACTGTGATTCTTCTACATATATAAAGATTTCCTTTCCATTACAAAAAAACTGTATATTAATTGAAATAATTGAAAAATTGAAAGAAAACAACAAAAATCTTTTATCTCACTTGTACATATGTACTCGTTGTATACATAATTATTTACACAGGTTCTGGCATACCGGAAATGAAAACAATACTACGCGGCGTTGCTCTCAAAGAGTATCTCACATTTAAGACATTAGTGGCCAAGGTTGTTGGTTTAACGGCAACTTTGGGCAGTGGTATGCCATTAGGAAAGGAAGTAAGTATCAAAATCAAATCAAATCAAATAGATTCATTTGGTTTTATTTGTTTGTATTGTTTCATTTAAATTTGTAGTAAATTTTTTATTTGTTCATATTTATTTTTGTGTCGATTTTTATTTGTATTATTTTTTGTGACATCACAAAACAAACAAACAACAGGGTCCTTTTGTACATATAGCAAGTATTGTAGCACAATTATTAAGTAAACTTGTCACATCATTCCAAGGCATCTATGAGAATGAATCACGTAATTCAGAAATGCTTGCAGCCGCATGTGCGGTTGGTGTTGGTGCTTGTTTTGCAGCTCCCGTCGGTGGTGAGTATCAAAAGGTGTACAAGGTGCGGCAATTATGTATTAAGACTCGAACCATATCTCAGCAACCAAGCACGCCATCTATGTGTGTGCGTTTTGAAGCTTCAACCTTCAACTCTACTGTCAAAATTTCATGGCATTTGGTTGACATTTAATGTTTATTGACATTCATTTTACAAAACACGTGTTCGTTTGATGTTGAAATTTTAACATGAAATTTAACATGAAATTTAACACACAGCAATCATTGTTCATCAATTTTTGGCTCGGAATCAGGTCTGTGTGATGAATCACCCGCCGCCGTATTCAACTGATTTGGCACCGTGCGACTTATTTTTTTTTCCTAAAACTGAAACTCAAGTTGAAAGGATGCTTTTTTGATGACATTCAGACCACACAACGGATTTTGATGAGGGCACTGGAGGCAATTCCGAAAAATGAGCTGGAACACGCGTTTGAATCACTATTAAATCGATGTAACAAGTGTATTGAATCAGGAGGAGAATATTTCGAATAAATATACCGAAAAATTAGCAGATATCGTGTTTTAATTGTGTTTTCTAGAGGCAGTCTTAATACATAGTTGTCGCACCTTGTATGTTTGTCGATAATAAAACATGCACACATCCCAGAGAGACATTTTATGAAAATAATGACTATGATTTAGGCGTTCTATTTAGCATTGAAGTAACGACAACATATTTTGCTGTGCGTAATTATTGGCGCGGCTTTTTCGCCGCCGTCTGTGGTGCAACAGTGTTTCGTCTATTGGCTGTCTGGTTTCAGAATGCCGATACGGTGCGTGCCTTTTTTCTAACAAATTTCACTACGGATTTTCCATTCGATCCGCAAGAATTATTCGTTTTCGCTCTAATGGGGTAAGTTTTAATTGGTTTTATCGAATTTGAATTTCGAAGAAAAGTGAAAATTCTTTTTCAGCACAAAAATTTTGTTTGCTTTTTTCCTTTAATTTTGTAATTTTTTACAGGGTTGTTTGTGGTCTTGGTGGAGCTTCCTATGTATGGGTACATCGACGATATGTACTGTTTATGCGCTCGAATAAGAAAATGAATAAATTTCTGCAAAAAAAGTAAGTCATCCTGCGATCAGAAACGCATTTTTGGGAATTCCAAATCGAATTTGGATATATAAATAATATGTCGATTCGATTTTGTGAGATTCCGTAAGAAAATGCATGAGGCAAAATACGGTTGGGGTGTAGTGAGAGTAAGAAAGAAATGGTGCCGGCTTATGGTCGATGTTAAAAAAATAGAGCAACGACAAATAACATCATATCTTGTTGTTGTTGTTGTTGTTGTAACAGACAACGATTTCGAAATCACAAATATGTATGCAAGTCAGTTAATTGGGATGTTGCTGTTCACATCGATCAGCTCCAGGAAGAAGGCAGCGTCCATAGTGCAGAGGGGTCAAAACTGTTAGGCATTCTGGGGCAGGCGAAAAGATGAAGGGTGTCGTGCGAGCTCTGTTGAGACCGCGGGCATAGGCCTGGATCTTAACTACACCAAAGTGGCACGAGCGGATCTAGGGAGCTGTTGTTCGCAGTCTGCAATTGGCGGTGGGCGACTCCCCATCACGATGTTATGAGCAGGACTCTCGATGGCCGCCTCCACCGCGCGTTGATGTAGTGAATTCAGAGCCGCCCTATGCATCAAATCATCGATCAGGTGACTCATATGCCCATCAAATGAACGTAGGCCACCACAGATGTTACCCGGGGAGAGGCAAACTGCGTTAAACGCAGCTTGAGAATGCTAAACGTGCGTGAGCACATCATATCTGTCCAGGGGTGGATTTAGTTTTTGCTAAAAGAAATCATATGTTTCGACTTGAACTGAATGAAAAACATCAAATAACAAACGGTGATGTTCCGAAAATATTTCTGTCTGATAAAAAAGGAAAATTTTTATTTTCAATAGATTTTTTCATCAAATTTGTATGAGAGCCCCATTATGGAGTGGACATAAAGAGTAACTGTTCAGGAAAAATGTTGGGGTGGACAAATAAATGGGAGTTGTTCATATATTTATTGACAACAATATTTTCATTGGACAAAAACGGTGTAAGTTTGTGCTCAGGTGATCACTTTGTATGGGAGCACTATAAACGGGTCTATATAGGAGTCAGTACGAGGAGAAAAAATGTTGATGAAGGAAAAATAAATCCAGTTTTTGATAGATTTAGTCAGAGTAGAGCCTTACCGGGATCGGTGGGATAAAATTTTATAAAAACATCAATTCTGTACCAAAACTAAAAACGAACTAGAACCTGTGCTGTGCTTCGAAAACGAAACTCCATACTATCCCATACTTAGGCTTTTTTAATACAATATTAATTTTTATTTTTTACTAGTTCGGAAAATTGAAGAATAAACTGTTACTAATAATTTTCCTATTTCTTTTATTTATTTCGAACGAATAGCCGTTTTTTATATCCCGGCTTTTTGGCATTACTAGTCTCTACCATTTCATTTCCATTGGGTACTGGCCAATTTATCGCTGGTGAGCTAAGTACACATGAACAAGTTACGCAGCTGTTTTCGAATTTTACATGGTCCCGTGAGGATTTGACAGTGGAACAGGCAGCCATTGTAACACATTGGATCACAAGTTATACGAACGTTTTTATAAATCTTACTTGTTATGTTCTATTTACGGTGAGTTTATATTTAATAAAATATTAATTTAGGTACGTATATGAAGGCTGATATGAACTGCACCCAACTTTATACTGGTCACTAACTCTTATAGGTAGAAGGTTTACTTTAATGCTCTATCCAGCTGAGATTACGAATTCTTAAATTGTTAAAGTATGGCGTCACTTATGAAGAGAATCAAGTTTTGGCTGGTTCGAAACTGTCCGCTTTAGAAAAGGCCCTATGAAAAGAAACCACATACCAATCCGGACATAGTTCGAGAACATTGCTTGAGAGGGCAAAGATTTGTCGCTTATAAAGAGAATCAGGTTTTTGCTGCTTCGAAACTGTCTGCTTTAGAAAAGGCAATGTTAAAGACCCTATGAAAACAAACCACTTATCAACCCAGACATAGTCCGAGAACATTCTTTGAGAGGGCAATGAGTTGTCCTCTAGAAAAAATTTTGCTGAATTAGCCCAACTGCGAATCGGCTACTCAAATGTAAACTATTCCAACAGATTTATTGATTTAGAAACACTAAAAATCACAAGACTATAGACTTTCGTAAGTTGTGCCTATTTTAGGTGAAAGATAATTTCCCATAGTCCTATTTGGGAAGTTGTGTGGAAATTTTAATTCTCGTTGGAGATTTTGGCCGTCACAGATGCCTTTTAAATATATGTGAATTTCCTCTAAAAGCTTCCCTATAGAATTGGAGATCATAATATTTCAGCTGCGGTTTGTGAACGTTTCAGAAAAATTCACGAAATTCTCATTCTCAAAACCAGCAGAGCAGAGAGATAAATAAAGAATCAACGCCAAACGGTCAAGACGAAATAAAATGTAAATACCGCGGATATGCCGCAAAGAAAAGGAAGAGGAACCAATAAAACATCACTTAACTTGTGATTTCTGCTTGGCTCCATTCAAAGCGCGAAATGATTTCGTGTGGGAATACTTTCAAGTACACTCAACGTGTCGCTGGTATTACAAAATGTCTTGCTGGATTAAGCGGGACATCAACGTTGACCTTATTTGGGCTTAGTTGCCCTGCCCTCTCTTCCTGCTTTAGTGCATTCAAATCACGTACAGTTCAGACACAGACAGCCAAAACAAACGGTAGAGCTACTGAGCCCTGTTCAATTATTTACGGTTCATGTCAGTCTGTCTGTATGTGGAATTCTGAATTTTGGTGTACTGATATAATTAAGCAATTTTTCTTTCCTATTTCTGTTTATGCGGCACACAATCTGTAGTTTTTCTTCTCCATAATTGCCTCAACAATACCCGTACCATCGGGTATTTTTATACCAGTGTTCAAAATTGGCGCCGGATTGGGTCGTTTAATCGGCGAAAGTTTACATCTTTGGTTTCCCAATGGCGTACGTTATGGCGGACGTTTATCCCCGATTATACCGGGTGGTTATGCAGTTGTTGGTGCAGCTGCATTTTCTGGCGCCGTAACACATACCGTCTCGGTGGCTGTGATCATTTTCGAGATGACCGGCCAGATAACGCATGTTGTGCCAGTCATGATTGCCGTACTCATATCGAATGCGATAGCAGCACTATTGCAACCATCAATGTATGACAGTATTATACTGATTAAGAAACTACCATATCTGCCCGATTTGTTGCCATCCAGTTCAAGAATGTACAGCATCTATGTGGAAGATTTTATGGTACGCGAAGTTAAATACATCTGGCATGGCATCTCATATCAGAGACTGAAGGAGGTTCTCAAATCGAATAAAACATTGCGTTCCCTGCCGCTTGTCGATAGTCCAGAGAATATGATATTGCTGGGTTCGGTGCAACGCTATGAGCTGATCAAAATGATTGAGAAGCATATTGGACGTGAGAAGCGTATGGAGGTTGCACAAAAATGGCAAAAGGAAGCCGAAGAAAGGTGAGTTAATGAATTACTGATGGAGTAAGTTATGCTATAACAAGTCAAATCAATTATTTCACATACAGAGCACGCGAAGAAGAGAAGAAAAAACTCGAAGCCGAACAGAGAATGCGTCGTCCGTCACGTTTCGAGGTGCTGCCAGCACCGGACATATTAAGTCTACGCCAAATAGCCAATGATGAAATGTTACCGCCGAAAAAACGCCAAGAGACGCTCAACAATAATCTAGCACCACGCAAATCCATTTTGAAAAAGACAAATTCATTCAATTTGAAAGCCTTTGCACCTACCTCATCACATAGTCCCACAATTACGCCATACACCACCATAACGGGCAGCACTGAACATCGTATCCGGTCGGCGTTTGAGGCAATTTTCAAAAAATCCACCACACTACAAGATGTCCATCCCGATCATCCAGAGGTTGATGGTAGCGGTGGTGTTGCTGATCCAACAATAACCCCAGCTATGAGCGTATGTGATGTTGCGCCCACACCATTACAACGCGTTCCAAGTACACCGGGTGTCTCCAAAAAAGTTCAGTTGGTAAGTGTACGTGATGCAGGTGTAATCTCACCATGCCTACTCGTATAAGTGTGAACGATTACCATTGAGAGTGTCGAATGATTAACACTGTTATGTGCGTTACTGTTATATGTTGAGTATTTTCCTTTGTTGTTGTTGTGTTTTTTTGTGTTGTCATTATTATTCTAATGGTTGATATTGATTTCATGTTTGTATGTTTTTTATGTACCCTATTTGTATTATTTCCACAAAAGCAAGCACAAAAATATTCTTTGGACTCCTATGATATTGATAATGATGATCGGGAGTATATGGTAATTATTTTTCTTACTTTCATCTGAACCTATAATTCATGACGGTGAAATCATTGAAAACGTGTAGTGTTCCCGTTTTTTCGTGGTGAATTACTTCTATTACTGTACTCATGGTGAATTCATTTATAAGGCTTGAAATTGGGGTTTCTCTCTCTCTCTCTCTCTCTCTGTCTTCTGATGCAGGAGCAGTATGTTTTATAGAATATCGATTTTGTTGCTGTTGTTGTTGTTGTAGCAGCAAGAATACGGAAATGCTTTGTTTTGTTTCCGTACAAAGTATTTCCGCATTCTGCTGTGTTGAATAGATCTTCCATTCTTGGGAAGCGATTTTGTAGATGACCCCATCGAAGGGGTGGAGATAAGGGGCACATATACTTGGAGGAAATGTTGAAGCAATAGAATTTTTGATTGTCGGTTTTATATTGCACCACTCTAGGGACGATTCCTAGGCAATTGTGGAGTTATTGATCAAATACAGGTATTTCTAAGTTCATTTTGTAGAGGAGCCTCTCTAAGGAATATAGTGTCTTCAGGAAAAATGTTGTTTAGCAAAAAAATTTATGTGAGTCGGTCGTACATTTTACTGCTCTAGAGACAATTCTGGATATTTTAATCAATATTTCACTTTTCTCAATTTTTTTTGTATTTGTTTTGAGGTTAGGTACAAATTGCAATCTTAGAGTCGGAACAATCCAAATTAAAATTGAGCTACCCCAAACACTTTTTGGTGTGGTACAATGTTTTGTAACAAATATTAAGTCAGACATACATTTCATTGCTCTAAGGGCAATTCTGATAGAAAAATTAACAACATTTGGAGTCTTGGAAAGTTGGATAATAACTGTTATGAGTAAGAAATATTTTTTTCGTTGCCGATAATTATTATTATGTAATAAATAATTTGACGTTGCATAATGACTGTTATGAGTAAGAAATATTTTTTTCGTTGTCAATAACTATTATTTTAAGAATTATATTTTACGTTGTCCCATAACTTTTATGAATGAAAAATTTCTTTTTTATGTTGTTTTACTACATCTTGAGTAGGAAATTCCTACTGGGTGCAACTTGTCTGATGAAAAATTGGCGCGCATTATGTTCGTGAAACAAACCAAAAACGAAAGAAAAATTCAGAAATGGTTTACATTTTATTTAAAAAAGTTGAGGTTCCAGTTAAGTCAATCATATCATTGATTTTGTAGTAAGGCAACGTAAAAAAAATGTATCCTTTCATAAAAGTTATGGAACAACGTAAAAAAAATCCTAATATAATAGTTACTGGCAACGAAAAAAATATTTCTCACTCATAACAGTTATTATCCAACGTAAAAATATTTATTATATAATAATAATTATCAGCAACGAAAAAATATTTCTTACTCATAACCGTTATTATGCAAAGTAAAAATTAATTGTCACAAATAATAATAATGAGCAACAAAACAATTTATATTGCATTGTATTTATATTGCATTGTAATTGCAATTATTTTCTTAAAATACTTATAATACTTAAGACTGAACTACATATTATAAACGCAATTTCTTTCATCTATTACATGCTTCTGTATTCTTTATATCACTCTTACTCATTTAAACACTCATTCTAATTCATTCTCTTTGTAATTCTATTATTTTAAAAATTAACACTTAAAAAATAATAAAAAAAAAATATTTGCACGCAAGCAAGTACCACCAAATACACCGGAAAGTCTTGAATCTTTCGATTCGCAATACCAAATGGTAAGTAAATACAATAGTTTATCCATCATAAGGGGCACATAATGATTTGCAAATAATTATTTATAAATAGAATATCTTTAATTAAAGGTTTTTGTTTGAATTATACACCCGAAAAAAATCCATTACAAATAGGTATATCCGGGATATTAAAAAACAAAATTTTCACCCCCATAACTTATGAAGTATTCGGCCCAGGATAACCATATTTTAAACCGTTAAAATTTACATACAAAGCCTCCGAATTTAATCTATGTTTAAACCGCCATAACTTAAGTTTTTTTTTTAATGTGGCACTTATTAGCCCCGAACGGCTCTTTGGCCGAGCTTCTCTTCCAATGCTAGTGTGCGTATTAAATTTTTGGAGAGTATTAAAAGGGACTTACTTATATTAGCTGGTTACGTACGGCTAAACCCCTGTGACATCACTTTTTTTGAGCTTTGTCACTGAGTTCTTTTAGAAGCTTCTCCATTGCAAATTATTACTGCCGGAAGAATTGCTAACTGCTTGTCGACAGGTGGGTACCGTTCGAAAGAAAAGTCTTTCGTTACTAAAGTTGTGCTTCAGCCAGGGATTGAGCCCACAACCTACAGACCGGAAGGCCTACACACTAACTACTGAGCACGGCATCCCCCATAGCTTTAATTGAAGACAACCATATTTATCACAAAGTTTAATATTATCCTTTGTAAAGGATTCGCAAAAACAGCGTGCCACGCCCACTACTTAATATAGCTTCTATACAGAGTCATGAAAAGTATTTAACTTTGAACCGCCATAACTTACGGAGTCTTCCACCTACGGCAATCATACCCGACGATCACACTTTCTAACATGTGTAGGTTATAAATCGGGCCCAGGCCGGCTTTAAAGAAAATTTTCTGTATGTTTTTCACCAAATTTGCTCTTTACACGGTGATTTTTTAATAGCGTTTGGATTTGATTTAAAAAACACACAATTTTAGAGAAATGTATGAAATCTTTATTTGAGACGATAGTACGATCTATATAATTCAATGTTTAAACATGATTTCATATAAATGTTGAACGCGGTTGCGCCTCAAATGCTTCATACGCTGGATCCAATTTTGGCATTCTCTCTCCAACATATCGGCCGGTATCTCACGAGTAAATTCTTCAATTTTGGTTTCCAGCGCATCAACCGTTGCGGGCTGCTTGTCGCTATAGACATAAGCCTTAACACAGCTAAACAAAAAATAGTCTAAAGGCGTTAAATCGCACGATCTAGGCCGCCAATTGACCGACCCCAAACGTGAAATAAACTGTTTACCGAACTCGACTCTCAATTGGGCCATTATTTTGCGTGCTGTGTGGCATGTGGCACCGTCTTGTTGAAGCCATATGTCAGACGAGTCCAGCTCTTCCATTTTGGGCAAAAAAAAAGTTTGTAATCATCGCACGGTAGCGCTCGCCATTCACCGTAACGTTCCTGTCTTCGTCATTTGACAGTAACATGTTACACGAATACAGCTGAGCTGTCAAAACCAGTGTTGATTTTTTTTGGAAATTTCACTCTTATTCACATTTATTATAATTTTTAACACAAATTTACGCTCTAGCGTGAGCATGATATTAAAAAAACCCTATCAAGTATTGATAAAAACTGGAATACAAAAATTTGTATAAATAAAAACTGATACTTTTTGTATAAATCACCCATGCCTAATTACAAATAAGACCGCTGACATATCAACTGACACAACTATGGAAATGCCAGCAAATGGCGGATCAACTAAAATTGGATTGAAATTTAAAATGGCGCCTAACAATGAAAATGTAACAACTAATCATATTGATGAAACAGTCGGTGTCATAGAGGTAGGTGCAAAATCGTATTAATTTGCCAATAAAGGTAATTCCCCCCATAAGATAGAGTTTTTAGTGCTGTCACATGGAAATGGAGAGTGAGAAATATGAGAGAAGATGAATATATTCGATTGTCTCATATTAGTCACTCTCAAAATTCGCCATGTTATAATGCTAAACGCTATAACTAAGTTATTAATAGTATAATTTGCGGCACCTTATTAAATATTGGTGTTTATGGTTCGTCAATATTAACTAACAAATGCTAACACTATGTTTCTACTGCTGCAGAAGTTTGTATGAATTATTATCTTTTTTTTTCTTTCTATCTTTCTCTCTCTCTCTCTCTTTCTCTCTTTCTCTTTCTGCATTTTTGCACTACTGCCCACTCATTACTATTGCACATCTTCTTTTGTCTACTCAACAGGGCTCAAGCATAAAAAAGACCAAATCGGTAACACTGGTATGTGTATTGAGATATACTCGTATGTAGTCGATTGGACGTTAGGAGAGTGTATTTGTGTGATTATTTTTTTTTTTATTTGTCCAGTTCTTTTTTTTTTTTATCAAAACTTAAGCAAAAGAACATATATTTTTTTAACAATTTACAATTTTTTGTTTGTTTTCTCCCCACCCACTATGATGTTTAGCCACGTGAACGTGTCATCGATATGTCACCCGAAGATCAAAAGAAATGGGAAATGGAAGAAATGGATAAAGCCGTCGATTTGGAAAAAGCAAATGTTCACATTGACCCATCACCATTTCAATTGGTCGAACGCACCTCCATACTCAAAGTGCATTCGTTATTCTCCATGGTTGGTATAAATCATGCGTATGTAACGAAAATTGGACGTCTCGTTGGTGTGGTGGGTCTTAAAGAGGTGAGTATGAATAAATTATTTGTGAGGTGGAGTTTTTCAAAATTTTATTGTACTCTTGCAGTGAGCAAAAAAAGGAAAATATAATAAATAAAAATGAAGAGTAATTTTTTTAGTATGGTTAGGTTAAATTAGTGCGACAGCCCTCTGTAGTGTGATACGCACAACATTCTACTAACTAGTTAATCCAACGTTGAACCAATCGAAATTTTGAATAAATTTCAGGAGGTTGGCAATAGCAATCTGGAATAATTGATCTAAATCACGCAGTTGGTAGTGTCTTGCAAAATTTTTGACAACTATTACATAAGGCAGGGCAGGTACACAGTAGAGCTGAGATGAGTTTAAGCTCCAAGGTGCAGTTTCTGGAGCAGTCATGTAGAAGGTTATCCAAACCCAGTCTCACGGCGTGAGAATCTAAGAGGCAGTGACCAGTGACCACTCCCACATAAGTGGATCATTAAGATCAGTAAGCTTGTGAGTAAAATACGTTCATGCTCTCAAATGAGTAAAGAACATAGAAATTTCGACGTCCTACGGACGGATGTATCTGTACATCTTTTCTGGAAGACTTTGGTGGCGACAACATCCAAATTATGCTTACACGTAACTATACGGATTCTAGTGTCGTAGACGGGCTTGGGTACAAAAAAGCTCGTTTGGTCGCAGTGTCCGTAACACTTGTGGTTGACCTTCAGAGATATCAGCTGTAGGGCTCATATCCTCTAACAGACCTCGGTCCACTAGTCGTACACCTCAACCGAGGAGAATATTGTTCGGCTCTGCCATATTGTTAAGAAATCTGCGGCAGTCAATAAATGGTTTTCGATTCCAAGAGAAATTAGACCAGGGCCATAATGGCACCTTGGCTGTTACTCAGGATCCATTAATGCTTCAATGGGAGACAGTGTTCTGTTTGATCCAAGTGAACGCAGTATGAATAGTTTTTACTTCTGCCTGTTACGCACTACAGTGGTCAGATATCGGAATGAAATATTTGGGTTGAATTTGTTTGACCCGTTTGTTCTTTCCAGGCATTGCTATCAAGAAAGGAATCCAGAAATTTCCTTTCAAAGGCCGCATTCTGCTTACCAAGTAGGTTAAGCAGAGTAAAATAGTAGTTATAGTAGTAAAATAGATGTATTTCTAGTGCCAGACTTTGTATTTTTGTAGTTTTGTCAAGAGGTTTGATATGGGAGGATTGGTGAGTGCAGTGTACCGGGTTAATACAACAGGATTGGCATGACAACTGCCTTGTACATTCCTCACTGTTTCCCTATTGCCCATTTACACTTGCTTGCACTCAAACGTGAGGCCATGAAGCCATCAGCGTCGTTCTTGTCGACCAATGCTATCACTAAGCCTCACTGAAGGAGTTCGCTAACAGAGGGACCCACATTTCCAGGGGCTCCCTTAACAACTAGTTTGGTTGAATTTTCACAAATCCGCTGACGCTTTACGATCGCAGATACTTTCCGCGCATACCAGAGACACATTCTGTTTCTCAAATCTCTCATTTTTTGGTATTACATGCGGTGTCTCCATGACTCTTGTTCGACGGTGTTTATGACCGAACGTCGGTCTGGCATCTGACGTCCTGCGGGTAGGTTATGGCAACTTTTTTGCTTGTACTTGAATTCGGGAGACTCGGTCTGTCTTCTAGGAGTTTCACCGCTCTTCCCGATTTTGTACATTTTGTGGTTTTTGTATTATTTTATTTTCCACTTGATTTTTACGAATATTTAAGATGGGTACCCAGATAAGGTACAGATAGTCAAGTAATACGGAGGACGCTAAATATCCGTATACTCCGTTAACGGTTGAGTATTTTTTTTTCTTGAGCCCCCAATCAAGGTGATTCTCTTGGGTGGAAAGTAGAATAGGGGAGAGGAAGGGTGCAGATATCTCAATGCTATGGAAGGCTTGCAGACCCGAATGCTCATTAGAGCCTGCAAGACAATAGTTGACTAACTGCAATTTTTCCACCGGTATCTACGGGGAGGGTTTGGAAGAGGATTTCTACCAAAGCACATTTTTTAATACCAGATAATGTAGAAGGAAGAGAATAATTATTTCCCATCCCTTAAGATCTTACTTATCATTCATATAATTCATATAATTATGTAATTATTATTGCTGTTATTGTTTATTTACAGTTGCGCAAAGCAATCGAAGACATCAATAGTAATTCTTTTGTAGTACAAACACAAATAAAAGACGATGATACTGAAGCAGCACCTGCAACAATTGCAGCTGGCAATGATGACAAACCATGCGTGGTGAAACCACTGCTGCAGCAGTGCAATAATAATAATAAGAATAAGAATAATAATAATAATAATAATAATAACGATAGCATTGTAAGTGATAAGGAAGTACACAATACAGTTACTTCAATGGATTCAGCCTTATCGAATTCGGATAATTGTTCTGACATTGAACTGGTAGAGCATATCAAATGTGAGAAACAACGACGAGGAGAACAACATACAAATATGGCGACTTCACCCACGTTGACGACGACGACGACAACGAAAACAACATCGTCATCGGGCTCGGAACATGACGACACTGGATCCGTTAGCAAATGTTGAGCACAGAATGGAATATTTTACTTTTTTTTTAAAATATCCATGTGCTTTGTAATAATCAATTTAATGTAATATTAATAATAATAATAATAATAAGTAGGAAGAATAGTCTATTATTTTAAAATTAGCTAGTTGAATAATTCTTATATATACATATCGTATACTCGTATATTATATGTATGCCTGCATGTATATATTTTTTCATATATTTAATTTATTTAGCATTTTGTTATAATTGAATGTTTTTGTTTTAGAGTGTAAATCACCATATCGTTTAAATTCATATACATACTATAAATACTATACCCTACATGCATACATATTAATACATATGTATATGTATATACATACATACATATGTGTGTGTGCGTGTACGTGTGAAGACGTAATTTTTAAATTTTCGATTGATATTTAATTTTACTATAAAATTTATATAGAAATGTAATGATGATAGATTTTTTTCTAGCCTAAGTTCGTTGTGATTATACATACACATTTGCAATATAAAATTATCATTTCATACAAACCAGTGTGTGTATGTAATAAATATGTATATCATATTTTTAATAATAAAATATCTAAGTAATATTTTCGATTATCTCGAATTCTCACTAGAGCTCTCTCTCTCTCTCTCTAATATAAATTATTTGCAAGGTGAATTTAATCGATTTTGGTGAAATAAAAATCGAACATATGGTAAGTAGGTGTTTATTCACCAAGTGGTGAATAAAGTTCAAATACCCATTTACTCCAGTGTTTCTAAATAATTTCCTTTGGTTGTTTGCAATACTAATCAATATTTAAAAATATATTTTAATATCAAAATATGATATAATTCAATATATGGAATACGGGTGGTATGAGTAATTTTAATTAAATATGAAATGAACTTTCTCACAATGGGCCTTGGCTCAGCCGCTCCTTACAATTATGCAAAAATAATAATAATAATAATAATAATGGACACTGGACGACGAAGTGTTTATTTTCGGGTATGGGATGCTGCTGCGCCCATTTTCAATAGATGCATTTATTGGATAATTAATAAAAATAAATATACGTGGACATAGTTCGGGAAGTACGTCAGCAAGGTAAAAAAATATGTATATGTGGAATTTAAAAGCCACGAAGGGCCCTTTGGCCGAGATGTGAAATGGAATGAATGGAATGAATGAATGATGATTTGTCTCTCGCGACGACATATCTGTGAGACCATTTAAGGAGGCTCGTTTTAAAAAGGTGACATTTATTACCGGCTCCGATTAATTTTTTCTTCCCAGCTAATTCATGTAATAACTTTTAAATTTCAATAAACAATTCGAATAATAATACTTTAATACATAAATAATACTTTTAAATTTTCATTCCAATGGTTATCAATTTTATAAGTGTATATATTGTTTTGTTCACAATATTTGTTACAATTTGTTTTATATTTTATTTCACAAATGTGTTTATTTAACGTTAATTTCAATTATTTTGGTTGTTAAATCTTAATTATTTGCTTTTCGAATTAAAGTAATTTATTAAGTTTTTCAAGAAAATTTTGGAAAAAATAAAATGCCGCCATGAAACACGATACGTCGAAGAAGATCGAAGTTATTCAACATCGTCGCCATATAGACGAAGTGTACAAGTAAAATCAGCAACGCCATCTGCCGCCAATAAATGGCACTTGCACAGGGTGGCCTAAACACCAGCATTTCTTCCGACCATACTTACCCGTTATCACCATCCACAAAAGGGGATTACCATTTAAAATCGTCTAATATCCTAAGGAATCGCACTAAAAGCAATTAAATTACTGTCAATCAGTTACATTTTACACGACAACACTTCCTCCAAGCATATTTACTCGCTATCTCCCCTTCTGAAGGAAACTCTTATAGAAAATGAACCATTTGAAAATCGACAAATAACCCCAGAATTCGTCCCTAGAGCTGTGAAATGTACGAGCGGCCTTTATTAATTTTTCATTCTCGACATTTCTTCCGAACATACTTAACGATTATCGCTACCCTACCTTAAGGAGACTCCCATACAAAATGTACACGAAAACATCTAAAAATCGTCAAGCCCCCCACGAATTGCTTCTAGAGCGGTCAAACATATAATCGACCCCCATTAATTTTTAACTCTCAACCTTTCGGAGATAAAAAAAATTAATATGTGACACTTATAAGCTTCGCAGAGCCCTTTTGACGAGCTTCCAGTGCTATTGTGCATTTTTTTTTTTACAGTATTAGAAGGGACCTACTTATATTAGCCGATTCCGGACCGGTTAGCCGGTTGTGACTTTTTCTGAGCTTTAGTTAAATGAGTGCTCCGCCGTCTCATCTTTTTTTTCTTCAGGCTGGGCAAAATGCATTGAATCCAAGTCCTACCTTTTCCATGTGCTTTGTCCATAGAAAGTGACCTGTTACCAAGCCGGCTAGCATTCTGCAATCACCTCTACCTAGAGATAGGAGGAAATGAGACCATTTAACCGATATCTTAGGTAACATAGTGCCTTAAGTATCTTGCAAAGTATTACTGGAGAATGAGCCAGTGCCATTGCATCGTCTGTAAGAGCAAGTCCGTTTTGTCATCAATATTTTCCCCTTTTAACTCATATTGAAAATCAGATATAAATAAGATAAATAAAAGAAGGGCTTAGTATTTCTCCATGTAGAATCCCTTCCGTTACCGGGATTTACCTTGAAGTATATCACACTCGTGTCTAATTGCGAACGAGGCACGCTCGTAGTGATTTTATTAGGTGGTTAAATATAATGCATATCAAAAATAAAAATACAAATTGATTTTTTTCTTGTTGAAATTTTTTTTTATTATTTTTTCTTCAATTTTTAATGTATAAAACAATAGTTTCTTCATTCTTATTATTTTTTTTTGTTTTCATCATCATCATATCATCAGATTTGCTCATTTGTTGTTGTTGTTTTACTACCCGCAAGTAGGTATAATATTTTTTTTAAAACGATTTATTTTTCATTTCTCATCTCTATCTTTCGATTTCTCAATTTTTTTTAAACAATAATTTCATCATCATCATCATGCATGCATACTTAGTCAATTGAATTGAATTGTTTCTTTTTGCCTTTTTTCTTATTCATACATTCTACACTTGTAGCATTTGCATTTCGGTTTTAACAATAAAAATTAATCAAATTGTCGTCATCGTGTTGTCGTTATCGAAGAATATCATCATCATTTAATAATACGATATATAATATTTTATATTTAACATATCTTCATCATCATCATCATCACCATCATTATGAACATCATGATCATCAACACTACTAATATAATATGATTATAATGATGAGTGAGTGATGTTACACAAATTCTAAACAATAATGGCGTCTATGCTAGAGGAGAGATGGGAGCAAAAAAGAGACGACAACATTGTGCATAACACACATCATTATAGTGTTATACTTGTTGTTGTTTTGGGATTGTTAGTATGCATATAAGGTCGTGCTGGTGGTGATGGTAGTGTGGTATGGTATTGTGCACAAAAATAATGGGATTTATATTATTGGTTGTTGCGGTTGCGATTATACTTAAAACACTGTAACTTATAGTAGTGTAATAATTTCAAAGAGAAAGAGAGAGAGAGAGAGAGAGAGAAACTTAACTTAGATGATTTTTTTATTCTTCAACTTTCTTTATTTTTAATGAGAGAATACTAAAATGAGAATGTTTTTTCGGTACACATTAAAAATTTCGTTTGTTTTTTACTTTTCTTTAGAAAAAAATCTTTTAATGTAGATATATATAAAATGGAAAAACCATAATAAAATCGTATGGGACAATTGGATTTTATTCGCTTTGGAGAAAAAGAAAATGGAGATTTCGTTTTTTTTTTTTGAAATTTAGTTTGGTCTAATTTATTTTGGTTGAGGAGAGCATAGTAGAGGAGAAAATGGTAAGAAAAGTGTTTTTTTTTTTAATCATTATTTTGATTTTGTTATATATTATATTTCTTTTTGATTTTGTAAAATCTTTCAACAATTGCATATTTGGGACGCGTTCATTAAATTATTTATTGCTTTTTCAAGTTGATTTTTACATAAATCTGGCCGGTATGTTTGCGGATGGCGTACAATATAAATGTTGTTTTTAAATTTCTAAATTAGGCAATATTACGTACATATAATACAAACATTACGATGGCACAAACGTTTTTATCTTTCAGTTTCTTTGTGGTGCTTACAGTGAAAAGATGACAAATTCCTACGCATTCATTCACATTCATTGATTTCCATTTTTTTTTTTCTTATTTAAGTGTTAACTCTCTCATCCAGATGGTATATAGTTACATAAATATAATTCTCATATGAAAATAATTATCACATATACGCCGCCGCCTGCCGCCGTTGCTGTCACTATCACATGATTTAAAGTTGACATTTACTATTCTCCGCGCATAATCAGAATTACACTTTTGATAAAAAATGGATTTTTTTTTTTTTTAATTTATGCTCAATAAATACAAAATGTAAAATTTCAAGATCAAATTAGTTTATTCTTCAAATATAGAATATTCCACATTATCACACGTTTCGAGTGTTCCTTTTCGAATGGAATTGATCACTTTTCGAATTACGAATAGCTGCTATCGTCATAATAAATTTTCGGGGAAAGCTTATTAATTGCAATTTAATGTTGTTGTTGTTGTTGTAGCAAGTGAATGCCAAATAGTTAGTTACTATAACAAAAATTATTCGTAATGTATTATGAAAATTGGCAACGCTACTTTGTGAAAACAATCGAAACAAATTCTAAATATATGTAGCGCATTTTTGTTTTGTTTTGTTATACTTTCTAAACTATCTTCGAATGCCGAATAGCAGCTATCATGTAAATTAATCGAAATGGATTAAGAAAATTGGCAACGTTGCATTTTCAAAACATTCGAAAAAGTTGTGAACATGTGTAGTTCGTTTTTCGAAGAAATTTATCTCTTTCTGAACTAATTTCGAATGCCGACTAATCGCCATCATAGAATTTATTCAGTTTGGGGATTAAGAAAATTGGCAACGTTCCATTTTGAAATAATGCGAAGCAAACTGTAAACATGTATAGTTCGTTTTTCTATGGAATTTATTACTTTCTGAGCTATCTTCGAATGTCGAATAGTCGCTATTACAGGAATTAATCGAAGCATTTTCAAAGCATTTGTGACGTTTTTCGAAGAAATTTTTTATTTTCTGAACTAAGGGCGATGCCGTACATATCATTTTAAATGTCTATTCACTTGCTGTCAAAAGTTTTCAATTTGGTTGTGCGCATCATATTTTTTCACGATGGAAAATTTGTAGAATTGGCGAAAAAAAAAGAAGCATTTGCGGGAAGTTTTCTTAAGTTATTTTTTTTGCAAAGAAAAGTGTGGTTGAAAGTCATCGTTTGCTTGTGGAAATTATATGGTGACATAGCGTAAGGAGTGTTTTGTGCGCTTCAAAAACGGTGATTTTGATATCAAAGACAAAGAACGTTCAAGATAGTTGAAAAAGTTTGAAGACGAAGATTTGGAGACATTACTCGATCAAAACGCATGCCAAACGCAAGAAGAACTTGCAGAATCATTGGGAGTAGACTGCTCAACCGTTGGCAAGCATTTAAAACCATTGGTGTTCATCCATAAGGTTGGAAATTGGGTTCCATACGATTTGAAACCGAGAGACGTTGAAAGACGATTTTTTTTTTGGGTAAATGAAAAAGTGAATTATCGATTTTCGTAATCGATCCCTTTCGATTTAGATCAAAAGTGCAATTCAGAATATGATGCCTGAATATAAAACATTCTTTTAAAGCAATAAATCGCATTTTCAAATAAAATTCATTCGCATCTCTGATGCAATTGTTAAAGAATTTCCTTTACAAAAATGTACTTTTATAATTATTTGCAGATCAATCGAATTGAATTCTCTTCTATCTTTTTAATAATAATCATATGTATTATAATAGTTATAATAATCATAGTTCTGGCTGTTATACATACTAGTAGTAGTAGTAGTAATAATAATAATAATAATAGTAGTAGTAGTAGTGGTGGTAGTAGTTATAGTAGTAATAGAAATTATTTCTAATAAGATATTAATCAATACGACATAGTAATAATAAAAGAATTTACCAAATGAAAGACGAAAAAAAAAGGAAAAACCAAAACAATCAAAAAATGCGTTCATTACACGCGCGCTTTAGACTCATTTCACATCATTCACAATCATTTGATGATCATTAAGCTCATCTCATCTTTCAATCCAGCAATCAATCAATCAATCAATCAATCAATCGTTAATGTAATTACATATACATCTATTTAAGTGTATGTGATTGTACATACATATTTGAATTGATATTATATCATATATATCAGCACTTGAAAATATTTCTCATCCGTTCATACATATGATCAATCATAAGCAAATCAATTTCATATCGATTTATAGCACATTCACAATTAGATCAAAATTTACCAAAAACACAAAACGATCCTATAATCATTTATAATTATTTTATATCTCTCCGATATTGTTCTGAATCTCACTTCGATCGAAATGGAATTTGAACAAAAATGTAAAAAAAATCCAGAAACAAGTTTAAGACAACAGAGCACATTTATTCCACATTTCAACACTTGAAATACAGAATTTACAAAGTTGGCAAAGAAACCAATCACTATCTGGGAATCGATTTCGAATATAAAATCGCCACTAAACGGTTTTCACTTTGAATGTTCATTTTGGAGGAATCATTCAATCTCATTTCATCCAAGGTGTGTACTAAAAATAAAGGATGAAACATATTTACTCACTTCAAACTTTTGATGAGTTTTTTCCTGATGAACTGATGAGTTTTTTCCTGATGGAACTGATGATTCATCTTAAGTGAAGTTTCGGTGAGAAATTTGTAACAGACTCATTTGCATTTATCACTTCAGTGTTAATTTTAGACGAACCATCAAAAATGAAGTGTCAAGTGTGAAAAATGCCTTTCAAGTTCACTTCAGTGTTCATTTTAGACGAACCATCAAGTTCATGTTCATTTCATCCAAAGTGTATACTTAAAGATGAACGATAAAACATATTTACCCATTCGTGGAGTTGATGAAAGAGTCATTTCCCGAAGTAATGATTCATCCAAAGTGAAGACGTAGTGAAAAAACACTATTTAATAGCAAATTTATATTTGTAGCTTCAAATGTTAATCTTAAAGGAATAATCGAAAGTAAAAAATGTGTGGAAAATGAAATATATGTAACCAGTTTTAAACTTTTAATAAAAGAGTCGTTCTCAAAACTGATGATTCATCCAAAGTGAAGGTGAGGTGAAAATTGTAATTACTCTTTGTCACTATTTAGTGAATGATGAAACCACCGAATTGAATGAAAATATATAATCGAAGTTGTTTATTTTCGGGTGATTTTACTCTGTATGATTCACTTTGGATGTACATCAAACGTGACACAATACAGATCGGGCTTTACATTCTCAGGCAAACTCAATAATGTGAAATCACTTCAATTTCTCCTCTTTTCTATTCTCAAATCCACTTTTTACGTTTCAATTTCATTCGATTTTTATTAAAAATCAATCAAAACACAAATACAATACAAAATTGAATTTTATTCGAAATCGAACTCACTCCCACTTCACTTTCACTCGGATTCTGGAATCTGTGTTTTTTATTTTTAAAGTATGGCAAATTTTTAATCAATTTCGAACAAAATAGAAATTCAGAACATATTGGTAAATAGTGGTTGGTAGACGTTGGTTCTATTTTGCCAATTTTTTTTTTTGTTTATTCCTTTTTTTTATTATTATTTTTTCTACATACATAGTATACACAATTGTATTGTAAAAACAAGATTATAATTAACAATAGTTGTAAGTAAGGAGTTCTTCTCGTTATATCATATTATTATCAATATTATTATTATATTCTTTTTATTATTTTATTTGCTTTTTTTTTTTTGTATAAAAATATTTAATTTTTCTTTGAAAAACTTAACGAATTTTTTTCGTGTATATGCTTTTGTGTTTGTGTGTGTGTGTGCACATGTATTTATACATAACTGGGTTGAGTTGCAACAAAAAATAAAAAAAAATTATAAACAATTTTTAAACACTAAAATCATACAATTTTTATCACGATCAGTACATACATACGATACATCATATCATTATTATTATAACAATTTTTGCTTTTGCTGTTTTTAAAACAGTATATATTTTATAATTATTTTATCTTCTTCTTCTTCTTCTACTACTGATTTCTTTATGGAACTTTGCATTTTGACTTATCATTACTACATGTGTTTTATTCTATGTGTGTTTTTGTGTGGTGGAAATAACACACAACAAAAGGGCGATAAATGTATGTGTACCCAGCGGAAAAATGGGGGCGGAAAATGCATTTAAACATCAATTAAAGCTGATTTTATACTTTGGTAACCCCAAAGTGATAATATGTGACGCATTTATGCACTACTTCACCTCTTCTCATCATTCGTACATAGGCTACATGGGCACATATAGAGGCATGTTCGACATTTCACTTCAAAGTGAAAGTGAAATGTACTTGCTTTTCATTTTATTTTGTATTTTTCGCGCTCTATATTCCATTTTTCATGTTTTTAAATATAATTCGCCTATGAAGAATAGACTCTAATTCACCATAAATAAAAAAGTTAAATTCGAAAATGGTTTTCAAAACTAATTTCACTCTTCAAGATTTAAAATTTAACGTTTAACGTAAGCGTTAAGCATATTCCATTGAGAAATTTGCTTACAATCACTTCTCTCAGCATTCCTTCCATTTTTCCATTGGGTATTTTACTGTCTCTAACTATGTGTGTGTGTTTTTTTTTTACTAAGTATCGCATTCTGAATTTCACTTTGAATTGAAAATTCAAAAATCGAATTTGAGTATGACAAAAATAAAGCTTTCACTTCGCATATAAAACGCGATATTTCTGCCTAATCGATCAAATTCGATTCTACATACAACTCTGTATATTGCCATCATTTCGAATAAATGATTTTTGTTTTAAGATTGTGCCCTTTATTTTATAAATAATACAAATTGAGAAACGAAACTCAATTTTGACAATTGTCGAAATCAATATCAATTGAAAGTGAAATACAGAATATGATCTTTTAGTTGAAGAAAAATATTTAATCAAATTTTTTAATTAAGCAAATAAACATGGCATGAAAAAATAAATCTATTTAATAAAACCACCACAGTAGAGATCCAAATTTCATTTTTTTTTTTTTTTTTTTTTTTTGTTTCTTCAAATATGCACATACAACAAAATGTAATAAAACTGAATAGAGATGACGTGCGCATGTATGGAAATATAGAAAAAAAAAAATAAAAAAGCAACGGGTATATATATTTTCTTTTTCGTCAAGGAAAAGTATTTAGAAGAAAGTTTGGCTCAAAGAGAAATTAATTAACAAATGAGTAATAGGAAAAAAAAAAACAAGAAATGTTATACATTTTTTAAAATTGGAATTTGTGAGCCATTTTACAACAATAGATATTTTCTCCATTTGGCGACAATTTTAATTCGTTTTTTTTATTATAATTTTTGAAAATTCAACATTTTTATGCAGGAAAATGTATAGAGAAAAATAATTAAAAATTTCCACTTTTAGCTGGATTGCTTTTTGTAATGAAATTAAAAAAAAAAAGTATTTTTTATATATATTTTGAGAATATATAATTTTATTATATTATATTATTTTTTTTTTTATAAAATAAAAAGAACGACTTTTTGACTTTTGTTTCTGTAACAGACTGATTTTACTATTGTTCTTTAGTTTTTTTTTTTTGCGTGTGTGTGTATGTGTGAATGTTTTGTTTTAGTATTTATTCAAGTTTTTTGAAAATCTAATTTTTTTGTTTTACATGAAAAATAAAGAAATGGAAGCAACAATTGTAGATAGATAAAATGTAGTTTGGTGATGTCATGTGATGGAAAAAATGACCAAAAGTTGACAGCAATTAAGTACAGCTTCCGATGATGAGATATTGGGTTGTCTAGCATGAAATGGTACGATTATAAAAATCTCAACTTTAATGGCACATATAACTTCACTTCGAATAATTATTTTATCGCCATTTTTTTTTATAAAATTAATGACAAATTTTTTTTTTTTTTTTTTTATTTCAGTGTGACAATGAAAAATAGCGAAGTACGAGTTCCACAGAGGAACCAAGGCGGTGGAGACAGCTCGGAATATTAACGCTGTTTTTGGCACTGAAGACATTTCAAAGCAGACAGTATCCCGTTGGTTTGGGAAGTTCCGTTCTGGTGACTTCGATCTGATCAATGAACCACGTGAACGCTGCCATTATGTGTGAAATACTACATCATTTAAATGACCACCACGTGAATTGTTGCAAGCATCGATTCTTTTGAGGTAATTTTCGACCACTTTTTGACAGATATTGGGCGGTATCTCAGCCATAACGTGACGAATGTTGGTTTCTAGGTGCTCACGAGTTAAAGGTTTATCTGCATAAACACGGTCTTTCGCGTAGCCCCACAAAAAAAAAAGTCAAGCGGTGTCAAATCGCATGATCTTGGTGGCCACTTGATATCGCCACGACGAGAAATTACGCAAATTACGAAATATCCACCAGAAGAAGCTGATGAAAGCTTCATGAAACCGGGCAAATCAATCCCGGCGAATATCAACTCCAATCCTCTTGCACAATAACCGGTCACCACAAACTGCACGAATGACAAAAATAAAGTCTATAAACTGCAAAAAATCGATTCACCATTTCATTATAGACAACCAAAATGCAATAAAATATGTAATTCACCATTGCAACAAGTTTTAATAATTTTTTTCACCACGACTAACATTGATGGTGATTATTTAGCAATGGTAATGGCAATCCCTCTACTCACCACACCAAAAAAGTATAGTTTAAAAAGAGCGAATTGAGAAAAATCAATGGTGAAATTATTCTCACCACTAGTAGTGTCGATGGTGAGATTATTGTATGATGGCAATTTCAACCACCGAAAAAGAGCATGTTGAACAAAATTTGAGAGCACTGAAATTCGAATTGAAATTTGAATAATTTTTTTCACCACTGAGTGACGATGGGGATTATCTCGCGATGAAAAACGTCAAATAGAACCAAATATGAGCAATTTTGGAATTTTGCCCACCACATTATTCATCTTTTTACATATTGGTTATTGCTCCTTCCCTTTCCTTCCTTTTCATATTGGCTTTTAATCAACAATTTTAAATTTAATTCTAATTTGAAAACATTATGAAAGGGGCGGAGGCGTTAACATAACTCAAAGATATTTCGTTCATGTACATTCTACTGTACATAAACTAACCGCCTTTCGTAATGTTTTCAAATTTGTGTAATATGAGAAAATAATCAATTTGTATGGATAAGAATTTAAAAAAAAAAAATATTAACTTTTAAAAGGATCATGTGTTGTGTGTGTGTGTGTGTGTGTGTGTGTGTGTGTTTGTGTGTGTATGAACAACATAACATTTGATTTTTTTCGTTTTTGCTTAACCACTTGCCGTTGCATGTTGATAATATTCACCGCCTACAGCAACCAAATCGCTACCATTACGATGGTGATGATTATGATGTTGATGACGATGATGTGCCGCTGCTATTGCTACTGCTGCTGGCAAAGGATCAGCAGATTCAGTTCCTGCTGCTGCTGTGGCTGCTGCGGTGGCAGCTGCTGCAGCACGTTGCATGCGTCGCTGTAACAACAAACTTTCGCTTGGTGGCGATAAACCAATGCCCATTGTTGGTGATGAACGTTCATCATCGCCTCCAGTAGCTGCAGTGTTGCGTGTTGTTTCTGCTACTGCTGCTACTGCTGGACCATAAATGGATGCATTCGAATGTATAAAACGACCCGAGCCAATACGTGATGGTGGCTGCTGCTGTTGCTGTTGAATGCCGCCTGTAATACGTGATGATGGCCATTCAGTCGGTGAATATCGTCTCACTGGCTGATAGTTATTGTTAGTATAATTGCGACGCTGCGGTGCTATTGCTGCTGTTGCTATTGCTGGCTGTATCATATTCATGCCACAATTACGAACCGATGAGTAAATGCAATCGTTGCGCCAATTGCGTATCTCATTGGTATTATTGTTATTGTTGTTGTTGGTGTTATCATCCGATGGTGGTGATGAACTATTGCCGCCAGAGCCATGACGCTGTTGCTGATAGTAATTTGGTTGCGTATAGATGCGTTGCGCTTGTGAGCCACCATGTGAAAAGCTGCCCAAGTAATTACGCTGCTGATTGCCATAGTAACCAGCAGTAACGTTCGGATTGCTGGTACGATGATACTTATTATGGCCACCACCTATACCACCACCAACTCCATTGCGGTATGGCGGCGGTGATGATCTTTTTCCATTATTATTATCCGCCTTGCGTTGATTCTCCATCATAGTGCCTGTACGATAACGCCAATTCTCTGCCGGTGGCGGTGATGATGCTACTGGTGCTATATAGCGTTTCATGGCATTTTGCTGATGACGCCTCGGATAAGTATTATTATATGGCGATGGTTTTCTATAAGCATGCGATGACCTGGCTCGCATCTCTGCATCATCATTATCATTGTTGTCCTCCAGTTCGGCATCATAATTGTGATATGCATTCTCATCATCATCACGATCATTATCATTATCAACATCATCATCGTTGTCGTCGTCGTCGTCGTCATGATCATTGCCACCAATAACATCGCTAGCAAAATAGACATTACGTTGTGGTTTTTTAGCATTGTTGTTGCGACGTCTTGCTGTGTTCTTTGGTGATGCACGGCGTCCATTTTTAGCAGTTGCTGCCAATTGTTGTTGCTTCTCCCCCTCCTCCTGTCCTGCTTCGTCTTCTTTTTGTTGTTGTTGTTGTTGTTGTGGTTGATTGCCAAAAGTCGTTCGCATTGTTGTCGTCGTCGCCGCCACCGCCTCCTCAGCCTGAGCATTCTTCTTGTTCTTCTTATCATTATTATTATTACTATTAACAACGGCAGCAACAACAACAACATTCGATGATGTTTGTTGCTGCTGTTGTGAGTCGTTGATTGGTGGGCGTGTCATCACTTTGTTTTTAAACTTCTCATCATCATCATTTTCTTCTTCTTCTTCTTCTACTAATAATAATTTAGCTTCCTTCTCCTCCTCCTCCTCCTTCTTCTCGTCCTGCTTCTTATTCATTATTTTTATTTTTTGCTCATCCATTGGCAGCGCTGTTATTATTGCTGCTGTGGCTGTTGGGGGGGCTGCTGCATTGACGACAACAATATTTGCAGTCTCATTAATTTCAGGTAGCTTTTCATTTAAATCACTAATACTAGTTAATAATTTAGCATTATTCATTATATCTGCTTCTTCTTCTTCTTCTTCTGCTTCGAAAACACGATTCTTCTCCTCGTTTCTCTTCACACCATTATTAAATGTTGATGAATTGATGTTGGTTTTATTTGCTGCGCTGGCAGCAGCATTGGTGGCATTATCGGTGATTGTTGTTGTTATAAAATTAATATCACTTGATTGCGGAAGTTTTTCAATTTGCTGCTGCTGCTGTTGCTCCTTTAAATTTAATTTCATTTCATCATGATTACGTACTACATTATCACCGAGATTATGCTCATCATAATCTTCATCACCGAGATCTTCCTTCTCATATAGAATGCGTTTATCTGCTGCTGATGATATCATCTCTCCAACAACATCATTATCATAATTATTCAATGTTTTACCATCATCATCGCCATCATGATCATTGTGATTGCGGTTATTGTAATCACGAGTCAATTCGTAATCATCTTCATCTTCTTCATTCAAATCACGCCAATGATATGGATAAGATGATATCATATCTTCTTGTTGATGAGAATCTCCATCAGCATCCTCCTCCTCCCCCTCTTCAACTTCCTCCATTCTATCAAGATCATTATCGATAGAATAATCTTGTTGATGATGATGGTATGCACGATCCCCAGCAGTGTGCATTGCCCACTCATCATCTTCATCGAGACGACCAAATGCTTCAAGCGCTTCATCGGCATCATCCTCTTCATGGATGTTTAACGTTTTATAGGCGCCAGCCTTCATGTTGTTGGAATTATGAAAGATGATTGATGAATTGCGTGATCCCACACCGCTGCCGCCATCACCTCCAACACCATTATTAGCAGCAGCAGCAGCAGCAACAGCAGCAGTGCCATATTTATTGCTAAACGATTGTCGTTGTAATGCATAATTGTTAATGCTGCTGCTGTTGTTGTTGTTCTTGCTGGCTCCACCTGCAACTGTATGACCATGTGTGGAAGAACGGCTATTATAACCTCCACCAACTGTCGTATTCATCGAACGACTCTTTAATGGTGAGCGATCAGCATTGTTACTACTGCTGTTAACAGCAGCTCGATGATTCACGGCTCCTCCTCCTCCGACGCCATCGCCGCCACTATATGCATCCAAATAGGATTGGGATGGTTGATAAATATTAGGACGCTCCTTCATATAGTCGTAGCGCATAGAAAAATGTTGTAAAATCACACGTTTCACAGCCATTGCCGATTCGGCAAATTGTGAGATTTCACGTGCAGATTGATTGCTATAAAGAAAAAAAAAAAAGACAACACATCAATTAGAGTGCGACAAAAGAATGCATCGGGACCATTGTACGATTGCCTGCATCACATTTTCTTCAATGTCCCTATTATTAGCTCATTGCTAAAATTGTTGTTTCAGTTTCAGTTCACCTTTTAATTTTTTTTTTATCGCGAAAGTAATAAAAGCAAATTGCACGTTTTTGTTGTAGAGCAACCTATAGTAAAATTTTATAGGCGACATATTTCTAGAACATGTTACTACTTGTGATGGATTAAAAAATCAATCTTTGGTGAAAAGGGCAAAGAAAAACGCAATATTTTAAACCTTAATGAACTGCCATATTGGTTTAAAAATCCAATCTCTGGTAAAAGATATAAAAAAAGAACCTCAAAGGAGGTATTTAATTGGTTAATACATTCCAAAATCATTTTATACACAAGATTTGAATACTTTATGAATGCCCTATGGGGTTAAAACTGCGATATCTAGTAAAAAAAAAAGGCAAACTGATGCTCAAGGGAGGGATACAACGGGTTAATACTTTCGGAAAATATATTCCACGAAAGATTTAAATCCATAACTGACTCTCATATTGCGATAAAAAGCGATCTCTGGTAAAATGAACAAACAAAAAATACCATCAAGCGCGACACATAAAGGGTTAAAACATTCCAAACATATATATTGAGGCACAAATATAACATCTTGCAAAACGGATAAAACGGTTCCCAAGAAAGGGATACAAAAGGTTGAAATGGATTAAAAAGACCCTCAAGGGAGGGATATAAGGGGTTAATACTTTCGGAAAATATATTCCACGAAAGATTTAAATCCATAACTGACTCTCATATTGCGATAAAAAGCGATCTCTGGTAAAATGAACAAACAAAAAATACCATCAAGCGGGACACATAAAGGGTTAAAACATTCTAAACATACATATATATTGAGTCAGAAATGTAACATCTTCCAAAAGAGATAAAACGTTTCCCAAAGGGAGGGACATAAAAGTTTGAAATGGATAAAAAAAAAAGACCTTCAAGGGAGGGATGTAATGGGTTAACAATGAGCTCGGAAAATATGTATATATCCGATTATTTTTTACTATAGGGAAATAATGCACCATGACCTTTTGGGCCTATTTTGTCCACCTTTTTTGACTTAGGTTATATCTCTTAGTCCAACTTCCAACTGGATTTCAACTCATTATCAGATATTAAAAATTCCTCGAGGTTTTACATTGCGCATATTCTCAACACATGTTTCGTAGTTTCATCTTCCTCTTTGCATCATCGTCATAACATTCATGGATATTTAAACATTAAATCCCATTTTATGTTCCTCTTGATACATTTCGCAAAGCATTTTAAGTTGTAGATCCCCAAAAGTAGTTTGAAATGTCTGGTAGATCCCCCCAGCACAGCTGTCTTTCTGTTTTTTCTTTAATAGTTACAAGTATTCAAAAGGCTCCCTTGCCTAGACCAAGATTTCTGGACCTACAAAGTGAGAGCTTATCATCCAGTTCATTACCTTCAACTCCCCTATGACCCAGAAGAACTCACAGGTTCTATAATCGATTGCTGCGCTCTTTCTAGTGAGCTCTTATCTTCCAAATCATTTCCTCCAATTCCAATGTGCCCTAGAAGAGCTCTGAGGTTCTACTCGAATCTGATATAAGAGCCTATATCAAAATTGAATGTTTCTAGAACATTGGAAGCCTCTATGCACTATCGAAATGAATTAAAAGGGCGCTTTTTCTCGAAAGGTACAAAATTCCCAATATTGTAAGTAGATATAGAGTTAACAATAGTGCGAGCCTCCTATTTCACAAGACGAAAAATATGATTTCTAGTTAAACTTACCGTCGTATGTTGCCAGGAGTACGTAATGCCTTACGGCGATTTTCCATTTTCTTTGCATCGGTTTTTTCCTCTTTCGATATTTTAATCCATGGATGATTTAAAACTGCCTCAGCACTTAAACGTTTTGGTGCCTCTTTAACAAGAAGGCCACGTATTAAATCTTTGGCCTCTTCACTAACATCCGTCCATTCGGCATCAGGAAATGAAAAACGTCCTGAAAAATAAGAGAATCGTTAAAATCATCATAATCATTATCATCTTTCATACACAACAAACAAATAATATACCTTCTTGAATAGACTCGAATAGTAATTCCTGACACATACGGCAATTCTCGCCGCGATTCCATCCGCAATCCTCCTCACAATTACCTGAAAATGGTGGATAACCACATAATAGAATATAAGTGATTACACCAAGTGACCATAGATCGCAACGTTTATCATAGTAATTAGCCTCGCCAACGAATAAATCAACAACTTCAGGCGCCATAAATTCAGCGCTGCCAACCTATAGAGAAATTATTATAAAACAAATTATTGCATTATAATATGCATATTGAACGGGGCTAAGTAGCCTCTCCCATACCGGTGTTAATAGTTGCGGCGTTGCTGCTGGTGATGATATATCCGTAGTAAATTTAATGCCAGATCCCAAATCGAAATCGCAAATTTTTATGGGACACAATTTATCCGGATAAACACACAATATATTCTCTGGTTTCAAGTCACGATGTGCAATACCCTTCTTATGTAGAAAATCTAAACCAGAGGCGATTTCTCGAACAATATGAGCCGCTTCATGCTCCGAAAAACAAATGTGCTCCTGTATACGAGTCAATAAGGGGCCGCCATTTATCTGATGAACAACAACAAAACAAATTATCAATTAAAAATTTGCTTTATGCATAATGTATAATTCAAAAGTTCGCATTACACTTACCTTTTCAAAAACTAAATAAAATTTTTCATCATCTTCGAAAAATTCAATCAATTGTAAAATTCCAGGATGTCCCTGACAATGATGGAATGTTTCCACTTCACGAAAAACACGAGCACGCGCATGCCCTGGTATCTTATCGATCACCTTCACCGCATATTCCAAGTCAGTGTAAATGTTCACACAAGTTTGAACGGAAGCGTATGCGCCTTCGCCAAGAATTTCACCAGTTAATTTATACAATTCTGCATACCAACAAGAGCGTGAGAGAAAAATAACAACTCATTTTTTAATAACTTCTTTATTAGCAGGGCGAAATCATGATCATTTCACCACGACAATACTCATACTATGGTGAAATCAATTATAACGGTAGCACTCTCGAATTATGCTCATTCTTTCTGAGAATCATTTTCAGTGCATTTAACAAGAGATAAAGAGAGAAATCCATTCTGTATTGATGTTGATGTTTCCGAGGTCAAACTTCTGTTTCCTTATAGCCTAGACAGACGACAGCGTTAATCCGGATTACCGGCGCACTTAATCCGAATAAAATATTAACCTGACAGACGGCAGTATTGTGGATTAACTAAACGGCTGATTGCTGTTTTGTTAGGTCTGCTCACTTACATTACTATCACTATCAGTTTCTGTCATCTGTCACTCTCGTTATGAGAAAATCTACAAGAAGTACGTGAATTGAAAACTATCATAAACTTGTAAATTGACATTCACAGTTCGTAATTGACAGCTGGATTTATTTGTTCGCCAACGCTTTTCATGTTCAAAACTGTTAACAATTGTTGAAAGTTTTTTATAAGCGAACACACCTAATATTTTGTAAAATGGATCGAGAAAAATTCACAATAGAAAATTTTCAGCAGTGTTGCCATCGGCAAATTGCCCTAATCCTCTTTTATTTTGAGAATTAACTCATAGAGTTAATGCGAATTAGCTGCAGTTAATGCCCGAGTTAATTCGAATTAACTCGGTAATCCGACTGCCGTCTGTCTAGGCTATTACTAATCAGATTTTGTTATAATAGGATTCTCGTAGTTAACAATTGACAATTTTTAGTCACAAATTCCTCAAGTGCCAAATTTCGCATAGGAATCAACTTTTTACAAGCTAGGAAGGAAATGAAGTCTCCAAAATAAAACACTAAACAACTAACAATTCTCAAAACATAAAACCTACAAACCAAAGAGCAGCAATCACATCCACCAATCGATCTTATGAGTGGCTCTGTGATTCTTTTACATCTACCAATCCCCAAAAAAAGGTTGACATCATCAACATCCTTAAAAACCTAATCTACAAGCATAAAATACTCAATATTTTGTGGAGGGGCGCAGTAATCACACACACCAAGGGGCCAAGGGGCCGAGGGGATTCAAGAACTTCTGGAGGTGGTTAACTTTTGTTTCCACTAGGTCCTCAAAATTATTGAAGATTTGTTTAAATAAGGTTGCCATTTTCTGCTCCAAAGAACAGGGTACCCGCAGAACAAATGGACGATACTTTTCTTTTCTTCTGCCTCGTCACAAATGCGACAGTAAACGTCAAACCGGACACATTTCTTCGATTCTTGATTATCAGCAATATTGTTTGTTTAAGATTGTACCCAGGCAACAATGACCTGCTAGTTATATAGCCACATCGAAGGGCACACTTAAGCCCATTGTAACGTCGCTCGGTCTCGAAGGTCGTGCGTTCGAACCCATGGTACTCAATTTTTTCAGACAAAATTCTCTTCTTCTGAACACGCCTGCCAGCAAATCTCACTTAAAATAATTTTTGGATGACCTCCGTTACAAGCTCCAGAAAAAATAATGCACAAACAAAAGTTTTGTCCCTTGGAAGTAGGTGCACTTCGTCGAAATTTGACAGATACAATAATTCTGGCACAAAAACTCAACAAATATTCTTTCGAATCTACAGCGCTAAAAACGCTAAAAGCGCTTTTTAAATTTAAGCAATATTTTTACAAGTCCCTTTGCAGCCCTGCGAAGATTACTACAATGGGTCAACGGTTTTGTGAGTTGTAAGGAGGTTCTTCGACTTCTATGTGGCCATAACAACCGAATATCGATTTAGGCCGAATATAACATAATTCGCCAGCCATCTCTGTTCCATTGTCAGGAGGTTGTCTATACTAAAATTACCCAGATTGGTGAATTTTTTGGAAGAACCTGAGAGAATACTGGGGAAACATTTTTTACAATTGAGAAGCAAGTACAGTACAACACCGAAAGACTTCAGATGGGGACTTTGAGTCTCATCCCAGATCCGACTTTCGAATTTTGCCTTGAAGATGTGGACACCTCAGAGTATTTGGTCTGTCATTGTCTATTGAGATCAAAGTTGAGATTGTTGGGTGGTGATCTTAGGAGCATGAATCGAGTTCTTCAACCCAAACTTCATTCATCAACAAAATTAAGAAGCTTGAGATAAAAGACGTTCCTCTATTCATTTTATATACACTGTCCTTTTAGATATTCCTCGCACAATGATTTTTTTACCGAGATCCTAGGGTCTTTGCTACCGAGCTCTTCACTCTAACACTATGTAACTTTTCTAATACTGTCCACGTAAAAAAAAAAACTTTGAAGTAAATATTCAATCAAGATCTTTCGGAGGTATTTTAAGAGAGAATTGTCTCTAAATTTAAAAATTATCTCTACCTCCTGAAATGTTTGTTATTGTTGTACTCCATTTCTTACCTTGAAATGTTGATGAATGCAACGATGAACTGGTGCGTTTCTTTTTGCGTCTCTTCTTTTGCATTTCCTCCTTGTGACGATTGAAATCGGCCTGACGTTCGATTTCGGTCATTTTAGGCGTTGCTTCACTCGATTCATTGCCCGAAACATCTTCACTGCTATAGCGTGTAATTTCATTATGACCTCCTAAAAGGAAAAATAAGAAACAAAAGCATTGATTAATTAAAAAAATGTGATTGAATGTTTATAAAATACAATATTTTTTAAAAATACCTTAAAAAGTGCAATATAATAAATTGTTTTAATAATAATAATAATAATAATAAAAATACACAAATAAAGTGTGTGAAGAAAGAACAATAAATAATAAAAAAAATAATGATGAAATATAAAAAATAATAAAAATAAACCGAAACAGACGATGAGACTGCTGTATTACAGTCTCTGCTATCTTCTCTCCCTCCTCCTAGCTTATATGCTTTGTAAATAACTTTTACAAAGGAATTTATATAACTTTTTTTTAGTAAACATTTCAAGTTTACACAGGGTGGACTACGAAAACGTGCTAATTTTATTAGGTATTAATGAACATATTTCTATTTTTGCTATAAATTGATAATACCCAATATAACAACACACAAATCAACTGGAATTCTGGAATTTAACATTATGAAAATAGATAATAAAACAAAAAAATAAAACCTAAAACAGAAGCAAGTGTTTTTCTACCAAATAAAGGAGAATAAATAAACATACTCATACATATGCTGCTTGCTAGATGATAAGAATAAACAACAATGTATAGAACACAACCAATAACCAATGTACGACGACTTTGCGAAAATAGAATTGCTTCGACAAAAAAATTTTTCAATTCAATACAATGTTGTATTTTTATGATTAATGTAAAAAACAAATGACCCTACAGTCGACCTAAACCGAATAATTTATACCCTTGCACCCATAGTGTATGTGGACGGTTTCAGCAACTCGTAATATACGAAGCGTTTTTCTGAAATTAGTTAGATTTAAGCAACAACATAAATTTGAACTAAATCGGTTGACAAACACAACAAAGATATGAGCATTTAAGGTGTATGCAATATATGTAGAAACATGAAATAGCGCGAACGGCTATATCTTGAAATGACAGCTGTCAAAAACTAGGCACTTCAGCACATTGACAGACATTCTGAGATATTTGGGCAGCCAAATATTTAAAATGCATATATGCTGTGCTATTATTAATCGTTTAGTCGCACAATTTGATTAATCAAAATTGTAGATTAATCAATTTTGCGATTAATCAAACTTTTGATTAACCAATTAAGAAATTATTCGAATAATTATGATTTTAAATATTCATAAAGATGGAATTAATGAATGGAGCGCGTATTGGAGCAGCAAATCGGGCTATGGGCAGTTGAAAACCTGTTCCAAAAGCTGTTACACAACGTAGAAAACTGGAACGCTATTTAGCGGTATACGGAAATGCGTACTCAGAAGAAAGAAGCGGGACCTGGACGCTGGTCAAAACCAATGAAATCTAATAAAGACTCACTACGGCCGTACCCCGAAGTAATACTACCATGGTTCCGGGATAGATTTAAAGGTCCTTGATGGAAAGGGAAGTTTTTTAGTGTCTGCAACGGTACACTCTGTAATTGTGACGATAGTTACGGGTCGGTGCGTCAGCCATTTAACCTCCTCACCGCAAAAAAAAAAATATATTCATAAATTGAAATTAATTGATTAATCAGAATAAACTTATTATTATTATAAAGTAGACAGGTGTAGCTTTCCATTGCCACGAATATGAGAATGCGTTTTAAATTTTTATTTTCAAATAAAATTTCAGGGTCAAAAAAAAAAAAAAAAAACTACATGAAAAATATTTCGATTAATCAAAATTCTGATTAATTGATTAATTCGTATTTTAATTAATCAGAATTTTGATTAATCGAATAATTGATTAATAAGGATTTTGATTAATCGAGCAATTGATTAATCAGACTGTTCACGATTAATCGCAAAGCCTTAATAAAAATATAATATTACCATCCAATATATTTGACAAGTGCACAAGATGGTGAAATATCCCGCCAGATAGAAAGCATAAGTTTGTTACAATGAATGTTGTTGTTGTTGTTGTAGCGGCCAGAGTACGGAAATGCCTTGTTTTGTTCCCGTACAAAGCATCCTGCCCAGTTGAATGGACCTTGGTCGCCCACGTGGTCGAGTGCTTCCGAGACGTAGACCCTTCCAATTTTTGGGAAGCTACTTCCAGGACGTAAACCTGTCCATTCTTGGAAAGTCATCATGAATATCTTTGGTTTGGCTGTGATGGACCATGTATCGAAGATGTTTTCATTTCGAGATTCTCATAGTAGTTCCATTTTAAAGCTTCAATAACAATTCAGTATCGATGTGTTAGCAGACAGACAGACAGACACGGCTAAATCGCCCACATATTTAAATTAACCATGAAAGCAACGATCGATGATCAAGAATATATATTGGATATATACTTTTCTATATCTTCATTGGAAGTTCTCTTGGAACTTACACCTCTCCATTATCACTTCTAGTTCCAAGCAAAGAGGGCTATCATGAGAATGACTGCTGTTAATAGCGGACCAGGCAGATGGATGGACCGCAAGAAATATAATGTTCTAATAAAACCACATCATGAAGTCGGAATGCCGAGGGACTCAATGCGTATGGAATTCAGCTTTACTAAGCGATTCCAAACAGAGCTCAGTAATAAAAACAAATGGAAAGGTATATCTAAAACATATGGGATAAACCAGAACATGATAACATGGTACACAGACGGCTCCTTGACTAATGAAGGGGCCGGAACAGGAGTGATAGACCCGGGAGATAAAATACTCGGAGCCTTTAGGTAACAATACTACTCTTTCAAGCGGAAATATACACGATTGACAGGTGTGCCCATTTCAACATTATGCGCCAATATCGGAATAGAAAAATTGCCATCCTGACAGACAGTTAGGCTTCTATCAAGGCACTGAACTCCAACCAGGTGAAATAAAAACTGGTGTGGGAATGTCTTGACAAGCTGAATAAACTTGGTGAAAATAACCAATTATGGATCCTCTGGATTCCAGGTCAAATTGGAGTTAGTAGCAACGAGCTAGCGGATAGGCTTGCCAGGAAGGGAGCAGCAACACCCTTTGTATGTCCAGAACCCTTCTGTGGTCTGGGCAAAAGAGCTTAATCAATGCTCATTAAAAGGAGTGAAGAATCAGAAAGACAATCACACTGGGAAAAACTACCAGGGTTGTGCCAATCCAAGACACTTTTAGGGACCTATAACCTAAAACAACTTGAGGAATGTATCAGTTTAAACAAGAATAAAATCTACTGAAGTCCATTAGGGTTGGATGTATCTATACTAAACTTCCTTATGGATGCTAGACGTAGAGAAATACTCTAGTCCATGATGGAGTGCACAATAGACCTAGGGTCGCAGTGCAATACAACTCTCTAATAATAATAATAATAATAATAACAATATCTCTGGAGCTTCCTTCAAGTCGTTACAAATATCTAACCAAAAATGCACTCTTGCATTACTCATTTCAATAGAGTATACACACAACTAATGACGATTTGTTATTCACAAAAATGCTAACGTTTACATGTTGATTCAAATCACCAAAAATTTGTGAAATAAACAATATTTATTTTTCAACAAGATTAATGTTCTTTTACGTGCTCAAATAAAAATTATAATAAAAGAAACCATTGAATTGGAATAAATAAAAAAATAAAATCAAAACAATGGTTGTTTTCAAAAAATTTCATTTTGCGTATTAGTTATTTGGTTATTTTAATCTCATTTTAAAATTTGCTACCAATTTGTATGTGGCTCCGTCTGAAAAAGCATCATAGGGGTTAGGTAAGTTTAAGAGCAAAGGTACAACGTACTTTACATACGGACTACTAGCCGATCATAATTGCTTTGTTTGTTGCAGAATCGCAGTCATATATCGCATCGTATGATCTTGCTGCCAGTATAACAATTAGCACAACATATGCATATGAGAGTATGCGAATCGGCATACCCTCCAGGAAATTCCATGGTCCGTAGTTGTGGTCAAAATTAAGATTATCTTAAATGCCGTAGCTCAGTGGTTAGTGTGTTCGCCTTCTGATCTGTATGTCGTGGTTCAATACCCGGCTGATGCATAACAAATTTGATATCGAAAAGATTTTTCTTTCGAACGGTACCCACCTGTCGGCAAGCAATTGGCAATTCTTCCAACTGTAACAACTTGCCATGAAAAATCTTCTAAAAAGAACTCTGTGACAAAGCTCAGAAAAAGTGATGTCACAAGTGTTCTGCCGTTCGGAACCGGCTAAAATAAGTAGGTCCATTCTAATACTGTCCAAAAATTTAAGACGCACAACTTACTTACTTACTTATGTGGCCATAACAACCGAATATCGATTTAGGCCGAAAATAACATGCTTCGCCAGCCATCTCTGTTCTTCGCTAGCTGACGCCAGTTAGAAATTCCAAGCGCCGTCAGGTTCTCCAGTACTTGGTCTTTCCACCGGAGGTTTGGTCTTCCTCTTTTGCGTCGTCCTCCAGCGGGTTCCGAATATAACTCCTTCTTAGCTGGAGCGTGTTCTTCCATTCGCTCGACATGACCTAGCCAGCGCAGCCGCTGGATTTTGATGCGCTTTACTATGTCAATATCGGCATACAGCTCGTACAGCTCATGGTTGTACCTTATTCGGTACTCGCCACCAACGCAAATAGGTCCAAAGATCTTGCGTAGGACTTTTCTCTCGAAAACTCCAAGTATTCGCTCATCCGAGGTGGAAATTGTCCAGGCTTCAGCGCCATATGTTAGGACAGGCATGATGAGAGACTTGTAGAGTGTAGTTTTCGTTCTTCGAGAGAGGGCTCGACTTTTCAATTGCTTACTCAGCCCAAAGTAACACCTGTTAGCAAGAGTTATCCTACGCATGATCTCCAAGCTGACGTCATTACTGCTGTTAATGCTGGTTCCAAGATAGACAAAGTCCCTTACTACTTCAAAAGCGTAGTTGTCAACAGTGACGTGCTGTCCAAGACGCCGGGACTCTTTGTTTGTTGACACTAGATACTTCGTCTTGCCCTCGTTCACCGTGAGACCCATCCGACGCGACTCTCTTTCCAACTCTGAGAATGCTGCACTGACTGCTCGCGTGTTCATGCCGATTATGTCAATATCGTCGGCATACGCTAACAGCATGACACTTTTGTTGAAGATAGTGCCATTATGTCGTAGATCAGCAGCTCGTATTATTTTCTCCATAATAAGATTGAAGAAGTCCCACGATAACGAATCACCTTGTCTGAAACCCCGTTCGGTATTAAACGGTGCGGAGAGGTCCTTCCCAATTTTCACTGCACAACGGGAGTTATGCAGTGTCATTCTACAAAGTCGAATGAGCTTTGCAGGAATACCGAACTCAGACATTGTTACGTAGAGGTAATCCCTTACCGGACTGTCGAAAGCGGCTTTATAATCAACAAATAGGTGTAAGACGCACAACAGTAATGGAAAAAAAGCTTTATACTTTTTTTTAATTTTTTTTTTATTTAAAATTAGCTTTTTGATAGATTTTTACATGGGAAATATATCAAATTAGGTAATACTAAATTGACTATATAACCCGCCTGCCTTCCTAAATAATGGAACATGGAAACAATACTAATAAAGGGTTTTCCATTAGGGACATAACAATTTCGTATCTTTATATGAGCGCACCCTTAAACTTTTTTAAACAACTGTCAATGTCAAACGTTAGTTAAAGTCAATATTTTCATCATGGTAAAGTTCACGAACCAGCAACGTTTGGAAATTATTAAAAATTACTACCGTCGGCTGAGTCGGTGGTCGCAACTTTAAGAGCGAAAAATCATCTTCAGCGTGAAGCTCATTTCTGGCTCAATGACTCAAAGCAAAATATGCATTATTGGTCAGTCAGCAACAAACCCACAAGTGCTTCTTGAGACACCGTTGCACCCGCAAAAAGTTACGGTTTGGTGCGGTTTTCATGCCGGAGGTGTGATTGGGACGTATTTTTTCGTGGATAAAAACGACCGTCATGTTACCGTCAATGGAGAGCGCTATCGTGCTATGTTGGAATATTATTTGTGGCCAGAATTGGATGAACTTGACATCAGCAATATGTGGTTTCAACAAGACGGTGCCACTAGCCACACAGCACACGTCACAATCGATTTATTGCAAAGCAAATTGTATGGTGAACGTGTTATCTCGAGAAATGGTCCGATCGAATGGCCGCCTCGTTCATGCGATCTAACACCATTGGATTACATTTTATGGGGCTTTATCAAGTCACTGGTCTATGCCAACAAGCCAGCAACTTTAGACGAGCTCAAAGACAACATCCAACGCGAAATTGCCAACGTTCCGGTCGAAATGTGTGCTAGAGTGGTGGAAAATTGGGTCCAAAGAATCGACCGCTGTAAACGGGCTCGTGGTGGGTGGTCATATGACCGAAATCGAATTTCATTCATAAAATGTAATGCTTGCAATATATCCACAATAAATTTGAACTCAATATCCTAAATATTTCTGTGTTTTATTAATAGATAAAATTGTTATGTCCCTAATGGAAAACCCTTTATTATAATTCAAAAACTTCATGTATCACATTTTTCTTATGATTATGTTCTCCTACCCATTTAAAATTCAAAATTTAAATTAAACAAAAAAAAAATGAAAAAAATCCAAGACGCACAACTGTCAAGTCGCATGGTTGCTGCTGATGCGACTGTTGACGTTGTTATCAATGCAACAAATACTTTGTTTCAAAATGATTTTGATCTGACATCAGCTAAAAATAAAATATTGTAGTACTCCTCTTATATTATACACTTCTTCCTTATTATTATTATTATTATTGTTGTTGTTTTTGTTGTTGTAAATAATAAAACTGCGTATATCTCGGCTCTGCTGTTCATGTCAACGTCACCACTTTCGATTAATTATGTTCGTAACCACATACATTGTATTTATAGATGCATATGTATTTTGTTTTAAACAAACACAAAATACCAACAATAAAATACATTTATGTGAAATGTGAAAATTAAACTACGCCATTTCACTTTTAGCTGATAACTTGTTGAATCAAAAAAAAAAAAAAAAAAAATGATACAAAAAAATAAAAAAAATAAAAAAATAAAATAAAACTAAAAATATGAAAGAGCAAAAAAATTGTGATGCTTGTATCACTATAAAAAAGAAAAAAAAAAAATTATAATATGCAACTGCAATCTACGCCGCGACACGGCTCAGTTATTGAAATCGTAATTTTTATGTACGAGTATATTAAGGTAGGTCAAGATATATGCAGTAAACAATCATAAAACTTGCATAATTTCAATACAAAAAAATTTTTTTTGCAATTTTTTTACTTGAAACCCCCGCCCCCTAAGTAAGACAAACAAATTTTGTATGGGAAACGCCCAAAGTGGAGAAGGTCGGGGACCAGTAAGTCCCTAAAGAAAATGGGATATTTTTACGTTAATTTTGTCGAAGAACCGCCTATGGAATAAAGTTAGAAGAAAAATGTTTGGAAAAATTGTGCAGAAGAAGAGATTGAATAGAGCTCGGTCATACATTTCACAGCCACAAGGGATGATTCATGGGCAGCGCTTCCCAAGAATGGACCGGTCTACGTCCCGGAAGCACTCGACCACGTGGTCGACCAAGGTCCATTCACCTCATCAGAATACGGAAATGCTTTGTACGGGAACAAAACAAAGCATTTCCGTATTTTTGCTGCTACAACAACAACAAAAACAACAACATTCCTGGGCAGCATTGGCATTATTTGTCGATTTTCATGTGAGCCGCAATTTTAATTTGAAATTTGATCTTAATATCTATTGTAGAAAAAACCTATTTAACAAAAAGCAGGCGCGGATCAAATATGGAGTTTTTTTTCTTGCTTTATCGGGGGCTTCACGCGATGGGACCTGGTGCGAAATGACGATATTCGCATAAGATGTGATGCACAAGATATCATCAAATGGAGCAGAAGAAGGAGGAAAGAATGGAGCCAGCACGTTCAGTGAACGGGTAATCAACGCTTAGCTAAAATTGCAATGGTCGAAAAGCCAAGGAGTGCATGCCCACCTGGTCGACCTTCTAAGAGATGGCAAGAATGTTGGAAGTCTAGCTAGAAAAGCTATTTCAAGTTATGTAATTTAATTTGTTTTTATTTTAAAGAATTTATCAATCGATTCGTTGTTGTATAGGCAGGATATTATCCTAAAATAAAGATGAAGAAAAAGAAGAAGCTTTATCGGCGCAAAAAATGTTCAAAATAAACAAAATTGAATATTTTTTGCAAAGCCAGATCGTTTCAACACTTGACACACCTTAATGTATGTACTGTAAATATATTTGTAAAAAAAAACATTGCATTGCATTGCGTCTGAATATCAGCATTGTTAAGTTAGTTAACCGCACTCTTTTTTTCCGGTATCTAGGGACGTCTGAATAAAATTCTAATTTGCGTATTCGTTATGCAAACATATTTTGCATTGCGACAATACTACATTTCTACATTTCTTTATGGACAATAATTTGATGAAACTTTATTTTTTTCCTTCATGTCTTGAATTGCAGAGAATCGCGTAATAACAAAAAGATCTCGTCCACCAAAGGAGATAAACATTTTTATAGAAATTTGTGGTCGCTAAATTCGAATCCTATGATAGTTTGAATTTGTCAGGTCACATTATGTTGTTCCCAACTTTCAAAAATAAAAATGATACAACTTGAAATATTCGTTCAAATACCCAGAGTCGCATCTAGGCGGTTGGAATGTAAGACTGACGACCCTCCTCATTCATTTGACCACCCCAACATGTTTCCTGTACATAGTTACTTCTATCTTCGCCCTTTGTAGAGGAGGCTCCCCTACAAAATTGATATTTTTATAAAATTCGCTCTTAGGGTTCCAATGGAAGAGTAAAATATATTACCTATTCGTATTCATCCTCCTGCATTAACAATTTGCCAAAAATGCTTCTTAAAAGAGCTCTGCGACACAACGAAATTAAAGTAATGTCACAAGGGTTCTGCCGTTCGGAACTGGCTAATATAAGTAGATCCCTTCTAATGCTGTCCAAATTTAACACGCACAACAGTATTGGAAGAGAAGGTCGGTGGCTGTCCTCTCAGAGCGAGGGCAGCCACATAACGTAACTTTACCTAACCTAACCTTATTCATTTTCGCCTAAACAATATTTTTCCAATGGCATTTTCCATCGAGATATTGGGCTTTCGTGTTTATTGTAAATTTATCTATAATAACACACTGTTATTTCTTTCGACTTATTTGACAAAATATTTATTCTTAAAATATGACAACATCATGGAGTTACAAAGCCTGTACCCAGAATATCAAACGGTTTGAGATATTTGCTACTACAAACTAATGCACTCTATCCATCATAATCCAAAATTTATCATACAAAATAAATTTCTTTCTTCTTTTTAGCTTTGATCAAGTTAAATTGTGTTTTTAACCGTCTGTCTATTTGCTCTCGAGTGCGTCTCTCTCTCTCTCTCTTTCTCTCTCTGTATGTTATATATACACACATTTGCTTTACATTTTAGTTTGCGCTACTGTTCATAAAATTTTTTGGTATTTTATTTTGCACATCAGACACACACACACACACACACAGACACACACATAGATAGATTGTACATATAGACTTCGTTAAATGCAAAGTATTCACCACCACCCCACACACAAGAACCGGCATTTTGTGATTATGTTGTGATTGTTAGTTGTTGTAGGCTTGACGAAAACACGACGTGGCTTGACTGAATTGAAATTGCGTCGCATTTTTGTTTTAGCAAAGAATTTTAAATAATTTACAGACATATGTACACAGAACCGAGTACCTACGTATTTATTTTTCTTAACGATTTAATAAATAAATCACACATTTATACAAATCGAATTAACATCATATTTAAATAAACGTAGGTAGACCGATAATGGCTACGTCTGTAAATATGTACTTGTAAAAATATATGAAAAAAATAATTTAAAACATAAAGAATATTAAGCATTTCCATCTTACTGTCTACTTTAAATGTTTATCAATCGTATGCTAAATTTGCCTATTCTTTAATTATTATAGAGGGCATTTACATGATTATACAAACATATGAAACCATAATAATGAGGTAAATTCTTATAAGAAAATCCTATTCGAAAACAGCCCACAAGTCTCCTTTGCAAAATTTCCTAATAAAATCAAAGTTTTTACATTTTACAAAAGAACCGTGACGAACTGTCAACACACCGATAATTGTTTGTGAGCTTTCAAAATGATGTGTTCCCGAAAAGTGCCTCTAAAAATTTCGAAACTGTAATCTTTCCAGTTTTCTCGTTTAAAGTAATGATTTATTTCAATTAAAATTTTCCAATATGACAGAATATGAACATGAATAGAAATTATTTAAAAAGAAAAAAGCTAAAAATCACACAAAAACACAAAACTTCTTGTTTAACCCTTTGAAAAAAATAAATAAATAAATAAAAACCCAAAAAATACGAAAACGAAATTTCAAATCGTACAAATTTCTTTTACGTGTAATGGAAATCGCGCGATTTCATTTAAATTCGAAATCATTTTAGAGACAGTTGATTTGGCGCAATGAGTGAAATTGAAAACGAAAACGAAATTTCAAATCGCGTGATTTTATTTAAATTCGAAATCATTTTCGAACAAGCTGATTTGGCGCAACGAGTGAAATTTAACTTTCCAAATTTGTGCAAAATTGTTCAAAATTACGAAAAATGAGTGTATTTTTAACCGCAACAAATTTTTTAAGAGCATTGAATTTCCAACTGAAAACTTACATTTCGCAACACAATTTGGCCACACCCAATTTTTGCTCACTCACAATTTTTTTTGAAATCGTTTAAAGAAATATCAATGAATTCATTTCGTTGTGGAATCGTAAAAACTAAATTATGTCAATTCGTACAATTTCAAATTCGAAAGTGAAAACGAAAAACGATACGAAATCGATTTCTATCACATGCCTGTATATTATCGTTTTACGGTTGTCGGGTCAAGAATATTGTAACAATATTTAGTCCATAAAAAATGTTATGCATGCGTGAGAGCATTTGTAAGCATTTTGTAAGTATGTTTACAAATCCAATAGAAAAAAAAAATATATAAAAATTAAATAAAAATTTTTTGTACATTTTTATTAAAAAATTCGTGGGGCTATGCGATTAATCGTTTGTTCAAAAATTTCGATTAATTAAAATATTCGCTTAATCAAAATTTTGATTAATCAAATATGAAATTATTCTAATAATCATGATTTTGAATACTCAAAAATTAAATTCGATTATTCAGAATTTTGATTAATCAGAATAAAATTATTCGAATCAAATATACAAAATATTTATAGTTTTTCAACACAGTTTTAATTTTTTATTGCCAAAAGAACACTAAAAAAGAAAAAAAATGTTAATCAATCAAAATTCTGATTAATTGAATAAGATCAAATTTGATTAATAGAGTAATTGATTAATCGAATATTTTGATTAATAAAAATTTTTGAACAAATGACTAATCAACACAACCCTAAAAATTAGTATTTAGAAAAATATAAATTTTCGAAATACGATAATGTTGGAAATTGACGAAAGCAAATGGTTTCCTACAACATTCTAATAACATTAGTAGTCGTTTTTATTAAAAATTGCAATAAATCGCCAAATGTGCTTATTTTACTAATAAATAAATTTAATTGTTTATTTTGTGTATAATTTTTAAATACAACTTCTAATTAATTAATTGATAAATGTTTTTAAAAAAATAGTGAAGTGAATAAATTCTTCCTCTGCTTCTCAAGTTAATTATAAAATTTTTGGAGCTTAAAGTACTGGGTAGTACTGAGCTTAAGCAACATGCTAAGCACACTTAGCGCCTATAGTTGAACGCGCTATGTCCGACGCTTTGTTATTGTGGTTTTGCTGCCTAGTTATCGCTACTAACTAAGCTCGAATGGCGAATTCTAAGCTTTTCGTAAATATTGTTTCCATTTCATAAGCAAGCACTTGCAAAACGCTTACAACAGTAAAGGAACTATTTTTCCAATGATGTTGTTGTTGTTGTTGTTGTAGCAGCAAAAATACGGAAATGCTTTGTTTTGTTCCCGTACAAACGATTTCCGTATTCTGATGAGGCGAATGGACCTTGGTCGACCACGTGGTCGAGTGCTTTCAGGACATAGACCCGTCCATTCTTGGGAAGCTATTTTTTTTTCTACTTTTCCAATCGTTCTCTTTAGTTTATTATACATTTTTTTTTGGAGAGATTTACAAAAATTTCGCAAAACCTAAAAATGACGGGCATAAGCTTTTCCATTTTTGGTTTACTGGGTTATGTTGTTATTTTTTTCTATTATCAAAGAGCAGCGAAAAACACTCGTGTATTATTTATGTGTTAGCGCCTGCATTTTTACCATATGAAATATCTTAACGGTATGAGAAGAACAAACTCGTACACAACATGCGTATCTACGAAAATAGCTCAGAAACACAATTTTTTCCGCATTCGAATTAGAAAATCGTACCAAAAAAAAAAAAAAAAATCAGTATACCAACAATTTAAAAGATAAACGAAAAAAAGCACGCTTCATATTAAATAGAATTTTACTTGTTTCTCTATTGGCTCACTTCTTTCTTCGTTAAGCTCGCAGCACATGGGCTATTTTTAACAAAATTTTTATTTGATTTCATTTAATTTATTCATTTCATTTTCTATCAACTACGACGTATGTACATTTTATTTACACAGGAATATACTATATGTATGATACTAGAAAGAAATATAGATTATTCTCCAAGTTGTCGTGCGACAGTACACGTGCCCACCAACAATTTCTTACTGAAACACTCAACTATCAGCACATACATACACAATACACAAAGGGTTAAATAATACAATATTATTGCGAATCAGCACCACCACCACACCATCAGCTGATTTAATTAATTCAGCAACAAATAAGTTAATTGAAGAAAAAAAGAAAGCAAACGGAAAAAAAATCAGAAAATGGCATCATTAAGTAAATTTGTATATACTTTAGGAAATATCCAGAGAAAACAACGAAAATTGCAAATTTAAATAACAACAATGTATGATTATGTCCATATACCTATAGTATACTCATATAAACACAGCATATGGATATAAATGGAAAAATTAAATATTTACATTTAAAAATAAATATAAAATTTTTTTCAATCATGAGTCGTTACAAATTGTATTGCTTTCTTAATACCACCATACAATGCCGTCGTACACGTGGTATAACACCACATTGCGACAGCACAAGTCTTAAATAATAAAAAGTTCAACGAAAGATTATGTATATTATAAGGTGAGGATGATGACAGGCAGGCAGTGAGGGTGGCAAAGGATTACAAATTATATGGTTTCTCTTTCATTGCATATTGGTTGCATTCATTTTTAGCCCATAATTAGCAAACATCACATTTTTATTTAATTGATATACATATTTAGTTACCATATAGAAAAACAAACAAGATTGTGCATTCACCAGTGCTTAAGAAATGAACACACGTGACGTCATTATGGATGAAAATACACAAAAGCAATTTTTGTCAATGAAAATGTGATTCTGTGGCAACAGGAATTAACAGCCTTATGTCGATTCTAACTAGTTTGCAAGAGAGAAAATGGAAAACTATCAAAAGTTCTATCGCATGGTCGAATTTATACATTTCCACATTTATAATACGGGCAAGATAAACCAAATAGTGTATAAATAGTCATCTGGCGTCTTTCTTCTCAGCAAAAATGTGTCTTAATTTTGTATATTACTACTGAAAGAGCTCCTTGGTTAGTCTGTTGGCTCACTGCATTCATAAGATCACGATTAATTCGGTTCTCCAATCGGCCAACTCATCATCAATCGAACAAAAAGCAATTCTTCCGCCAAAAAAAAAGATTGCATGTTAGATTGTGGTTAGACCGTTGCTCCATTCCGACCTATAGGTCGTAGCTACAATCCCTGGCTGAAGCACAACTTCGATATCGAAAAGATTCTTCTTTCGAACGATACCCACCTGCCGGCAAGCAATAGGCAATTCTATAGGCAGTAACAATTTGCCATGAAAAAAGAGGCTTCTAAAAGAGCTGTATGACAAAGCTCAGAAAAAGTGATGTCACAAGGATTCTGCCGTTCGGGACTAGCTAATATAAGCAGTTGCTCAAGGTTTTTGGAGCCTTGAAATCTCTGGTATCAGTTGTTTTTATGGTTACAGTTAGAGTTACAGAAATTTGCAATGAATTTTCATTTTAATACAGAAACACTAGCTAAAGGCCCTTCAAAACTTCCGAGTCGCTGGTCTCAAATAATTTTCAAGTTAAAAACATAGAATTTTGCAATAAACTTCAATTCAACACAGTTTTCCAAATGCAACAACAATTTTATTCAAATTTTGGATAAGAAATGTTTGTTTTATTATTTTCTTTAATGAAACCCGTGCAACCAAATTTGATTAAAATCTCAACTTTAAATCATAGTAGAATTAGCAAACGGGTAACAGTAAATCTAAAATATTCCTGGTGAGTATGTGAAATCCATTTGTAAAACATCCTTAACCCTTTGACAATCGAAGCCAATTTTTCATAATTTCTTCGAACTTGGATAACACGGCCCCATAAAAATGTCGGATGTTCGGTGGACCAGAGGTAGTGGTGGACGAATCCGAGATAGGATTTTCGTCATCACCCTCAGGATACCTTCTAACCTTGAAAAACATAATTTGTCAGCTTTATTGTAGATTTGTTTCATGTTCAAGAGAATGGTACTATTCTGGTCCATCGTATGTCAAAGTATTTTGTTTTTTGTTTTGAGGAGCTGTGTAATCTAGGAAAATATTCTCAGAGCAATACTAGCAAAAATGGCGCGCTGCACAACTTACGACAAGATAAAACATCAAACATGTTGCAAACGACTAACTTATGAAATGATCAAACTTCATCAAACCTGGAACAATCATTCCAAGCAAATGGCATTGCCATAATGTAAATTTGATCACATTTCCAACAAAAGGGCACACAGTTTTTTATATACTGCAAGTAACGACTACCTGTATTGATCAAACGTGATCAAACATGAACAAAAATTGACTATCAAAACATGAACATGATAGCGAGAGCACAATAGAAACCAATAAGAGGAATTGAAATTAAATAGAAGAAAAATAAATTGAAAAAAAAAAAAACAAGTGCAAACATTAACAACAATTGCTTATCTCTCTCATTCCCTTATTGCTTATATCTCCAATGAAAATTGTTATCGAGAAGGTGGAAAGGCGGGCGGGCAGGCGTCGTGTGTAAAAGGTAATATTTATTTATTTATTTGAAATTTATTGTTTGCGCATTTGTTCGTCCATAAAATTATATGAGCTCGTGGGTATTCAACAATACTTAATATCAACAACAAACAACAGGAGAATGAGGAAAAGCACGTACCTACGCATACAAACACATTGTCCAACGCGTGATACAACAAATTAACAGCTTGTATTTGTTGTAGATATTTTTTTTTAATTAAAAAAAAAATGTATATATATAACAAAAGATTCAAAGAAAGAAAGGAAGAAAAGAAATACAAAATAAATATTTATGTTGATAGATAAAACCTCAACAAATGAGAAATAATACTATTTGGAACCCGCAAATATCAAAAAATATAATTTCGAAAAATATGAAATTTATCGAAATGTGTCAAATATATGTATGTCACGAAAACTTGTTTAAAACATTGCTTTAAACAAATGCCTAGAAGAGCATATTTCACTTGATCAAGTTTCAAACCCAAAACCAGATAACTAAATTTAATACATTATTCCTTGAGCATAAATAAATATACATATAATATTCATATAGAATAGATACAAGTAGCAAAAACAGCGGCATTTGAGAAAAAAATAATAAAATAAATAAAAATTAAAATTCATATACAAATAAATAAGCAAAATATGAATAAATTTACAATTAGTACGAAGGTCACAAATAAGATACGAGTATAACAGTATTATTATAATTGCGAATAATACAATACATATTTAGGGGGGTTAAGGCGGCGGCAGTGAGAGCATGTATATTTTTCTTGTTCCTTAAAATAGGGAAATATCTAAAATGCTTACACGTTCACGTCAATCAATTAAATACCACTCAAAACAACAAAAACAACAACCGACGCAAAATAGTGGTATTCAATTTCGATTAATGTCACAAAAAGTCATCGAATTGCAAACGACATTTTATGTTATTCCAGTGAGAATGAATTTTAATAAGAGTGAAATTAACGAAAAACTTATACTCATGGAAGTTTGAAAGAATATTCGATCACGTTGGATCATACAGGGGTGTAGTTGAAATTGAAACTCGAAACTGAAAGATTTAATTTCCACTGAAAGTTTGAAAGAAAGTTTGATCACGTTTGATCATACCATGTAGTAGAGTTGCAACATGTTCGATTTTTCACAGTCTTGTATGGGAGGTATGAGAAAAGAAACACTCGGGAAGGAACTACTACAGACTACCCATGTGTCTCACAAAAATCAAAATGTTCTTCCGAGAAAATCGGAGGATATAATCTCTTTCAATATTAAACTCGGGTATGGCACAATAGTTCGAGTTCGAGTTGAACGCAGTGCCATAGACAGCAATTATCTAGCCCTTACCAATCTAATCTAATCTAATGGGCGGTTAGTGTTGGCCGTGAGGGCTCACTATAATGTGCACCTACAAACAATTTTGAAATTCACGCATATTTAAAAAAAAAAAAAATAATAATTTTACTCACATTCAAACACATACGAATTTCTAGAATTAAATCTGCTCACATATGATCGCTTGAAATATCGGTATGAAGCTATTTTATTAGTGTGGAAAACTTTAATAATATATTCCATTATTAAAATGTTTCCTGCTTCCGTGATAGGCGAAATAATTGTTATTGCCCACATTTTATTGAAAATCAAAAAACACGTGAAACTACGTTTCTTCCTATCCAACACAAAAAGAATCATTAAAATCCGATAAAATCCTAGTATTTTCCGCTATCGTAAAAATCATATTAATCCATGGACATGGCCGTATGAACATTTCTTGTTACGGATGTGACATTGATTTAAAATATGAGTAAAAAACAAAGACAAATAGAAGTATATGATACCAACTAGCTAGAGCCAACTAAGTACGATATTTAAACGAAATATTAAAGTCGGTGGAATGCTGGAATCCAAGATATAAGCCAATAAAAAGCGTTACGGACGCTACAAAATATACAAGTGCCTTCTGGGAAGCCTGTAAAAATATACAAAAATTCTCTGAAAATTGAGAGAACTTTATTTTCCTTTCTAAAATTGCCCCAGTTATAACAATGTCAATCTGATTTCATTTTGTGATTTTTTTTTTTTTTACAAAATCGCTTTCCTCACGCCGTGAAAGATAGCTTGACACAAAACAATACGGCGAAAAGCATTAATCTAGAATATTGACTTTGGCATCATTTATGTTAATTTTTCCCCAATGTATATCTTTCTCTAGTGGGTGCCGTAGCTCAATGGTTAGTGTGTTGGCCTTCTGATCTGTAGGTCGTGGGTTCTTCAATGCCCGGCGGAAGCATAAGAAATTTGATATCGAAACAATTTTTCTTTCGAACGGTACCCACCTGTCGGCAAGCAATTGGCAATTCTTCCGACAATTTGCCATGAAAAAGTTTCTAAAAAAAAACTCTGTGACAAAGCTCAAAAAGTGATGTCGCAAGAGTTCTGCCGTTCGGAACCGGCTAAAATAAGTAGGTCCCTTCTAATACTGTCCAAAATTTAACACGAACAACAGTAATGGAAGAGAAGCTCGGCTTTCGGAGCTTAAAGCACCACATATTTATTTTTTTATATCTTTCTCGATTTCAGTTATTTCTTAATAAAAAAAAAAAAAATCCTCAAAATCGCAATCATCGTCATTATTTTCAATGCTGAAAATGGAAATGCTGATTTTTACAAAATTGACATGTGGTTTTATATATTAAGAATTTCTCTTTTCGAAGCACCGCTTAAAGGCGACAGTATACGATAAATTAAACAAAAGTCACTCGCGAGAAGGCCAACTTACACTCAACGGGTTTTTTAAATCTTTAAGAAAATTCTTAAATTTTGATTTCCATTTCTTCACCATACACTTCTCCCGCGCACTCACACATTTTAACGGCAGAAATATCAACAAATACGCACATGTAATAGCAATAAAAAAAAATCACACCACACCGCACCGCAATCTCGATAAACCTCTATGTTACTTGGTTACCACCCCCCACCAATTTGTATAAAATTTGCACAAAATTGCTCATACGCAGCAAGCAGCACATTGAAATAAAGAGCAAAATAGAATTGAAAACAAGAAATACAAATGTAATGAGATCCAATTATAAATTGAAACATTTTATTTTTCGATATTTACCATTAATCATTTTAATTATGTTGTGTAGATTGTTGTTTTTGTTGCAGCAGCAGCAGTAGCAGCACAAGATATTGATAATATTATATAAAAAATTAATTCTTTTAACCTAATTTTGACTAATTTTAAAGCTAATACGCAAAAAAAGAAAACTTGATTGTTGCCGTCGCCACAAAGCACCATGTCAGTCTGTGCAGAGTAGTAAAGTACTAAAGCGGTAGTATAGTGTAGATAGAGAGTACATAACCGAGTAGTCTCGTGTTTCCGTTGTCCCTCGTCGTCGTGTGTTTATCTGAATAAACAACAACAGCAAGAACATTTATAAAATCGACAGCAAAAAAGAAAAAAAAAGAAAAGAATCTTAACAAGACACACGACATCCGAATGTCGAATTCGTACAAATACAAAAAAAAAAAAAAAAAAAACAACTAGCGAGCCAACCAGCCAGCCATCAACTGAGAATTTTGCTAAACATCATTATCATACCACACACACAACTCAACTCAATAACCCCATTGAGCACACATAACATAATATTGCTTGGAAAAAGCTTACATATACAATTGAAATGTAAAAGATAGCAAAAGCAAGTTCACAAAATGCTTACGAACCTAAATAGTTTTGCATGTAATGTTATCCAAAAAAGATTACTTTGCGTTTTAATAAAGAATAGATGCTTTTATCCGAAAAATAAAACGCATTTGGATCTCGTAATTATTTTTAAAATATCATATAAATGACCGAAAAAATGTTGCAGTGGTTAACCACTGAAAATAAACGTTGATGTAAGCATTTTGTAAGTGTTGCCACCAATTAATAAGCCATCACACTTTCAAAACGCATTTAGCGTAGACAGAAAGCAGCGTTAATCCGGATTAACGGCGAACTTAATCCGATTAAAATACTAACCTGACAGACGGCAGTATTGCGAATTAACTAAACAGCTGATTGATGTTTTATTAGGTCTGCTCTCTTACATTACTATCACTATCAATTTCTGTCATCTGTCACTTTCGATATGAGAAAATCTACGTACGTGAAGAAGGTGAAGGTGAACTGAAAACTATCAGAAACTTGTAAATTGACATTCACAGTTCGTAATTGACAGCTGGATTTATTTGTTCGCCAACGCTTTTCATGTCGAAAACTGTTAACAATTATTGAAAATTTTTTATAAGGGAACACACCTATCGTTTTGTAAGTTGGATCGAGAAAAATTCACAATAGAAATTTTTCAGCAGTGTTACCATCGTAAATTGCCCTAATCCTCTTTCATTTTGAGAAGTAACTCGTATAGGTAATACGGATTACTTACTTACTTATGTGGCCATAACAACCGAATATCGATTTAGGCCGAAAATAACATGCTTCGCCAGCCATCTCTGTTCTTTGCTAGCTGGTGCCAGTTAAAAATTCTAAGCGCCGTCAGGTTCTCCAGTACTTGGTCTTTCCACCGGAGGTTAGGTCTTCCTCTTCTGCGTCGTCCTCCAGCGGATTCCAAATATAACACCTTCTTAGCTGGAGCGTGTTCTTCCATTCGCTTGACATGACCTAGCCAGCGCAGCCGCTGGTTTTTATGCGCTTTACTATGTCAATATCGGCATACAGCTCGTACAGCTCATGGTTGTACCTTATTCGGTACTCGCCACCAAACGCAAATAGGTCCAACGATCTTGCGTAGGACTTTTCTCTCGAAAACCCCAAGCATCCGCTCATCCGAGGTGGAAATTGTCCAGGCTTCAGCGCCATATGTTCTTCGAGAGAGGGCTATACTTCTCAATTGCTTACCCATCCCAAAGTAACACCTGTTAGCAAGAGTTATCCTACGCATGATCTCCAAGCTGACGTCATTACTGCTGTTAATGCTGGTTCCAAAGTAATACGGATTAGCTGCAGTTAATGCCCGAGTTAATTCGAATTAAATCTTTAATCCGGATTAACGCTGCCGTCTGTCAGGGCTGTTATACTTGGTTTGTTGGGAATATACAAAAAAAAAAAACTCCAATAAACAATTCAGTAATTAAATCGCAATATTGCTGGGACTACTGTGACTGGGACTACAATTGAAATGTGAAAAAGTGACCAAAGAATGTTTACAAAATGCTTACAAGTTTTTATAATTTCACAAACTGCACAAAAGATCTTCAGGTCGCGGTGCATCATAGCCTTGATAATAAAAAATTTCACAAAATGTATTGAGCAAAACTTTGTGTTAGATATATTTTAAAAGTTTTATTAACAATAATTGTGGAAACCGTAATTCTTTTTCAAATATCAAATAAATTGTCGAAAGCAAGGATTGGAAATCAACAAGCATAAAGTTGTTGTTGTAGCAGCAAGAATACGGAAATGTTTTGTTTTGTTCACGTACAATACATTTCCGTATCCTGCCGAGTTGAATGGACCTTAGTCACCCATAGGATTGAGTGCTTCCGGGAAGCACTCTTTGGGAAGCAAAAAAATAAAGTTGTTGTTGTAACAGACAACGATTTCGAAATCACGAATAGGTACATATGTATGTCAGTTGAGTTGATGTTGTTCACATCGACCAGCTGCAGGAAGACGGAAGCCTCCAGGGGATACGTCCAAGATTGCAAGATATTTCTAATTTAGACTTACGTTTGTAAGCTTATTATAAAATTTCTTACAAACATGTTTGGTTTACTGGGCACATACAGCACATATTGTCATTATCATCATCATCATCATCATTAAAACCAACAACGCAACAACACAAAGAGAACCAATTCAAAACGAGCAATGAAAAAATTATCAGAGAATATGTAGAGAACATTTTGAAATTTTATGCTTCTCATACTGTTGGGAGGTACTCATATGATGATGAAGGTACCATACGAACACTATACGACAGCCATAATACGAGAGTGAGAAACATCCAACCAGGCATTGTAGCTGATAAGAAAATTTCATTTTGAAAAAAAAAAAAAAATTATAAATAATGCGTGAGATAAAATTAAATATATGAAAAATATCCAGTGTTGCCAATATGGATTTTGGAAAAAATGTTGAGAATTAGAAAATAATAGGTAGGCAAGCTCAGTGGTCAGTGTGTTGGCCTTCTGATCTGTAAGTTGTGGGTTCAATCCCTAGCTGAAGCATAACTAATTTAATATCGAAAAGATTTTTCTGTCGAACGGTACCCACCAACGGCAATTGGCTATTCTTCCGGCAGTAACAATTTGCCATAGAAAAGCTTCCAAAAGAACTCTGTAACAAAGCTCAGAAAAAATGATGTTGTTCCGTTCGGGACCGGCTAAAATAAGTAGGTCCCTTTTCTAAGACTGTCCAAAATTTAACACGCTCACCAGTAATGAAAAAGAAGCTCGGCCAAAGAGTCTTTCGGGACTTATGTCACATTTTTTTTTTATAGCTTTTGAAATGATGCCGAGTGGCAAACATTTTCCGTATACAATGTTCCCGAGTTTTCGGGATCCCGCGCCGTAAAGTTTCAAATGTTTTTTCATATTTCATCATCAAATGAGCCCAATATAGCTCAAATTAAAATTCCATATTTCAAAAATGGTTAAACATTTCACATTACTTTCTTCTAGACAATATGGAGTCAAGTTTGTCTGAAGGTTTCATTGATGAGGAACCACTCCTGAACCTCATGTTAACTGTATTTTTCGGGTTGAAAACAGAATATTGTCGGAATTTTAAGATTCAAATTCGATATTTCAGAAATAGGTTAAAATTTCACATTATTTCCTTCAGACAATAAGGGAGCCAAGTCGTCTGGAAGTTAAATTGGCGAAGAACCACCACTTGTTAGACTTGAAGGGGTCGCAAATAATTGGAGTTTCTATGAAAGATCAGCTACCAGTACACCAATGATCCAAATCATTTTTAGATAAACTTCCATGGGGCGCTCGATGTATGAAAAATCTGACAAAATAATCACAGCATCCTCTAACGTTATAAGAATTTATAAGAAAATGCATTTGGTTATCATAAAATATGGTTTTATTGTTTTTCAAAGTATTCTCCATTAAGGTTTATACATATTTGCATGCGTTCAAACCAATTGTCGAGGGACTTTTGCCACTACGACTGAGAAGACACCTCCAAAATATGGTTTTTGTTGGGTTTGGCTCGTCTTGGAAGACCCACACGGTCGATTGCTGTCTTGTTGCGGGCTCATACGCATATATCCACGCTTGAATTCGTTAAACCAGTTATAAATTGTCTGGAGGGTTTGTGCTTCATCGCCACTAATAATTCACTAGTTTTTGCTCGTTGCAACCACAACTTTGCAAATGTCCGCTTCTTCTAATTCACATATGGCCAGCTTCCGCTAGTCTTTGACACAGTCTAGAATTGAAATACGCATTTCCCTCTCTCTAACACTCTTCTTGCACTTCTCTGAAGCATGAGAAAATATTCTCACTGAGAGGAAATTTTTATAAATGATTTCACCACGCAGTTTAGTTTAATGCAATCAACTGTGTTCGTCAAAAATGCACAATGACATTATATTTTATTGAAATGTTTGAAACACTTGTTTAAATATTTATTAAATGGTAAATGTATGTACTTACTCTTGAAACAATGCCTCAACTTAACATTGATTAATTAACGAAGGTTGTTGTCATAATTATGAAATTATTAAATTTAAAAAATATATATATACTTTCATAAGTGCACATCGATATGGATGATGAAACAAGAGTACTCTTGCAATGATTATTATTATCATCATCATTATCATTACACACAAACAAATTCAAACAATATTTCTGAGTCATATTTCATTTCGTACGTAATATGAATTAATATTAATATTCATTAGATTCGAAATTATAATAAAATCATGAGGTGTGGGCGGCGGCGGAAGGCACGTGTTTATAACGAATATTTACCTACATTTGCACACACACAAAAAAAAAATGTTTTTGGCTTTTCTTAAATAAAACTTAGTGTATCCACACATTGGCCTATTTGTGAAATTCTAATAATTCTTGACCATGGTCATTCGTCATGTTTTTTTGTTTCGATTTAAATTAGGGCTATGCAATTTAATCGTTTAATCAAATAATCTGATTAATTATATGATTATTCAGAATATTGATGGTCAAAAAATTATTTTTGAAATTGTATTTAAAAGCAAAAAATTTCAAAAGTACGTGAACAACTTAATTTATTAATCCAAATATTGATTAAACGATTAATCGCCTAGTTTTAATTTCAACTTTCTATGTAATATTTGTATCTATCTACTTTAAACGCCCATTACTTTGCACCCAAATATTATTTCATCAAAAATATCATAAATATTTTGCGTAGTTGTAATAGAACCTAAAAAGAATACTTACACATACACACACACACACATCTTATCGATAAAAAAAAGGGGAAATAAAAATAAAAGACACAACAACACAAGTCGATATCAAACAACATCTGCGATTTGACTCATACAACTTTAGATAATATCTCCTAACCCGTTACTCTTTACACACACCGTTCACAACAACATATCGTCGTCATACCTTTTAATACAAATAACTATACAAAGTAATATTTTTGTAATTTTGTTTTGTTTTCACATTCAAACCGGGATAAAAAAAAAAAAAACAGTCAAAGTGGGAAGAAGAAAGAAAATAAACAGAGCATTTACGATTGTAGCGTTCATATTAAAGGGTGGTTTTTCGTTTTAAGAATTTCACAGGTTTGAAGGTTACAATTACAGTAGCACGCACAGTAGCAGTGCGATGACCGTTAAACATGTCAACGCCAGAATATGTCTAATACAAAATTCTGATTATTTAAATTAATAAAATGTTTCAAAAAAATAGTGAAATAAATTTTTGGTAAATATTTTCCTTTTCCTTCTCTTCTAAATTATATATTGGGATTATCGATTAATTTTAAAGGAACTTTTTTGGCAAAAATATCTCTTTATTTCAATAACAGAATTTACGAGGATTGGTATTGACCATCATTAGCTATGACTATTTTCCCATCTTCCCGGTAGAATATAAATTCCGTCCCAAAAGAAAAAAGGCCAAAAATGAATCTAGCCCATCTCGGATATCCTGTTCTGAAGTGAACCGCATTCCGATGAGTGCACCGGTTCTGCATCGGTCGAAATAAATGATAGTCAGAAGGGGCAATGTCTGGGCTATAAGGCGGGTAAGGTAAAACTTCCCAGATGCTGTGTTTCAAATAATTTTTAATCGGTCTAGCAACATGAGGCCAAGCGTTGTCATGATGGAATATTTACTATAGGCTCGTGTTTAGTCGCATATTCTGGTCGTTTTTCGGCGACTGCTCTCTTCAAACGAATCAATTCTTGTTGTTGTTGTAACAGACAACGATTTCGAAATCACGAATATTCATGTAAATCAGCTTGAGTGTTGTTGTTCCCATCGACCAAGCTCTAGGAAGACGGCAGCCTCCAGGGGGTGCGTCCACAGTGAAGAGGGGGTCAAACTGGTAGGCCTGTTAGGCAGGCCTACCTGGGGCAGGCGATAAGATGACGGGTGTCGTGCGGGCTCTGCATGGAATTGTATCAGCCAGCCGGTGCAAGTAACAGTTCAGATAAACGCTCCATCCAGAGCGAATCAATTGTGTTCGGTACAGGCCCCCCTGTGATCGTCTGACCCGTTTTCAACAGCTTATAATACAACACACTCCTGCGATCTCACCAAATGGAATTCATTTCTCGTCACCAGTAACAATCCGATGCAAAACAAAAAAAAAACTTATTTTTGTATTTCTCGAGCAACATTTCGGAAATGTTTCAACTGAGTCACTTCCAGGGATTCTGCGTGTTTTTTTTTTAGCGTTTGACAACAATCTAGGTCAAGTAATGCTTCCAGTTCTTCATCTTCAAACTTTCTTGGTTGACCAGGCCTCTCCTTTTCTTCTGTGTCGAAATCGCCACTTCTGAATCCTCTGAACCAGTACTCACAAGCTGAAATCGACGGAGCATGCACACCATAAGCTTCCTGCAGCGTACGTCGACCCTCAGCCGCAGATTTTTGCAAATGAAAGCAAAAATTGCGCTTCGTTGGCACAAAACTCGACATATTCGATGATAAAAAAATATCTTTCGATGTTTACACTTCAACCCAGTGATTAATACCGAAATTTATAACCTCATGACAAACAAAAAATAATAATAAAAATGGTGGCGGTGGGGTCGATACATAACAACACAAGCTACAACATCTTTCGCAAATCCATTAAAATAACATCGTCGTTTAAATAAAAATAAAATATCGATAAGTAACATCTCTGTAATTAGTAGCACTGAACTTAGCGAACCGCTGAATTTTTAGCGCTACAGTTAGCACCTTTGTTAATGTTTTGCCATGTAGTTATCATGGTTAGCTAAGTACGAGTATCGAATTTAACATGACTACTGGAAAAAAAAAGAAGCTTGCTGATATTCTGTCCAGAGTCCTAATTTAAATCGTTTTTCGTCCACTTTTTCCAACAAATAATGTTCAAGAAATATTCAATTTTATAAAACAAGGAATATTGCAACTATCGTTTAGAAGCTCTCCTCAGCAGTGTTTTTATCTAAGCCCTAACTGATATTCCGAGATGATTTTTTGTTCAAATTACTGCACTAATTGATTATGGACAATTTTCTCCAATACTCTCGGCAGTGCAATTATTGGTCGCAGATTTTCAGCTGATTTTTTCCCGTTCTCTGGAAAAATTCCTTTCTTCAAAGATTCATTAATTATTTCGAATCGGAAAGCAACCAGCCGTCATACCCAGGACTTAGGTTTTTTTAACTTTAGAATAGACAATAGAAATAAAAAATTATAAAAGGCCACCCGACCTCTTACAGGGGGACTTGGGGGGATGAGACACATACATATGTCTCTTTCGATTTTTTGATATTTTATTTTAGATATATTAAAACTTCTGTAGGGACGTACGAGGGCGGTCCCACAACTATCCGACACGACATATAGATTTCAAGGCGCCACGTTTAGTATTTTATTTTTTTTAAGCCATCGAAAGTTAACGACCTCGGTGAATTTGTAAACATAGAAAAAATTGGTCACCGTTATGTAATTCAATAATTTCATTTGAAAGGTCTCAGTCCAACGAATGTTATAGCCGAACTAGATTCTACTCTGGGGGAGTCTGCTCGTTCGTTTACGACCATAAAATATTGGATGGCAGAGTTTAAACGAGGTCGTACAAGCTGGCAACACGAACACCGTAGTGGTCAACCAATTGAGGTGGCCACGCCAGATATGGTTTAGAAAATCCACAAAATGGTATTGGATGATCGCCGGCTGAAGGTGCGTAAGATAGGTGAAATTACAGGCATTTAAAAAAGTGCTATACATTGTACATTGACCGTATATCGATGAAAAAGCTGTGTGCAAAATGGGTGCCGCGTTTGCTCACAATCCAGACAATGCACCAGTTCACACGTCAGCTATTGCGATGGCCAAAATCAATGAGTTAAAGCTCGAATTGCTTCAGCACGCACCTTATTCGACAGATTTAGCTCCTTCGGATTACATTCTATTTCCAAATTTGAAAAAATAGCTTGGTGGTAGAAGATTTGCAAACAATGCAGAGGTGGAGTCTGCGGTAGATGGCTATTTTAATGAGCTGTCTAGCTGTCATACTCATAAACAGGGTATCGAAGCTATAGAATATGGCTGGGAAAAGTGTATAGATCTAAAAGGAGATTATGTTGAGAAACAAAGAAAAATTTTCCCAAATTTGTTGTTTTCTTTGTTAGGTCGGGTAGTTCTGGGTTCGCCCTCGTATGTCCCCCAATAGGTTCGAAAGAGTCAATGATTGCAATCATATCAAAATCTTCTTCTAAAATGGAGATGTCAAAGAAAAGTGACGTGAAATCACAAAATGTACCATAATCCTGCAAATGTTGGCTTACAAAATTTCTCAACGGTAACTTTGAAATCAAATACCGGAAGTTTGTTTATACGCCAAAAGCGTAAAAATTTGATTACAGCCAAAAAAAAAAATCAAGAGGCGACAAATTGCCGTAAAATTACCAAATGGTATCGATCACGAGCCGTGTCGTCCTCATCTCAATATCTATGCCACATAAAACATATCTCAAGGCTGACAAAATAGAGGCGGCAAACCAAACTGAATGTAATTGACACTTTAATGGACTTTTTCACCACTTTAGCATTTTATCGCTTGGAAAGTATGACACATTGTGAAATCAAAAATCACCCTTTTATATTTTGCATATTTTTTTATTTCCGCACTTTTTCTTTAATGTAGTTTTGTCGTCCATCAATACTCGTACGTACTTAACAAAGCGACAAACGGGCACACGACGACATGTTTACTTTACTTTGAACAGCCAGCCCGCCAACACTCAACTCGTTTTTTACTGTTGATCGTCATTTTTCTATCTTTTTTTTTTTTATATTTTTATTTTACAATAAATACAATACAAACTTGAAGCTTAATGTGAAGAAAGGGAGAGGCGCCGCATCAACAGATTCTGTTTACCTGAAAACAACATGTATTCATAGTTAGACCGGTCGTTCGGTTGTTCGTTTGTACGATCGGCCTATTCGTCAATTAATACACAACATATTCACATGAACTCATACACACCACTGCCAAACAGAGTACACAAAGCAAAAGCAACCAAACGAAATATCACGTAGGCAAAAAGTCGAGAAAGAAGAACAAGTACAAAAGCAAATCAAAAAGAAAGAAAACAATAATAAAAAAAAAATGTAAAAAAAAAACAATAATAAAGATAAAATACATAAAAAAAACAAAAAAAAAAATAAAAGCATACATCGCACAGTGGACCCATGGTCTGATTGTAAAACAACAAACGCACTTTCTTAAGAAAAGAAACAAATTGAGAACAATAAAAATATACTAAAAAAAAAAAATCTAAAAACAAATAAAATTAGATATGCACATATCAAATGCAACGCCATTTCAGAGAAATTCAAGACAACCTCAACTGATTCAAGTCTATACAAAAATACGTATTTATTCTTTTTTTACCTAATTGACGTCACACAACACGATATAAAGTGTGTAGTTGCATTCTACATCACCATATGAATAATAAATAAACCTTGGAATGCCCTACGCTATATTAGTTGCTAGTCGGGTATTCTATGTATACAGCTGCAAACATAAAAAATGCTGCAGAAGCAAGAAAATTAAAATCGAAATATTTTTAAACTTAAAAGATTAGTTCATAACTATAAATAATTTTTTTTTTTTTAAATAAAGGAATACGCAAAAAAAAAATTATCAACTTGAAAGTTAATTAAATAAGAATAAAATATTGGTACAAGAAAACGTTTGAAAATAAGAAAATATCAAAGAAAAATTTCACCCTTTATTAGTCAAAATTTAAGTAATTTCAGTATCGGTTTTTTTGACACATTTTTTTTTTAGGGAAAATATGTTTTAAAAATCTTTATTTAGACTCTGATGACTACTCACATATCGATGAACTTGTAATTTCGCCCTTAGTTAGTCAAAATTTAGATAATTTTAGTATCGAGTTTTTGGTAGATTTTTGTAGGGAAAATATATTTTTAAAATCTTTATTTAGACTATGATGACTACTCCTCTATAAAATTCAAAGTTTCTGAACTTGTTGTTTGGCCCTTAATTAGAGTCAAAATATAGATAATTTTGGTATCAGTTTTTTGACACATTTTTTTAGGGAAAATATATTTTCAAAATCTTTATTTAGACTATGATGACTACTCTCCTATAAATTCAAAGTTTCTGAGCTTGTTATTTTGCCCTTTATTAGAGTTAAAATTTAGATAATTTTAGTATGAGTTTTTTGGTACATTTTTTAGGGAAAATATATTTTTAAGACTATGATGACTACTCCCCTATAAATTCAAAGTTTCTGAACTTGTTGTTTGGCCCTTAATTAGAGTCAAAATATAGATAATTTTGGTATCAGTTTTTTAACACATTTTTTTAGGGAAAATATATTTTCAAAATCTTTATTTAGACTATGATGACTACTCTCCTATAAATTCAAAGTTTATGAACTTGTTATTTGGCATACATATAAAAGGTAAATCTATTAATCTAATTAACCGAAAGCAAATATCACAGCGCAATTTTGAGTGTTTTAAACAGAATAAAACATATTTTGTGGCTCGTTTTATAATATATGGATGACACTAGGATCTACCACTCCACCACGTGGTCGACCAAGGTCCATTCACCTCATCAGAATACGGAAATGCATTGTACGGGAACAAAACAAAGCATTTCTGTATTTTTGCTGCTACAACAATAATAACCATAATACTAAACTGTAACAAGAACGTTTACAGTGGACTAAAGCTGATTGTTCAGCTCCAAAACAGGTGCGGTCAGAAAGATCGACAAAAAAAAAATGTTATCGCATGAGTTTTAGGGATGTATTTTGTTGATTATCTTGAAAAATGTAGAAAAAAATTAACTCTGAATATTATTGCTTCCTTTTGGATCAAGTGGGTACCATAGCTCAGTGGTAAATGCGTTTGACTTCTGATCTGTATATCGTGGGTTTAATCCCCGGCTAAAGCATAACTTTAATATCGAAAAGATTTCTCTTTCGAACGGTATCCACCGGTTGGCAATCAATTAGTAGGTAAAGAGCTCTGTGACAAAGCTCAGAAAAAGTTATGTCACAAAGTTCTGTCGATTGGAACCGGCTAATATATGTAAGTAGGTCATTTCTCATATTATCCAAAATATAACTCGGCCGAAGGGTCCTTCGGGGCCTATAAGTGCTACATATTTATTTATAATTTTCTTTTATCAACTGAACGATATAATTCGTGAGAAAAAGACCTGGTTTACAGAAGATAAAATATTGTTCTTTTCACAGATTTTTTTACAATGGCTAAATTGAATGAATTAAAGTTCGAATTGCTTACTTGAACACTCACCGTGATTACGTGATTGTGATGTTTTAGCATTTAATTTTTTTTTTTTACTCCAAAACGGTGATTTTATTGATGTGACTTAAGAATTCTGGCCAATATGATTCCAAGAAGAGGTCCATTGATAATATATAACCATTTTTTTTATCTAATTTCCTCTGTCTGGTGCTTATAAAGAAATATTGCCATTTTAAGTGAATATTTTTAAGAAAAGAACATGGTATTAGGCTAAAAACTTTTCTCTTTCTTCAACGAAATAATGTTTACCTCGAACCAACTATGAAATTACTATTTTAATTTTTTCTAAATCTAAATACAACAACAAATAGCTGACATCTGCAATAAAATCTAATCAGGTTATTAACAAGTTTTAAAAATATTCACAATATACTTATTATTTTGTCCAATTAAATAATGCGCAACACTAAACAGCAGCATAAACACTCAAATCTGGTGGACTTCCTATTTCTTTTTTACATCCAAAGACATTGCCCTAAGCAAATTATTGAAATGAAAAGGTATTATCATATTCTTTTACTAATGAAAAATAAAATGCGTAATATAAAATTGTACAAATATTATTTTAAGAATAATAATAGCGAAATTGCCATCTACATCTTCAAGCAAGTCTTCAAAAATGTCATTTTTCATTACTATTTTGTTTCTTATGTTTTGATCAAAGCTATTTTCGCAACCATTTTTAGCATTTTTGTTATAAAAATACTAAACTGTAATATAGCTTTTTGGCATATTTATAGATTTAAAAAAAAAAAACTTCATTTTGAATAAAAAAAAAAAAGTTACTTAAAATGGTGTGAAATGTGGCCTACGTGAAATACGATGATATATAATGATGACTTGGCTAAGGGAGGGTGGTGCTATTGTTATTTTTGTGCTCACAGCTGTATTGACATTCATTATCCACTTACTATTGTACTTTTCACAGTCATCAGCCACCCACCCACACACACACACATCTAGCCAACACATCAATGATAATGCCTTGCATTCACAAGTACACATAACAACAGCCCATATTGATTACAAATATATATTTCTTCAAATTCATTTTGTATAAAAAAAAAATTATTAAAAAAATCTTTTTTTAATTAATACAATTGATATCATTTAAGAAAATATCTTCTGTGGAATGATATTATTGTCTGTAATTGAGACACCACCACACGATTAATGTAACAACACAACAAAATCATCCATTAAATCTATGAATGTTCGTTATGCGGCATAATTTAATTCGCCTCACTGTTCTTGTTGTTGTTGTTTATTTCATTATGATGTTGCTCTATTGTTTTCGTTCTATTTTGACTAGAAAAATGCATACAACAAAAATTCGCATATATAAAAGTGCAATAAACGTCATCAAGGTTATTATTCGCCACTGTTGACGTTGACGTTGACGTCGTCGTCGTCATCGTCATCGTCGTTGCTTAAAAAACACAACAACGCTGAAGTAATCGTTGCAGCCGAAGTAGCAGTTAACTGGAGACTTTTCTCTCGCACAATTGTTCGTTGCGGCTGCCATTTTTATCAACGCTCTTCCCCTTTTCTTGTTCAAACATCATCTCATATAAAAACCGCCATTGCATTTATATCGATTTATGACAAAAATTCTATGGCGCATTTGAAGAAGAAAATATTTTAATTGTAGGTAGGTAGAAATAAAAAAATAATTTTATGTTCTAATTATGCTCTTTACTAATGTGTCGCAGATATTTTTGATGAGTCACATGTTTAATTTCAAAAGATGATTTTATATCAATTCTTATGAAATACGGAAATCATCACAAGACACCAAGAAAAAAAAAAACTCGATTTTGCTTGTCTATCGCGCTATTTCTTTTTGCAAACATTTCAAGTTGCATTGAATTTATATTTATTTGTTTATTTTTGATAAAAACTATATTGAAGAGAAAAAACAACAACAACAACAACAAAATTTGACAATTAGTGATACCGCATTAAGCAGAGCTGCCGCCGCCGAAATACGAGCAAGTGAACACGAATGCCAAAGAATAATATAAAGAAATGCAAAAATGGGGTCAAGAACAAAATTGAAAAATAATCTTCACGAATGACTACTGAGAGACAACAATACCACCCCCAAAACCCCCGACATATTGTATACAATATATATAATAAGGGACTGTATCAAAAATTATGAGTAGGTTGGTACGCTAAAATGTTGCTAAATTGAAATTCAATTAGGTTTGCCTATTGTCATCGTATTTGATGTTCGGTTAATTTTTGCAAGATGATATTATAGTTGACCAAAGCATTTTATGACGTGAAAATATTGAATATGAGCCTTGCTGATCCGTGATATTGTGACGTAGCAAAATTTTATGGAAGTTTGTTTTAAATTTTCGCGATATATTTTAATTCTAATTTTTTAAAAATACAAACTATGTATATAGCTACAAAAACAAATATGTACTAATATCTTTCGATATAGTCCTTATGTATTGATGTACCTCTACTTGTACAGCATGCGCCATTAACATAAATACGCGCCACACTCTATTAACTAAATTATTTATGTATTTTTAAGCAATAAAATAGATATATATTGAAAAAAAACCATTTTTTATTGAATTTATAAAAACAAGAACAATTTAACTTGTTCTCGTTAAATTAAAATAAGCAAATAAAAAATAAAATACAAAAAAAAAAATATTGAGCTATTCCTTTTTTTATGTGGCATTATTCCATATATACCATAAGTATTTGTAGATTGTATACATATTTATAGGGTGATTCAATGGAAATATCCACTTTTTATTGCAATAGCAACTACGATTGCATCATTTTTTAAAACTCTAGTAAAAGAGCATTACAAATTTATGTATCAATTCAAATCAATGTTGCATTTTTCACAAACATATTTCATCATTACTCTATAATATATCATGTGTTACATATATTTTGTGTTATGAATAAGTGATTTAAATTACTTCGTCGTCACACTACACTTCAATACAATGTGACATAAACTAAAACAATTTGTAAAAGTTTAGTTTCCTATATTCGTAAGCCAGGTAAATGGATATTTTTATGTGATACATAATTAAAAAACAATATTCAAGCAATAAATTATTGCTGAAATGTGATTACATAATTCACTAAAATCCAATGGCATTTGATCCACTATAACTTAAGTGAATCAAATATAATTTTTTATGGTAATTAAATATTTGTATATCATACAATATTACCAATTATTACTTCCCTTTCTTATTTACACTACAACAACTCATTGTGAGTTATTTTACATGCATATACATACATACATATGTGTACAACTTACCAGATTGACTGCAACTATTGTCAGTATCAGTGGAAGACGAAATTGCACCGCTGCCACCGGCTGATCCATGTACAGCAGCTGCAACTGCAGTCGCAGCAACAGTAGTATTATTATCGCTGTTCACATTATCTGCGGCAACACCGGCACTCTCTTCCTCTAAAATGCATTCAACCATTTTTGCTTCGTCTTAAGATTTCACACTATTTTCGTTTTATGGATTTTTCTGTGTGTTTGGGATATATATTTTCTCTCCCAAATTTTAAATAGAAATTTATATGAATTCAAATTGAATTCAGAATAAAGTAGATTTGAGGGATTGGGGTGGCGGGTTAGAAAACTGCTTTTACTATACAAAACAAAATTTCAAATCTTTCCGTCAAATTGATGCCAATCTGCGTTGCAACTATTCTCTTGTTCTTCTTATCAGAATAGTCAGCCCCAAAAAAATAAAAAAACACGTAATCAATTGCGTTTTTGGCTATGTTTGTCGCTTGATACAATGCCGCTTAGTTTTTGTTGTTGCGTTTTTATTTTTGTTTGTTTTCTATTTTTTCGCTGTTACTTGCGCCTTGTTGTTCACCTCTTTCTCTATCTCTCTGTCTGTGTCTCCTTTACTGCTTCCTCTTCAATTTGCTTTTCACTCTGCAAATCGACTATTCTGCTTTGCTCATTCAAAATGGTGGATTCGTTATAGGCAATATGTATGTGGGGACGTAGTATTCAATTGAAATTTTCATTAAAATTGTGTTTTTCCTTTTTCTTTTTTTGTTTTTTGTATGCCCTCTTTTTTTGGTAAATTTTCTCTAGAGGGACAACTGAGGAGATGAGAAATTGAAAGATTTTTGATTTTTCTTCTAAGAAATTGCTGCATACGACGATTATCGAGTTGGAATTGTTGTTTTCCTCTTGTTTTTTTTTTTTCAAAATATAATATTGTGAATAAACTTTCTATTGCGTTATTGTTGTTGTAGTTGCTGCTGCTGTTACTGAAGAAAATAAAATTTGTGGGAGTTGGAGCCAGACGTCACTAGTGGTACTGCTGCTGTCGCTGCTGCAGCTAATATTTCTGTATGCAGACACTGCTGACAGCGGTAAAATTGCGCAGCACGAAAACTTTGAACGAATGCACGTAAATAAAAGACAAACAAACCAAAAGTAAAATCAAATACTTTTAGAATGTTTGCAATTTTACACGAACACTTCGAAATACACAAAATTTTCGTTCGAGATTGACTTTCTGCTTCTGCTGTTGCTGCTAATGGCGACTGCACTGCTCCAAACAGATTTTAGTTGCTGTAGTTGTTTGTGTATACGTACGTTGGCTGTGGATTTAATGTGTAGCTCGATCCACTATTGACGTTGACGTTAGGTTGATTATTATTGTTGTTGTTGTTGTTGTTGCTGCTACTGCTGCGTGTTATGGATATTGTTGTATTGAATTTTTTCATCACAAAAATTTTTCATTCGCTTTAATTTTGCTGCGCGTTTCAATTTTTTTTACTTTCTTGTGATTTAGAGAATACTCTTTTTGCTGTTATTGTGTTGGATGTTTGCTAGTAGTTGCTGCTGCTGTTGTAGACGTCGTTGTTTTAATTTGATTAATATATTTTTGTTTGTTTTAAAACAAAAAGAATTCGCTGAAATAGCGGACTAAGGCCGTTTTCTTTGCGTTTTTGCGCTGTTATTATTTCTTTAGCTACCGCTCCATTTTCCACGCAAACCTATCGATGATGAAATTCCGACTGAAAATCATTCCATCGTATTTGGCCGTTTGTGGTTCGATTTTTGTTTTGCTGACGTTTCAGTGTTGCCAATTCTTTACCGAAATTACCCAAATTGTTATGTATATATTGCTCATTTGATCAATATTGCAAAATATTATATCAATATTTGATTATGTCATTATGAAAAATTAAAATAAAAACATTATAAAATTGGATACATTTTTGCGCAGAAAACTTTTGTTAAATATTGCAATTTCATGTAGTTGATTGTAAGAAATTACCCTTTGTTGTGGTTTGAAGATCACAACACTGTTGTATTGCTTTACCACCTTCTTCACATCGTTCGGGCTATGTTTCATAAGCTTACGTAAATTATGTTTATGAACATAGCTCGCGATAGTGAGAACGTTCTAGAAATTTCTCAGAAATTCAGTTGAAATGAAAGAATTGAAAAAAGGAGAACATCCAAATGAAGGGTGGATAAATGATTTTGCATTAAAAGAACGTTCGTTTACTTAGACATGATTTTCTTGTTTTAAGCTTTTAATAAAAAAAATAAAAAAATAAATATGTGGCACTTAAAGCCCCAAAGGGCTCATTGGCCGAGCTTTTCTCCTCCATTACTGCTGTGCGTCTTAAATTTGGACAATATTAGAAGGGACCTACTTATTTCAGCCGGTTCCGAACGGCAGCACACTTGTGACATCACTTTTTCTGAGCTTTGTCACAGAGTTCTTTTAGAAGCTTTTTCGTGGCAAATTGTTGCTGTCGGAAGAATTGCCAATTGCTTCCCGACAGGTGGGTACCATTCGAAAGAAAAATCTTATCGATATTAAATTTGTTATGCATCAGCCAGGGATTGAACCACGACCTACAGATCAGAAGACGAACACACTAACCACTGAGCTACGGCACCCTTTAATATGACTGTTAAATTGAGACTTTACGTAATCTTATGTAATGGTATGAAAAGAAAAATTTACCAGCATGATAAGAAGTGCCCAACTAGTCCCTTTTGGCAGTATGATTGTTATAATTGTTCAAAAAGCAACAATTTTG